>CM053036.1:169240309-169545189 GCA_028564925.1 Lithobates sylvaticus
TTTCCCGTCAACCCGGTCCGATCACACCAAATCCGAGCGTGTGTACGCTTGTCCGACGGACAAAGTGCTACGCATGCTCAGAAGAAATTCTGTGACGGAAGCGCTCGGTCAGGTAAAACTACCTTTCCTAATCGACACAGCACATTCGTCACGCTGCAATGTTAAAATGTCTTTAATGCAGCGCATTCTCTTTTTCTTTACAATGCAACAAGAATGACATGTTTTAGCTGCTCCTATTCACCCGCACTTCTCACAAACTTACTTCTTTATTACTTTGCAGCATTTATACACTACATGTTTATTTTTACTCTGAACGGAAAAGAATCTTTGTTATTTTTTTACCATGATTTGTCTTTTTTTTTTTTTTTTGGGGAATACATATTTGAATGTTTTTTTTTTTTTTTTTTGGAGGGGGGTTGTGTGTCTCAAATTACCAAAAACACATTATTTACATTTGTATTTCTTGCTTAAATTTACTAGGAGGTTGTTTGTTGTTGTTGCCCCTTGTTAATTCTACTTTAGGATTAGTGAAATGTACCAGCCTACTCAAAGAAAAACTGTCATTGTAGCAAAGTAAAACACAATAGTCAATGATTATTTCAAATCAAAAAAAACCTTTATTTAGGTCACACCAACAAACCAAAGAGGAACGCAGCCATGGTGAAACTTGGGGAATTTGCAAAGTCTTGGCCCCCCACGGCAACCATCATTGTCCAAGCGTAGAAAATTGGGGGCCTGAGGAGTACGTATATTAAGGGGAGTGCAATCTGGTCGTGAAGTCCAAAGTATCCGGAACTGCAGCAGATGCCATCTAGGTCCCCAGGCTCTGGTACTACAAGAGGCTCCATCTTCTCTCAGACCAGACTGATTCCAGGTCGTCACTCTCAGGTCTTCCTTCCACGCTTCCTTCCACGCTGTGGCTGTCGTGCTGGTGGGGTGGCAGAAGGAGGAGGAGGAGGAGGAGGAGGCGGAGCATGGTAACTATGGCAAACATGTGTGACTGGGGTCATCTCCCCAGCCCTACCCTTATTTAGGACATGGAGGATGAGCCCCTCACACATGTTGCGTTGCCCCACCTCCATACCCATCATTTTTGTGACAACCACCGAGCCAAAGGTCTCCTCGTCGGCGGGTGTGGCATGTAGGGAGTCTGAAGCCTCTCTGATCATCCGGAGCGCTGACTGTGCCGCATAACCCCCCCTTCTCGCCCTTTTGTACGGAGGGCGGAGGGGAGGGGTTTGGGTGTCAGTCAGGCTCCGAGGCCTAGCCCCCTCTTGGCTGCCACTACCCAGCTGGTGGCTGCCACTAACCCCTGCCTCCTCCTGACTGCCACCTTCCACAGCCACCTCCTGGCTGAGGTCTTCCTGTGTAGGAAAAAGGGACATAGTTTCAGTTATTTGTTCATCAAACACACACAATTCTCATCTAGTGACTGGTGCAAAATGTTTACAAATAGAAAACCATACAATTCTCAGCCCAGCAGTTTAGATTCTGGCCCCAAATGTCTCCCACACCACTGTCTGTTGATATGTCAAACACGTTAGGAACTAAGCAATTGGCGATCCTGAATTAAGTGAACATCATTCATTATTCCCATAAATGGTAACAAAACTACTATACCTGGAACATGCTGGGCTCCTCCACCTCTTCCAGACTGGAAGGCCCAGGTTGCTCCTCGGAAGCCTCATCAGGGGTGGGCTGTGCGCAAGGAAGCGTGGAAGGAGGAGTTGAGGTTGGCTCCGTGACATCAGCCTGGTCCTTCAGAAAATGGAGACTCTGATAGTACCAGAGCTTGGGGACATAGACCTCATCTGCTGAAGTTGCAGTTTCCTCAGACTTCACGACCTTCTTCCTCTCCCTGATATACGCACTCCTCAGGCTGCCAATTTTCTTTCTAATATCATCAACAGTTGCCGTGGGGAACCTTGGCTTGACAAATTCCACAAGTTCCTCCAGGGCTGCGTGCCTCTTTGGTTTGTTGGTGTAATGTGGGTGTATACCCTGCCACAATATGGGAAAATCCCTGTATTTGGCAATGAAGAGGGGGAGAAAACTCATGTCGTTGAATCCCTTCATATCAATCTCTGCAAGACACAACAACACACCAAACCCTATAAATTATGTCAGGCTAAACTCTCCTAATCTTCTCCATAAAGAAGCCTCAAGTTCAAATCAGTCTAGGCTAGTTATGTACCAACGTTAAATTGTACCTTCGTTTGTAGCGATCGTCTCGTGTGAGTTTTCTCTCCCCTCGTCTCCCAGATCGTGGCTACGACACAGGCGTGTGACGTTTTATATACACTGCGCATGCTTCAAACTCCGCCCGCCCCTGACGATCTTTCTCGTCTATTCCCCACCCCTTCTCTTTACGGCGTAGTGGGGAGAGCACATGGCGGGGACACAGCAGGTGCGCCACAAATATCCCACCAACGAGGAGGAGGACGAGGAAAGTCCGGAGGCAGAAACGTCCCGATCCCAGAACCTGAAATTCAAGGCCTCCAATATGTCATTTGGAGAAATGTTGGAGATGGTGGACATATTAAAGAGGAGCGACTATGATGGGAAGTATGGGCCTTACCTCAACCCCAATGTCCGCAAGGCCAAGATCATGTCTAAAGTTGTGAGAAGGCTGTACAATAATTTTGGGGTACAACGATCCAAGGAGCAACTCAGGAAACGCTGGTCAGACCTGAAACTGAGGGAGGCCGATCAGTACAGAAAGATCAAGAGAATTCTTCAAAAAAGTAAGTAGTTGTGTTTTGTGTTTGATTTCTTGCTTGCATACTGCTCCATTGTGTTTTGATTTTTACCAAGTTGTACATTCCAAAATGGCCACTTTCAGGTTCGTCTGTGCATTCGATCGTACTCAGCCTCGATCTTTCTGCCACTGTCATGGTCGTGTGTGTGTGCATTCGATCGTACGCAACCTCGATCGTTCGGCCACTTATAATACGATGTTTGGTGTTTTTTTGGGGAAAGGAAGTTTGTTCTCACTAGAAATGTCATCAAGAATGTAAAGCCAATTTATTCAATGTAAAGGAGAGGTCACTCAGTAGCTGTTTACCCATCTGGACTCTAGAGCACTAGTGCTGGGACACCCAAACCCCCTTTTTATTATGCTTTTCCACACATGTGCTCCAGTGGATACTAGAGGGGGGTCTCCATCACACAAACTTCTACCAAAAAGCTAGTCAGTTTAGCACCTTTACAAAGTGACTTCATTCATGTAGTTGACATTTGGAACTGGCCAAACTAAAATAGTGTCCGTCACTTTCAAGCAATGTTTGTCATTTCCTATTTCTGCCCTCAATAGCTTGTGTTGCTAAATCTTCCTTTTGGACATTCTCATAGGGGAGCGAAAACTTGGGCCGTCTGAGGAAACCCCCAAACCAACACCTACCAAAAAAGGGGAAAGAGCAGAAGCAGAGGAGGAGGAGGAGGAGGAAGGAGAGATCATCGAACTTGGAGAAATTGTCACCACAACAGGTGAGTGTGGAGAACACAGCTACTGGTAAGCTAATCCATGTATGGCTGCCTCATTTCCAACACCCCATTTTTGTTTGTTTGTGGTTTTTAGGTGACGTGGATGTTGTGGAAGAAAAATCGCACTTTACCACAGAGAGTGCCCACGTACTCATCGGAGAGATAATGGTCTGCAATAGAGATCTAGATTACATAAAGCAAAACATCAATGATGTTCAACAAAAATTGAAGAACATCATTGATATTTTAGGAAAAATATGAAAACGCACCAAGTAATTAACACACATTTGTGCCAGCTTCAGAACACATTTGCAACTTAAAAACTGTCTGAAATTTGGAACATGCACACATTGTGTCCACATGTGCTAGCTCCCACCATGGTGGATGAATGGCAACGTTTTTTTGGGGGTGCAAACACTTTACGAACTACGAAAGTGGTTGTGGTGAAGGGGTTGCACCCCCAAAAAACGTCCATTCATCCCCATGATGGAAAATGGCACTTTTGAAGCTTCTAGGCATGTGTTTTCCCATCTAATGACCATTTTCAGACCCAAATTGTGTGCATGTTCCAAATTTCCACTTTTCGGGGGTGACCCCCCCATGTGATGAAGGCAAGATCAAACACACTTTGAACATATAGTCATGTCTGATCTTGTCTTCACTTTACAAAGTTGAACTTTCCAAGTTCCTAGGTTCTGTTTTGCTCCATGCCTGGTTTTACCAATTGCGGAATGTTTGTAAACAATGTTGTAAATAACCAAGATGTTGTCAGTTTTGGCGTGAAGATTGTAAACGCACTTGGGAATGTTTTCCTAGTAAACTTTTATTTTTCTAAATGTGTGGCTTCCTTATTTAAAAAACACAATGCATTATGTATGTAAAATGAAAAGGATATGGGGGGCAATGGGTGTTATTTACTAAAGGCAAATCCACTTTGCACTCCAATTTTCTTTCCCGGGGAACTTTTTCAATGCACTTGTAGAGCATAGCGGATTTGACTTATGTAAATGACACCCACAGTGCTTTGTACGAAAACACGGAGCACAGCATTTTGGAGAATACACACATGTCAGACCTGGTGATGAAAAGGAGTATTTTGGGTGTCAGTTATGCAGTACAAACCTTCTCTAGACCAAAGATTAGGTAGCAAACACACAACATGAGAATAATCTTTTTGGGAAGAAGAGACTGTTACCTCCTTTTGCCCAGAAAGTGCATTCCCACTGTCGAAGGCAAAGGGAAAAAAATGTCAAAGTAAAATAAGCTAAAAAGAAGACTGAAATGACATGAAATCATAGGTTGGTTAAAATATCAGATTTATTAACAAATGCCTCTCACACATCGTCAGGCAGAGCAATGGCCCCCCTACCCACAAAGTACTGCATATATTGGTCCCGGACCACACGGGCATTTAGAGGGGGCAAGCCTGGACGTGCCACTCGAAGGGCTGTGAGTTCGGCATTTGGAGGGCCCTCCACATCTGGGCCAACGGGCACCACATAGTTCCTGTTATGTCTTTTGAGGAAGTTGTGCAATATGCAACAGGCAAGAACTATGTGGTTCAGTTTGTATTCCGCCAAGTTAAATGCCGTCAGGAACAGGCGGAAGCGGCTGGCCAGGATGCCAAAAGCGTTCTCCACAACTCTTCTGGCTCTGGACAGCCTGTAGTTGAAGACCCTCTGGTCCGGGGTGAGGGTCCTCATCGGGAACGGCCTCATCACATGGGGAGTCAACGCAAACGCTTCATCTGCGACAAAGACGAAGGGGAGTCCTTCGGCATTCTCCTCTGGAGGTGGCAAGCACAGACTGCCACTTTGGAGACGCCAGTAGAACTCCGTGTGCGTAATGGCCCCACCATCCGATATCCGGCCGTTCATCCCCACGTCCACATACATAAACTCGTATGTTGCCGACACCACCGCCAACATCACTACACTATTAAACCCTTTATAATTATAATAGTAGGACCCCGAGTTGGGCGGTGGGACGATGCGGACGTGTTTCCCATCAATTGCCCCTCCGCAGTTAGGAAAGTCCCAACGGCTGGCAAAGTGGGAGGCCACAGTCTGCCATTCCTGTGGCGTGGAAGGGAACTGTGGAGTGAAACAAGAAAAAAAAATTAGTCACTTTGCACCTAAACATTGCAAGCAGATTAGACAATCAACATCTTGGAACAAGAGCATTGTCTAAAATTGGAGGCTGGAAAGTATTTGCACAGAAAAGTAGAGGCTCCCCTTCACAGATTACTCACCCCCCCATCAATCCCCCCACTTCTGATGGGCCATTGGCAATAACTAGGGGTTTTGGGGGGGGGGGTGGTGGACAGCTAACCCTCTGCACTTCATTGATTGGCAAATGGCTCAATAATGTGGGCTAGTTTGGCCAGACCCTCTGTACTTAACACTATTGGCAGGCCACAGGAAAGATCAAATAACATTTCAACCCCCCCCCCCCCCCCCCCCAAAAAAGGCAGGCACAGTGTGACATTATTAAATTACCAAGCAAGCTAATAGGAGGGAAAGAAGACAAAAAAATAGGAAATGGAATGTATGGAGGCAGTCCCTTGCACTACATGCTTTGCTGAATTCATCCCTAAAGATGCGCACTATAAAGAGGTAGGTATATAGTGTGTATGGACCTTGGGAAAGCCAGCAGATAAAGGATTGGTACCATCTGACAGAGCAGTTGGGGGAGGGGGTTCCTAATGAGTTTGCCCCCCCCCCCCCCCCACCAAAAGAACAAAAAAAGGGGGCTCTACATGAAGTAAACCACACAGCAAACATTTGTGCATATTTTAGGGGTGTTTTGGGGCAAACAATACTATGCAGCAGACAAAAGACATTGCTTAAGTGACTAGGCCATAGGTGTCTATTGGGGCAGAAGAGCATGCTGGTGAGGTAAGTGAAGGGAAAAATGCATGAAGGAGAAAAGGGGCACAGCATATTAGAACATATTGCAATCATGGTAATTAGGGAAGGAGGTCAAAAATACAAGTCATTAGCAAACAGAGCATACATAGAAGGGAATAGTAAAGTAGAAATGTTACCTTAATATAGTCCTCCTGCAGGACCTGAATGATGGCAGAACAGGTCTCTGGAATAATGATTCCCAGGGCCTGGGGAGAGATACCTGAAGAGAACTTCAAATCCTGAAGACTTCTCCCTGTCGCCAAGTACCTCAACGTGGCAACAAGCCTCTGCTCCGGAGTAATGGCTTGTCTCATGCAGGTATCCTGCCGGCTGATAAAGGGGGTCAGCAAAGCCAAAAGACGGTGAAAATCGGGGTCCGTCATCCTGAGAAAGTTCCTGAAATCATCAGGATTATTCTCCCGGATCTCACGAAGCAAAGGCATGTGCGAGAACTGGTCACGCTGAAGCAACCAATTCTTGGTCCACATACTCCTCGTCACTCTGTTCATGGACGGGTCTTGGGTCAAAGCTAAAAGCCCGACACCAATTCCGCGTACAGCACGAACTCGGCGACGAGTACGCACAGGAAACATCGCTCAGAAGGTCACAAAAGGTCGGCTGGTCAGAACGGACAAACAGAAAGCACCGATAAACAGCAAGGCCTGAAAGAACGAAGTGAATACCAGCAACGAGCAGACAATAAGCAGTGCAAATCAAAGCGTCCTATATCAAGATATAGGCCGCAATGACCAACAAATGCGAACTGACTACACGCACTAATAAACAGATACGCACGACAAGCACAAACTGAAGAGCAGTAACGATCTGAGTCAGAAAACTGAGAAGCGCGAATCTTAAGTCACCAAACTTCCACTAACTCTCGATAAACACGGGATCAGCAGAAGGAGCCCAACGGGTGCCTGACGTGGTGCTGAACTTCCCTTTTGTAATCTCGTGGACGACGACTTACGTCACGACGTTCTTCCGGACCGGATATTCCGACAACGTAGTCCGACCGTGTGTACGCAACGCCAACATCGGACAAAGTACGTCGGACAAAGTCCGACTGACCTGGTCCGCGGATTGTCCGAGCGTGTGTATGGGGCTTAAGGGGAAATGTATCAAATGCCTTTGCAAAATCCAGATACACCACGTCTATGGGCCTTCCTTTATCTAGATGGCAGCTCACCTACTCATAGAAGGTTAATATGTTGGTTTGGCAAGAACAATTCTTCATGAATCTGTGCTGATTACTGCTAATGATAAAGTTTTCATTACTAAAATCTTGTATATAGTGCCTTATTATCCCCTCCAAGAGCTTGCATACTATTGATGTTCATACTGTTCATTCTGTTATTATTTTTCTTTTCTGATATTGATATGTTTATAACAGAAAGTTAGGAAACCCTAACAATGGTTATTAAATGCCACCAAAAGAAATATCTGTGTGAGAGTAATTGTCACTCAAACTATCACAGCACTGAAAACTGAACAATGGACTGGTTTGGGAGAGCCATTCATTTAAAATTACACTATGGATTAGGAAACACATTTAGTGTCAATTTCTTACAAATGCTTAATAGTTTTTAACAAACAAGTAATTGTTTTGGAAGAATGAGTGGGGTATATAATATGAAAATTATAGTGTGAGGCTACGATCCCCTGATCCACCAATCCAAAGTCCAGTATTAATAACTTCTAGATGCTATTTAGCCAATATCTGCATCTCCCTAAAAATGGGGCTTAGGCCATGATAATTGTTTAATTAAACAGGGGCTTAGGCTGTGCTAATTCTTTAACTTTTTGGGAGACTGATGTGCAGGTCAAACATCTAGATTGTCATTAATGACAGGATAGCTAACTTGAAAATCAGATGTTCAAAAAGGTTAGCATACCTTTTATACTTGAAAACTGCACTTATGCAAATCTTTGCTTCACAAATTAACAAAAAATTATTCCTAAAGTTGGTTTTATCACGCAGGTTTCATTGTTAATAAATGATAGAGCCCTGGTTGAAATGCACAGTCAGAAAGTCATTTGATCAATAAGGGAATCTGAGTTCTCAGATCTCTACATGTATGCAGGCTTTTAGACTGTAAGCTCTAGTGAGTAAGGCCCTTTGATTTCTACTGTATTGAATTTTATTGTAACTGTACTGTCTGCCCTCATGTTGTAAAGCACTGGACAAATTGTTTGCACTATATAAATCCTGTATAATAATACTCATTTTAGTTACATATATGGCTACAAAAGGAGGTCTCAGAGTCAAAAACCCATGACCTTTTATGCCTACTAACACTGATCTTGATAAACTTATTTTTTTAATTAATGTTGTTTTCCACAGTAATGGCAATTCACAACCATCTGGCAACAATGAAATAGTGGAATTCTACCAAGATTGTGCGGCTGTGTGTTTGTAATTGAGCAGTAACAGCTGATAGACTGAATGGAGAATTACTGTGAGTGCAGTTGAGATCTACAGCTGTGTCTGGGTCCCTTTGGGAAGCTTTTCTATGTTTTAAAGCTGATTCTCTGCTAGTCACTTTTTTTAGCATTAGAACCATCATCCATCAGCATGGCAGTGTTATGCCAGTTGGTCTCATGCTGCCACCTCTTCATTTGGCAGGGGTCCCTTTGTTAAATATAGTCATACAAACCTCTGTGCTTTTGTGAAGACAGCTGATTTGTATGCATTGTTCTGTTAATAGGATTGGTCCGTCGCTGTACTTGTTAGGACATTACGAGCATATATGTAATGTGAACCATACAGAAAGCATAACCACAATTAATTATGTCAACAAATCTGAAGGTAAAAAATGACTTTTGTTACAAAAAAATAATAATTATACAAATATATATATATATATATATATATTGTATATATAATTACCATCTCAGCAATTCCTTTAATCTTTTGCCAAGTAGTTAACATCATAATCAGTGAGATGCCAAGCTAAACTCCAGGGAATAGAAGCCGAAGAAATGCTGCTCTGTTTTATCTGCCTGAAGGCCAACATGCTGGGAAAACACTAGAGGGAAGTCAGTTACAGGAAATGATAGCATGAAAAAGTTGCAACATACAGGTCATGGGATTTATGTAATTTAATTATTAAGAGGTTCAACACTGAAGTGGATAATTCCATAGTTAAAGAATAAGAAAAATATTTTTATAAAATTGTCCTTAATTAAGCTTTGGCCCTGCATGTGATATCATTGTAGCAGTGGGCTATTGTAAGTGTGTGCTGCATAATTGGTCTCCACAGGCCACTTTCACTGGCTTAAAATAAAATGTACAGTAAAATGCATCATGGGTCCACATTGCATTGTGGGGTTCTGAGGGTAATTTATAGCATAGCTCAGGCGTAAGTTGTGCTCTTCTGGGGCAGAAGCAACTATGCTTTCAGCTAAAGGTGCATTTAAAAACGTTGTGGTGCCTCCTCTTAGGTACCTTTTATATTGGTTTCTCGTGTTTTTCTTTCCAAAGTCTCCATTTGACCTTTCCATTTTAGCAAAAAACAAGCTTATATTTTTCCCCCCAAAAAATGAACTTCATTGGCATATTCTGTAAAATCCAAATAGAATATGAAAAGGACTTTGGGATCAACCAACCCTGGGACTGAAGTTTTCCTAATTGAGATGGTTAACTAGCAATTCCACATATACCACTCATATACCACTGAGTGGTATATGTGGAATTGCTAGTTAACCATCTCAATTAGGTAAACTTCAGTGTTTGATGCTTCTCAATGATATATGGAAATGTATTTTTATTGTCTACCTATTAATTCGTTAAAATAAAATATTTGGGATGCGGTGTCTAGTTTGATGTATCTGCCCCTCTCATTCATTGTTGTAAAATCAAAATGTTCAGAGATGGGCATGGTAAGACCTTTGGGATTCAATTTAAGGCACTGATAACTTAATGAAATTATCCTCCACCCATAATAAATATTGACATATTACAGTCCTTTTCTCATATGTAAGTGTTAGCCTTGCCATGATAACAAAAACATAGCTAAATGTGAGGTCTAATTTAAGCTGTGGCTTTGTATTGCTGATCTCACAGAAGTTGCTTTAATTAATTTGTGGTGATGGCCACAGTACAATGTAGTTGATTCCATCTTTTTTGTGCTTGTTTGACTTTTCATAGAAACGCAAGATATTTGCCCATTAGTGGGCTTGTAAACTTAGTGTTTAATTGCACCATGGGCCTCCTCTCTTGATTTTCTTTGCTCCTGCTGTTAATTTTGATCCTCATAAACCATGCTACCTTTAACTATTTTACTATAATTGCATTTACAGATTTTAAGCGTCATGCATCATCAAACTCGTGTGATATAATGAGCTAGTTCTGTGTTATAATGAATTACCATACATCATATAGATGAATTAAGAATGAGTGAAATCCATCTATATTCATCATGACCAACTCTATTTGAGCAATTCTAATGCAATTATAAAAAGAAGGAAACTATCTGGTTGTATCAGAACACATGAAAACATTTCCTCTATCTATGCATCTTATTGACTACTGGTACTACAAATATACTATTAATAACATTATCTTTCCATTTGCTCCACATTGCAAAACCCCTAATAAAACATGATAACATAACGTAACATTGATACAATTTCAGAAAAATAATAATACAGTTTGTGTATAAAACAGTCCTGTTTTGAGGGGTTCCAGTCATAAAGATGTATAGAAGCTAAAAGCTTAATTTGGTAGAATGTTATTACTGATTAGTCCCAAGGCTGCTTGACAAAAAGGCTGGAATAAACCACCATTTTTTTCCCACAACAAATGATTGTGTCCTAAAACAATAAAAATTGTTACCGCTTGAACGCCTACCAAATCTGTGTCAGTCCAGTCAGCATGTGAATAGAAGGGTATAAGACAGACAGGATCGGCTTGGTAGGCTCTAGTAGACTTCAACAAAATCATGACCATTTGCACTCAGACATCAACTCCATGTTGCATATTTTCGAATGAGATGGGTAAAAGATGGCTTTAGTTTCTGTTCTCCACTTGTATAGAATTTTTCAGATGCTTTTCTTCCTTTTTGGTGCTTCATCTTCTGGCCTCTAAAAAGCCATCTTTTACCCATCTCATTCACATTTATGCAACAGGGAGTCTGTGTCTGTGTGCAGACCGTCATCATTTTGTTACAATTATTGTGTCTGTTTTAATATATAAGTGCTATATCATAGGCTACAATATTAACATATACTTATATACATATAGGTACTTGAAGTAGATTTATTTATGGGTGGAAATGTTACCTCTGTCAAGCTTTTATCGCTGTCTGTGGTGTCTTTGGTAACAAAATAGAGGGGTTAATATGGCGCACATTGGATGTAGCTCAAAAATACAATCACATATAAATAAGTATAAATATGTGTAAAATCAGAGGGAAAAAAGGGGCAAGTGGTAAGGGACTGGGTAAAAGGGATGATATTAGGAGCAAAATTGGACATTAGTCACTGTATTGATGCTAAAAAAAGCTGAGCATATAAAAGGCAGCCAGTCCATACAAGCAAGAAGAAGCTCTGGAAGACAAAAAAAAAAAGAGACGGCGTCCTCTAAGTGCAGCAATTGTTAAAAGAATTTTATTTCAAAGGGAATAAAAACACTCACAAAAGAGATGTTTGTTCAGGCATGTCAGGCAGTGCCGGGACAAGGTCATCCAGTGCCCAGGGCAAAGTTGCCAAACTGCGCCCCCCTTTACCTTAGGGTTAGGCTCAGGGTGCCCCCTACCCCTGCAATATACCATTGCGCCAGGGGCGGCCGCCCCTCCTGCCCACCCCTTGTCCCGGCCCTGATGTCAGGGGTAACGTTTCTTAGGTTTTTTCTCCCGGGTGATGCAGTAGTTGCAAGCTGATCCAGAAAGGTCCTATGTCCTGTTCTCTGTGCTTTTCCGGTGGCGCTGTGGGTGCCCAGAATTTCTGGATAGCTGGCAGCCTGATAAAGGAGCACACATGCTCCAAAGCGCTGCCCACTTGGCGGTACAGCAAGAAAACAACTAACAGCATTCACAGCCTGCGCTCCAGCTATCCGGAAACGCTGGGCACCCACAGCCCCACACCCACCCATGCCTGAACAAACATATCTTTTGTGAGTGCTTTTATTCCCATTGAAATAAAATTCCTTTAACAATTGCTGCACTTAGAGGGCGCCGTCTCTCTTCCTTTTTTTGTGTCTTTGGTAAGATTTTCTCTTCCTATAATCGGAATAAAAATGGCAAAAATATATTTTTGATGTTAGAGCAGAGATTAGTATAAACCTCATCAGTATAAATCCCCAAGTTTTATTTCTTCTTACCTTTGTAGTACCAGTTGGTGGTCACTTTAAGCTGCTCAGCATAACATGACCTTAATGTAGAGGGAAAGAGGAGAACAGAAAAATACTTTGATTGGCTGCTACTGCAGCCTAGCAGGGATTCTGCCCTTAGCAATAGGAATGACTTACTTTGATTGGCTGCCATGGCCAAAGGATTGCCTTGCCCACCAGAACTGCAAGCCCAGGGGGACAGGATTAGTTGACATACTAGTGGATAGGTGCCCAGGAGTAGGGGCTGGTGTTGTATGCATGGACTAAGCAGGGACAGCCAAAGGAAAGTTTTGCTGTGCAGGAAAGAAAGGAAGATTCTGTGTGTTGTTCCAGGGTAGAGTATGCTTACAGTGCAGGGCCACATGTTGCAGTGCTGAGGGTCAAGCTGTGGTGTTCTGTCTGACAGTGGCTTAGTGTGGGACTGGGATTCATAAATATGTAATTCTCCAGTAGAATCTTTTGCATATTGTACTATTGTCTGACATTTTCTTTGCTAGTAGCTGATAATGTTCTAATGCAGTCTGTATTACATTTGTTTAACTCATACTTTCCTTTCAGTGCTTTTGACTGTTTTACTAAAGCCCATTCTACAGTTCCAGGTGTATCAGTGATTGTTACATAGTTACATAGTAGGTGAGGTCGAAAAAAAGGCACAAGTCTTGTTAAACTCCCTTCCGTGAAAAAGTTTTATCCCAATTGTGGGGTCACCAGTATGGTATTTGTATATTGAAATCATATCCCCTCTCAAGCGTCTCTTCTCCAGAGAGGATAAGTTCAGTGCTCGCAACCTTTCCTTATAACTAATATCCTCCAGACCCTTTATTAGCTTTGTTGCCCTTCTTTGTACTCGCTTCATTTCCAGTACATCCTTCCTGAGGACTGGTGCCCAGAACTGGACAGCATACTCTAGGTGCGGCCGGACCAGAGTCTTGTAGAGTGGGAGAGTTATCGTATTATCTCTGGAATTAATCCCCTTTTTAATGCATGTCAATATTCTGTTTGCTGATGATACATGTCCTCTGGTGCAGGACCCAGGTCCCAAAACACTTTTTATGACAATAACTTGCATATAAGTGTTTAAAATTAGCACTTTTGACTTTTCATGTTAGTGTCACACAGACTTTAACAGTGTTCCGGCAGCTTTCGAATTTACCACGAACACTGCATATTGTGGCAGGACCCAGGTCCCCAAACCCTTTTTATGAAAATAACTTGCATATAAGCGTTTAAAATTAGCACTTTTGACTTTTCATGTTAGTGTCCCATAGACTTTAACAGTGTTCTGGTAGCTTTCAAATTTACCACAAACACCACATATTGTTCGCTGTCCGGCGAGTAGACAAACACCCGATGTTTGAGTCGAACTTACGTTTGTCTCGAACATCGGATTCATCCCTAGTAATCATAGTAATTAGTACATCCAGTAGCCCTTTTTTTTCTAGTTGGTGCGTCTACCATCTGACCCATAAAATTGTCCTGCAAGACATTTAGGAACTGACGAGCCTTAGATGAATGCGTGGTTCCCTCTGCCCAGTCTATGTCTGGATAATTAAAATCCCCCATTATGATAACACTTCCTATCCTTGCTGCTAATCCAAACTGTGATAGGAGATCTGTCTCCCCTTCCTCCCTCAGGTTAGGGGGCCTATAGCATACTCCCAGTATTATTTTCCCCTTAGTTTCTTCCCTTTGGAGTTCTACCCATAAGGATTCCACCTCCTCCCTAGCTCCCTTAGTGATGTAATTTCTCACATTCACTTGTACATTATTCTTGATATATAGGCATACCCCTCTCCCTTTTTTACCATCTCTATCCTTGTGATAAAGGGAATGGTTGCCAGCCAATGATGAGAGCTGTTGAACCATGTCTCTGAAATTCCCACAAAATCCAAATCCTCCTTGTACAACAGTATTCTCTAGATCTTGTCCGCCAGGCTCCTGGCATTGGTAAACATGCCACGTAGTTTAGACTGGTCGCATATTATCCTCTTATTAGGTGTTACCGAGGTTGCAACTAGGACTTGCTTTCCTGTGCTTTGGTCAACCTACCACTTTAGGGCTTTGTTACAGATTTACCTCTCTGTCCTTCTAAGAATTGATTTCCCTACCACCAGAATCTGTCTTTCCTTTCCCTTCGCTAACCCCCACTCTCACTGGAGGAGTTCTTCCCCCGGCAGCTAGGAGAGACCCTCAGCTCCAGCAGTGCTGGTCCCTGACTGGTTTCACCAATGTCACTCAATGGAGCATACTTATTGGGATGCTCCAGCCCTGGATTGGCCTCCCTGGCACTTCCCTCTCTACCCTTCCTGACTGTCACCCATCTACTCTTTCCTAGTGCCTGCACCTCTTTGTCTCCACCCGCCTCTGTGCTGGCACCTGCTGTGTACGTTCCTGGCTCTCCTTTATTATAGAGGGACTTCTTAGTGTTGACAGTTACTTCCCCAGATTCTGAACCTGGGCTTCCAGGGAAACAATGTGCTTACATTTTGCACAGCAGTATTCACCCTCGATCAGATGATCAAGGAGCGCATACATGCTGCAAGATGTACTATACAACAAGTCGCCTCTCCACACCCGCCAGGCATCGTACCTATTAAATTTAATGAGGATTGGGGATTATACCCTGTCCAAATTACCTAACAACTAGCTTCCTGACATTAATACTCGACAAGACAATACACAGGTACTCAACAAGACAATACACAGGTACTCAACAAGACAATACACAGGCACTCGCAGACCTACGTGCACCCGCAGACCTACGTGCACTCACAGACCTACGTGTATCCACAGACCTACATGCACTCACAATACACAAGTACACAGTACACAAAACACAAGTACTAATGATCCACACACACTACTCAGACAACACTCAGGTACTCACACTACACAGGTACTATGACCCCTGTTATAACCTCCTGTTTTAAACTCTGGTTTATAACTCACCACTTAGTTCAGTTCCACTAACTCTGGTTTTTAACTCAACACTTAGTTCAGTTCCACTAACTCTGGTTTTTAACTCACCACTTAGTCCAGTTCCACTTGGTCTAAGTTCCAGCAAACTCAAAGATGAGCAGGCTCACAATGAGTTCTACATAAGGTTATATAGGCCTCAAGCACCTGTGAACAATTAACCACTCCCCTTAATTAGTAGGCTGAAGGAAGAAAAGAAAAAAAACTGTTTAAAAAGTGTCAGAAAAAGGTATTAAAAAGCTACAAGAAAAAGCCCCAAAAATAACCTAAAACTGCAACCCAGCAATCACCAGCAGTCAAAAGGCTAGACTCCACCCAAGGTCCCCACTGTTTAGCTTCTAAACAGCAGTATGGTCAATGTACAGGGCAAGCTATCACTGGGTAAGGCAGGAGGACTGATCTTTCCAGCAGCTCCTGAGGAAGTAGCACTCTACCATCTTGTCCTGGTTTAGTTTGCTCAGAATTTATAAATGTCCCCTATGTACGCTGAAAAGTCTGAATATGTGGCAGGCCTTCTTAAGCTAGAATTACAAAACAGCATCATGTGTAAAACAGCAAAATTATGAAAAAAAAAAACTCATTGTACATGTGTTTTGAAATTGTGAATTGCTTTCCAGAGTAAACAGGGCACAAATCACACCATTGGAAGCCTTCTTGTGTGGTCTGTCAAAGTCATGTAACAGGGCTTCAATCACAGTTTTCTCTCCAGCTTTAGGCAGAGATAACCCATGGGACACAGCAGGCTAAACTTTGCAGTTTGTATATGAATGGAATATAAAATGAAGTCCGTGGTGTGCAGTAACAATGTGGTGTCCAGTGGAATGCAGATATTGGTATACAATCTTCACCATCAGTAGGAACCCTAATTGTGCTGCTAAATTTCCAAGACATTGGTCACTAAGAGTAGCAATCAATCATTATACAGATTGAACGTATGACTCCCTGTGGTGTAAGCGTCACGAGTAACATATACCATAGTAGCAATCGGTTGCACAGAACTGGATTATAGTATGATTATCTAAAGTTAACCTTTTCTACTTCCTACTATGTAATACTTGTGTGGTTTACTCATGTGTTCCATCTGTTTAGAAATTTCTACTCCTAGTGACTAGGGATGAGCTTTGAGTTCGAGTCCAACTCGAACATTGTTTACCGAACAGCGAACAATTTGGGGTGTTTGCGGCAAATTCGAAAAGCCACGGAACACCCTGTAAAAGTCTATGGGAGAAATCGAAAGTGCTAATTTTAAAGGCTTATGTGCAAGTTATTGTCATAAAAAGTGTTTGTGGACCTGGGTCCTGCCCCAGGGGACATGTATCAATGCAAAAAAAAGTTTTAAAAATGGCAGTTTTTTTGGGAGCAGTGATTTTAATAATGCTTAAAGTGAAACAATAAAAGTGTAATATTCCTTTAAATTTCAGCTTATATCGTCCAAGATTGGAAAAAATGTATGGGCAGGCTGATGGTACCCAAGCTGATTGATTGATCAACTTAGGTACGACATGCCTGTCAGATTTGACAATTCAATTATTAGTAGTGGCTATTAAAGCCGCTAGCAGTATTCACTGAGAACACACTGGCTCAGTGAAAGGGATTCAGCCATCAACACTGACTGTGTTGATGAGGGAATCAAGTATCAATGCAAATTTTTTTTTTAAAAAGGCAGTTTTTTCGGGAGCAGTGATTTTAATAATGCTTAAAGTGAAACAATAAAAGTGTAATATTCCTTTAAATTTTGTACCTGGGGTGTGTGTATAGTATGCCTGTAAAGGGGCGCATGCTTAGAACTGTCCCTGCACAAAGTGTAATTTCTGCAGGAAAAAAAGTCATTCAAAAGCGTTTATAATGAATTGTCGGCTCCCCGTAATACAGAGAACAGTCATTGATAAAAAAAAAAAAAAAATGCGTGGGGTCCCCACCAAATTCAATTACCAGGCCCTTCAGGTCTGGTATGGTCTCTCGCCCCCCCCCCCCCTCTTTTCCTGCGGCCTGCCAGGTTGCGTGCTCAGATGGATAGGGTCTGGTATGGATTTTTGAGGGGAACTCCATGCCCTTTTTTTTTTATTTGGCGTGGAGTTCCCCTTAAAATCCATACCAGACCTGAAGGGTCTGGTATGGATATTTGGGGGGAACCCCACATCATTTTTTTTTTAATTTGACCTGGGTTCCCCTTAATATCCATACCAGACCTGAAGGGCCTGATAATTGAATTTGACGGGAACCCCACGCATTTTTTTTTTTATCAATGACTTTCAATGACTGTTCTCTGTATTACGGGGAGCCGACAATTCATTGTAGCCGCGAGTGCTTTCAAATTACTTTTTTTCCTGCAGAAATTACACTTTGTACAGGAACAGTTCTAAGCACGGGAAACATGCGCCCCTTTACAGGCATACTATACACACCCCCAGGTACTAAATTTAAAAATTTTTTACACTTTTATTGTTTCACTTTAAGCATTATTAAAATCACTGCTCCCGAAAAAACTGCAGTTTTTAAACGTTTTTTTTGCATTGATACTTGATTCCCTCATCAACACAGTCACTGTTGATGGCGGAATCCCTTTCACTAAGCCATTGTGTTCTCAGTGAACACTGCTAGTGTCTTTAATAGCCACTAGCAATAATTGAATTGTTAAATCCGACAGGCAGGTCGTACCTAAGTTGATCAATCAATCAGCTTGGGTACCTTCAGCCTGCCCATACATTTTTCCAATCTTGGACGATATTTGCTGAACCAGCCGAGATTTGAACTGTCTATGACTGGCTTTAAAAGTGCCAGTGACCTACTAAGAAAATAGTTCTTGTAGCATCATATTCACACCAGCTATAAAGTAGCTTCCTAAATTGCTTTATAGGTAATATGGCTTTGGAATTTACATACTCTCAACGACACATGCTAGAACTACATAAATCCCAGTCAAAGCCTGATCATCCTCATGAAGTAGTTTAGAGTATTGTTGATACTTCATATTTATGGCTATCGCTAATGTGCTACAAGGCCAAAAGACTTAAGAAAACTTCCTCTTTCTTTTTTTTTTATCAGAAAATATTCCCAAAAATAAACAAAACAAAAAATTACGAGGACATACATGTATAAAAAAAGACTTCAAATAAACATTATACTTGTGACATCACATCAAGAATTAAAGTAATACATGTACCTCTGAACTGATTTTTTGCAATCTGGACCAATTAGTCTATCGAGTCTGGCCATTTTTTTTTTGTTTTTGTTTTGTATTTTGCATATTTTTTTTTGTTTTTTTGTTGACTTTGTTGTTTGACTATAGATCTATGTTTATCCCAAGCATGTTTGAAGCTATTTACTGTTGACTGTCTCACTACCTCTACTGGTAGTTTATTCCAAGCATCAACTACCCTTTTAGTAAAATAATACTTTCTAAGATTAGTTTTAAACTTCCCTCCAGTTAGTTTGAAGTCATGTTCCTGTGTTCTTGATTTTGGTTTCATAATAAAAAAAACTGCCCTCCTGAACCTTATTCACCCCCTTGATATATTTAAAGGTTTCAATCATGTCTCCCCCCAAACATTTCACAATTTTTGTTACCCATCTCTAGACTTATTTTATCTTATCAATATATTTTTGTAAGTGAGGTCTCCAGAACTGGACACAGTATTCTAAATGAGGTTTCACTAAAGATCTATATAGGGGAATCAGAACCTCCTTCCTCTTTCTGATGATCCCTCTGGTGATGTATCCTAGAATTCTATTTGATTTTCCCACTGCCCGTTCACACTGTTTGCTAATTTTGCAATCATCTGAAATAAGTACTCCCAAATCTTTTTCTTATGTAGTGCTGGCTAACACTGTGCCCCTAATGTTGTACTCTCTCAGGGGATTATTTTTCCCTAGGTGCATTATTTTACATTTAGAAATATTGAACTGCAGTCTCCACTGCCTAGACCAATTTTCCAGCAATGCCAAATCATGTTACATTTTACAGACACCTCCAAGGATATCAACCCTATTACACATCTGTGTATCATCAGCAAAACAACATATCTTGCCCAACAAACCTTTAGTTATATCACTTACATATACATTAAATAGAACATAACCCAATACAGAGCCTTGTGGTACACTACTAGGGACTGGTCTCTGTTCTGAGTGAACCCCTTTTACAATCACACTCTGGTGTCTATCCTTTAGACAACTGCATATCCACAAAACCACCCAAGGGTTAATTCCCAGCTTCTACAAATTTTGTATTAAATGTTCCTTAGTTGTTCCCCATTTTGGTCTGAGGTACTTGCAGACAATTAAACATACCATTTAACTGACAAAAGTGTTGATATTTTTCTTGTCTTTACTTCCAATTTTCAGAATATTGTACCTATGCAATTCAAACCATATAGAAAAGGAAAAGCATTGCTGAGAAAATTGTATTTTGTTTTAAATTATCAAATGGGCTCTTTACATATTCATGGTCTTCATGATTGGGGTGTGACTTTTGATGTAATATTTTTTGCTAAAAGGTGTCCCTCTTTTCTATCTCAGAAAATTGGTTGATATGCAATAAGATTGGCACCAAGCTATAGGTCGTAAAATTCATAGGACTTTCAAGCTAAATTATTGTAATTTACACACTTCACTTGCTTCCTTTCATCTTTCCTTCAATCCCTGGTTGGAGAGGCCTTTGAAATAGATAGGAGCCGAGAGCAAACAGAAATCTGCTAAGGCTCAGTTAATAACTAATCAGATTTTTATCCCTTCTTCCTTTATTTCTGCAAGGGGAGAGTGACAGGAAAGACTAAGCTAAGAGTTGGATTGGAAAAGGCCAGGGCTCTGAGGAAGAGGGCACAATCATCTCTAAATGTGTTTGAGAATGGAGCAGCACTGAACATGATGCCAACGTGGCAAGTATTGCTGCTACAACATGCTGAAGCTTAGTGTACAGATATGATGAGCGCATCTTTCTTGGGCAAATTATGTTCTCTCTGCATGGCTGTCCCGTGGGTGTTTTCACAGTTCAAAAACATACTACTATGTTAACTGAATTATTCTAAATCTGGTTCTTGCGTATATACAGTATACTGTATTTGTTTATGTATGTGTTTGCCTGGGGGAAAATTTTTTTTTTTAAACACTACTGGGACAATAGCTAAAGAAGACTTTTACAAATGTAATAATATGCCAGTACTGTAAAAGTATAACAGTAATGCAATTACCTTAATAAGGATGTTTTATTTTACATATAGTCAGCATGTTAAGGAGCTCTGCTCAGTAAACTTACTTGTACTTGTTTTGCTTATAATGGCAGTACACCTTATAGCCATTCTATACTAAAAAAAAATGGAGGCTGCCATTGTGTACCTCTTTATTGAAATGCTAATTTTAGACTGAATTTGTTTAACAACTTAAGGACCTGCCGTAGTATATATGCGTGGGGTGCCCTCCTGCGCGAAATGATGTACAGGTAGGTGATTTTGTGCAGTGGGTCTGGGGCGCGTGCATGTTCCTCCAGCGACCCGCTGTGATTGGACACAGCAGGAGCCGATTAGCAGGGCCAGGGGGCTGCAATGCCCGCCGGACACCCGCGTTCATTCACAGGAGAAGCAGAATGGCGGTCTGCCAATATAAACAAGGCAGACTACCTTTCTGTGAGGGAGGAAGATGGAGATCTTGTGTTTCTGCCAAGCAGATACATGGATCTCTGTATTTCTCCAGTCACAGCATCCCCCCCACAGTTAGAAAGCATTCCCTAGGAGCACACTTGATTGCCCCTGATGTTAGCCCCTTCTCTGACAGTGTCATTAGTACAGTTACAGTACATATTATTTAGCACTGATCACTGTATTAGTGCCACTGGTCTCCAAAATTATCAAAAGTGTCAGTTAGGTGTCTGATTTGTCAGCTACAATGTCGCAGTCCCGCTAAAGATCGCTGCCATTACTAGTAAAAAAATTAAAATAAATAAAAATCACATAAAAATATCCTTTAGTTTATAGACGCTATAACATTTGCGCAAACCAGTCAATATACACTTATTGTTTTTTTTTTACCAAAAATATGTAGCTGAATTCATATTGGCCTAAATTGATGAAGAAATAATTTTTTTTTACATTTTTATTGGATATGTTTTATAGCATAAGGTGAAAAAAATATATATATTGTTTTTTTCAAAGATTTTCTTTGTTTATAGCACAAAAAATAAAAACCTCAGAGGTGATCAAATACCACAAAAAATAAAGCTCTATTTGTGGAAAAAAAGGCCATCAATTTTATTTGTGTACAGCATCGCAGGACTGCGCAATTATCGGTTAAAGTAACGCACTGCGGTCTCGCAAAAAATGGTCTGGTCATGCAGGGGGGTAAACCTTTTGGGGCTGAAGTGGTTAAATACTTTTCCTGTCTCTGACAAGAACCCAGCCAAATTTAGAACTAATGAGGTCTGTATGGAAAAGTATTAAGGCCAGAGAGTTAGCAAGATAGTCATCTTCCGGAGAGACTAGCAGTGGGAACATACACATTTATTTCAGTACAGGTTTTCCTGTACGGTTTCTCTTACACACGGATGAACCTACAGTACATAGCACCGATTATATTACAACTTCACTTTTATTGAGAAACCAAAGTACATGGAACAACACACAGTGAACATGTATATAACAGACTTCAGCTGTTGATGATTTCCAGGTTCAGATCTACATTTTTAAAACCTGTCTCTAGGAAAGTCCATATATCAGTAATATCAGACTAATTGCACATTTCTTGCTATTCAGTTCTTACATTTATTATCGGATGTGCAACATTTGCAACTTTTCTATGTCTGAATATTATTAAATCTCTAAAATTAATATTTTGTGCTTGGTGGCCATTTGTAACATAAAAGAGCAGAGGTTGTTAACCCCAGTACATATGCCTGATGCTTTCTACACTGGCACGCAATGGCTTGGTTGTAAATGACAGTTCCATAAGCTATCCATTACAAAACTTGGCCTACCCACCTCCCTTACATCAGTAAAATCCATTGGCATGCCATGCTGAGGAAGCATGTGCGCATGTTTGCCTGCCAAATGCCACTGATGCAAAAAAAAACAACTCTACAATTTTTTTGCAGTACTGGGTGGTTACTGTTTACCCGCAAAAAGATACGTGTTTTTTGTGATTCAGTCTTGCTAGTTAGAAAGATCATTTTGCAACTTTTAAACTTAGCAGCATTTTTCCCTGTGTCCTGTCCTTGCTTTTTTAGACAGAGGTGATAACACTGATTTACTGTCCACTAAGGAGGCAGAAAAGTGACTTAGGGAATTTGCATTTTTTGACTTTGAAGAGTGAAATGTTTAATGTGACCCTTCTCGCTTCTCTACACAAATTCAGGAAGTTGCACCGTTTTATAGAATAGGATGAATACTTACCCTTTCCAGAGCTATCAGCTCCACTGTTATCTTTTATTGTATCAGATTCCTTATCCTACACTAGAGAACCCTGATGTGTCAGATAGCAGCAGTGCTGCAAGATCTGCAAGAAAGTAAAAATGGACTTGCTCTTGACCAGAGGGGTAAGTATTTGTGCAGGGTGCAACGGCTAGGAATAATTAAGAGAAGCCACAGAGTCTCTTTAAGTGGGAACTGCATGTGTCACCTGTCTAGCTATGCTAAGCTATTTGACAGGTAAAACTTGATACTATTCAAAATCCTCCAAAACATACCCCAATATAATGACCGCTGGCAACCCTATATTGCATTAACATAACAAACCTTACCAGGTTATCCCCCCTGAACACAGTGGTACATTCTCCCTGGGGTGAGTATTATGCCGCGTACACACAACCGTTTTTTTCATCAGTATAAACTCTGACGGTCTTTCCGACGAAGTTCCGCTGAAACGGACTTGCCTACACACAATCACACCAAAGTCCGTTCGTCTAGAATGCGGTGAAGTACAACACATACGACATGACTAGAAAAAGGAAGTTCAATAGCCAGTAGCCAATAGCTGCCCTTGCATTGTTTTTGGTCCATCGGAATAGCATACAGACGAATGGTTTTCCCCATAGGAATTGATTCCGTTGGAAAGATTTAAAACATGTTCTATTTCTAGGTCCGTCAGAATTTTTGAAAAAAAAAGTAATTGGAAGTCCACACACGGTCGGAATTTTCAGATGAAATGATTCTGTCTGACCTTTTCTGCCGGAAATTCCGGTTGTGTATACACGGCATTAGTCTCTTAGCTCTTAGCCTCATCTATTATATATATATATATATATATATATATATATATATATATATATATATTAAAGTTAGCTATTTCCTTGCTGGCATTTGTGTTTCTATTAAAATATTTTATAACTAGGCAGTCGTCTACATCCAAATAAAATAATACCACTTTGGTTAGAAAAAAGATGCAAACAAAAATTGAAATATACAGTATTTCATGTGTATCAATGGAAACCCTGTATAATAGTTTAACGTGCATCTATAGGCACATTAATAGAGTACTAAAGAGTACTAGATTAGAATGGTTTCATGGATTTAAAACATATATAAAAAACAAATGACATGAAGACGGTTTATTAGCAAAATATTGATGGGCTATTTGCTTCTAGGTAACAAATGGTTTACAAATACTTTTTCTACATGTGTTTTAGTACTACATATTTAGCTTTTATAAGACTTTAATTGATCAGTGGTTACAATAAAATAAAGTACTGTATTGCCACAGCAGTAAACCACTGTTGCATTGTGTTTATTTATGACAGGCTCTTGGAACTTGTTCCCATTAGTATTATTTCTAGCTGTTAAAGATTTACATCAATACACAAAACTTAATCTATATATAAACTTTTCAAATAATGCCACTCAACAAGGAAGTATCTTTAAGGGAATAAACAAGATTCTGTAGAGAAAACTTAACTACTGTGTATAGTGAATGATGAATTCTCAAGTAGTCATATAATGTGAGTGTTGAAATGAAACTCGGTTGCGTAACCAAAAATACATATACAGTAAATTTTAACTTCCACCAATTACAATTTGAAGTGGACCTATCAGTAAATGCACACGTTTGTGTAATTGAATACCTGGCCACAATATACAGAAACAATATCATGTTCTCAACAATATATAGAAAACCTTTACATTTAGAACTCCCTGATGACAATGGTTTCATCAGACAGGAAGTGAGGGAAAATCTGCAATAGAAAAGAAGACAGCAATGCAATCTATCAGGGGTTCTAGCTTTCCCCTACTCTACTAAAATTCTTCTATTTCTGTCTGAGAGAGAAAACATACATCATGTTCTACCATGCCTTTTCATAGATGAACACAAGAGAAGCTTTTTATGCATTTTTTTGCAAATGAACAGAAAACAGAATAATTTTACTGAAGCACCAGATGGCTTAAAGTGTATCTAAACCCAAGAACAAAAACACCCTTTCTGCCTTAATGTACTTTTATTTTTATCTATGGAAGAGCAACACTGCCACTCTTGGATATGACTATAGAACCCCCTCCTAATAACACCAGGGAAGTGTTTTGTAGTTCTCATAGCTGGGAATAATTTAACTGATAAGAGTGTAGCAAAGGCAGGATGTACAGGAAGTACAGTTATTTTGTGCACCTATTTAGCAGAAATAAGAACACTCTTTAAATAGTGTATTTAACAGACCAGAAGGGAGCAGATAAAATACGTTCATTGTTAGATTTTACCTATACTTTATTGGGAAACTGAAATTATTTTGGGTAAGTTGTCTTTTAATCTTCACTTTGGCTTTTCTAAAAGAGCACTTAGATTATGTCTCCTTTCAGGCAGGCTTTCCTTCACTTCAGACAAAAAATATATTAAAAAGAGGGAGGTTAAGAGGAGGAATCAATGAACTGCATCATTTACTTAAAATTGAATTTTTTTTCCAACATCCTACCCATAATTCCATACCTGATTATCCTCTTTGTATCTGTCTTTGTGCTTTTAATATTTCATATGTGATATTTGGTGTGCCAGGTGAACCATCATGCCAGGTATTGTTTTATAAGGGATGTGTTATGCTTCCATTGACACCACATCCATTTGGGAGGATGAATTCGCTACTATTCATTCAATCAAGACATCATCAACTGCTTCCCGACCGCTGCACAATGATATACGTTGGCAGAATAGCACGGGTGGGCAAAAGGGCGTACAGGTATGTCCACTTTAAGAAGTGGCACTTGATGTCAGCCAGGTGCCCACGATTGTGTCAAGAAGAGGTAGAGCGGAAGATGCCTTTGTAAACAAAGCATTTCCCCGTTCTGTCTAGTGTCATGACTGAGATCACTCACTGCTCTCTGTCATCTAGAGCAGTGATCGCTGTCATGTGTGTTGAAGCCTACCCCCACAGTTAGAATCACTCCTTTATGGTTTATAGCGCAAAAAATAAGAATCGCAGAGGCGATAAAATACAACCAAAAGAAATCTCTATTTGTGGGAAAAAAGGACATTGATATTGTTTGGGTACAATATCGCACAATCGCGCAATTGTCAGTTAAAGCAATGCAGTGCCGAATCGCAAAAAGTGCTCTGGTCAGGAAGAAGGCAAATCCTTCTGGGGCTGAAGTGGTAAATAAATAATCCATGTGCATATAAATTGGAGATTTTTATGATATTCAGCAGACACTGAAACATTTCTATAACAATATTTTATTAATGTTGATGTTTTTTTTAGAGTGTTTTGGCTACCATAGTTTTTAATATCATGGTTTGTGTATAATAAAACGGGATAACGGGATATACTATTTTGTGGTATCTTTTGGGTAAAATTTTGTTTTTCAATGTTTACATTATTCTATTTGTATGAACATTTTATCTTGAGATACTGGGCTTGGTGAACAGCAGTTTTTTTCAACAGGATGAAAGAAACTGGAAAACATTAAGCATAGCCTATAAGTGTGCTTTCTGGCAGAAAACAAAACACGTAATATTAATGAACATTTTTTTTTTTTTTTAATTAAATTGTTTTGTTTAGTTCTGATCATAATAAATAAATAAGCTCTATACAAAACCAAAATTCATTCTCAACATCGTCATCATTGTTACATTAATCTATTAATATAATTAAAAGATGTACGAGTTTTATGTATCAAATGTAGTTCTAACATTTTCGCTAAAAATATATAAATGACGATGCATTTAGTGGTAGTGGTTCATTGTATAAGGAACATGCCACAAATTGTCGAGATTTCTGAGTGCAGGTGAGAATTGCCTGGATGAGGTATTTTATTTGACAGCATGTTCTGTAGCTAATGGGTATGTTCCTAGGAAGGCTGCAGCAACTCTGCATAGATAAAGGGATCTATTCATCACAGACTCTTGCAATGGCATTCTATTCTGTTTGTTCTTCAAAGTTTCTAAAATCCCAAACTACTTCATTACTAGACTTCACAAAATGTATAGGAGGGTTGATTTATTTGGGCCAAGGTAAGGGAGAAGGTAAAAAAAAGCTACATTCACCATTAGTACATTTCTCATATGTAGTACTTTTTTCTCTGTTAAAATCATTGCACAGTGAGTGAGCAAGCTGTAAACATTTTCTTAAACTGCAGGTAGAAATCATAAACTGTATTTGCGCTTTAATTCAAGCTGTGTAAGTACCTGATTTGGAATCGGCCTCTTGCAATCCATTGTACATCTGAGCATAGACAAGGAGGGGGAGAAGTAGGACAAGGAGTCAGCCAGTTAATATGCGAACAAGAAGTATACTGAAAGGAGGAGAGAACAAAGTGACAGAGAGATCAGCTCATTGATCTGACGCTGATCCTTTCATTGTCCAGTCACAGGCTGGGATCAGGACAGGACCTGTACATATAACTTAAAGTAAAACTATGGCTTTTCATTAAAAGAAAATATGTGCTGCAGCATTTAATTATAAGTTCATCAGCCATTTTTTCTTGCAGGTCACCTTCAAAATTTGACAGATCTCTGTATCTGGCCACATCTACTTCTGCACCTTGCTTTCTGGAATGACAGCACTGCCTCCATTACTGAAATTCTCCAACTCTGAGCTACAGTGCTTGCTGGGAGGCTAAATATTGCTTAATGAAATTTTTGAACATCTTAAAAAAGGACCTGTAACCAGGTTTAGTCATTTTTTTCTTCTTAATGGCAAAGAGAAAGAAAATGTTTAAATATGCACTAGGCTATTAATGAATTAGTTGAATTTCATGAACAGCAGAAGCAGATAGTGGCAAAACAAATGGAAGGCACATGTATCCATTCCCATACTTCTAATGGAGACATGTGTCCCTTTATGACCATGATCACTAAAAAACAATATACTCTGTAAGGGTCTGCAAGCATTATATAGCAGTCTGTGACTGCAGTGAGATACAGTTGTCCATATGACCCTGATATCATTCTCTTATGCTCAAAGAAAGACTGTGGCCTGCATTACACTGACTGCCACCGCTGCTCAGGGCTGACATATAAAAATCAACAATGTGTAATCAGTGGCTCGGCTACCACTAATCACACAATAAAGATGCTCCACCAGAATGAGTCATTTATGTAGTCAGAGTGCAGAATGACCTTGGCTGATGCTAAATGACTGAAAGTCAAGGTCATTCTGCATATGCATCACTGCTGCAAGGATGTCTCATTCGGGGGAGATGTAAACAACAATAGTGTGTAACCAGTGGTGATGGGAGTGTTGCTGGCTACATCATGTTGGAATCTACATGTTGAGAAATAGGGTCCATGTATGCTTTATGCTGTATATATGTAAACATTAGCACAAATGTTACATGTGTACAACATATGGACAACTTTTTGCAACAAAGTCCTGTTGCCAGCAAGTTCCTGTTTTAAATACAATATTTTTTTGTACATAAGCCCTTACACTTTGGGTTGTCAGAGCACGTGAAAGGAGTCAGAACCACCTACATATGCCTATAATCACTAAGAAAATACTGCAGCTAAACAAGTCTAGATGCATTCTAGTGGTGAGGTCTCTTAAGTTCCCAGAGGTTGTGGCAATTACGCAGGGCCACTTTCTGACTTATATCATGGAAAATACTAATGAGAAATAAAAACTCCCCCTTATATCAAAATAAATTAAACTCAAAGATGGGAAAGAAGAGAGACACTAATTGTAAAATGGAGATATAACCATTGTAGTTTTCCAACAGACACATATGCCAGTTGGTAACTCTGAACATTATTTACAGGAGATTTGTAATTATTTAAATTTGTCAATATGTAGGCTGCCATTATTGTGCTGATCCTTTGGTTTAAATACTGGTTGAGTCACTGACTTGGAACAGGTAAACAGATCAAGAGCTCTGGCTGCTCAGTTATTGGAAGTAATGCTTGTATCAATTGCATTGCTTCTGAATAACATGCTGTTTAAAGCCAGCATCTGCATTGCAGAAAAATATTCTGTTATATATTAATGAAAAGAGTATTCATTTTGTTAAAAATAACATGCCATGGGAGAAATATTGAAGCTGCCATTGATTACCTTCTTTAAGTCAAAGGGGCATTATAGGAGGACAATTTCACCTAAACAAGGAGACAGCAGCACAAAGGACATGTCACACTGATGGTAAGTAATGTCCCTTGTGCTGATTATGTATTTATGTATTTATTTGGTAAATAAAACATTTTAAAAGTGATAGTTGGCTGACCTTTAAAATGATCCTTTGCCTTTAATACTTAATCATTGGTCCAAAACAAATATGCAAAGCAGAAAACACAGGAAAAGTAAAGATTTCTTAAATATGTGCTTTGTTTGTATCGATAGTTCCAAGTGTTGAAGCAAAAGGGTCATCATAATAGCTGCATTTTTAGAAGGTGAGGTCTGCAATAGCAGCCTCTGTATTTTGCTAATGACAGGTTTCTATTAAGTGTACTTGCAACGCAGTGACCGCATCGCTATAGAAAAGCATTAGAGTGTTAGAAATGTTCTGTAGCAAGTGGAAAGATTCCATTTTTATTCCCACTTGAAGCAGGTGAATGACTTTGTTGATCGTATACTTTTTTGAACAGCTTCTTCAAAAATCTTAGCACATTGTTTTTGGTTTTTCAATTAAGATATAGACTTTGACAGGGCTTTAACATTATCTGGCATTCATTCCATCAAAGAACCTGTTATGATTTTGTCCTTGAGAAAGAACATTTTTATATGATTTTATATTTTTTACATTTATAGTGTATTATCTGACCTAGCAGCCTGTGTTTTCTTGCAGAACAGGCCATTAAACTCCCCTAGCTTTATTCTATGAAATAAACATTTTAAGGGCAAGACCTTATTTTTTTATGTTTACCTGAAAATGCCATGCTGTGCTTGGTACAGTACATGAAATTTCTGAGAAGTTTTGAAGATAATTTGAGTGCGGATAAGCTTCCATCAACCAGACTTTTGTTTATGAAAAAAGCAGATAGTAAATGTTTATTAAGATAAATCTGACACATAATGATAAGAATGTGTATGCATTCTTAAATAAAATGTCATGTGGCAATTTGAAACTTTATTATCATATTGCATTTAGAGGACTCTGGATTTCAGCAAAATCACCATGTAGCCTTTATATTGTTTATATTCATTAAAGTCCATGTCCAGGAAAAATAACAAACCCCCACCCATAACTCAAATCTTTTTTTTTCACATTAGCGGTGGCAGTCAGTGTAATATTGGGTCCATATGTTTAAATCACCTGAGTCTACCTTACTAGCATACTTACCGGTCCTTAGTCATGATGTTATCTGTTTCTTATGCCGCGTACACACGGTCGGAATTCTCGTCGGAAAAAGCTCTGATGGTTTTCACGTCGGAGTTCCACTCGGAGGAACACACGGTCACATCAAATTCCGACGGTCAATAACACCACGGCATAAAACACGTTCGACTGCACTATAAAAGGGAAGTTTAATGCTTCTGAGCATGTGTCAAATTGTTTCCGAGCATGCGTCGGAATTTTGCGTGTCGGAATTGCATACACACGATCGGAAAATCCGATAGAAAGGTTTTCCATTGGCAAAAATTAAGAACAGGTCCTCAATCCAAAGTCCGTCGGAAATTCTGACAGAAAAAGACCGATGGGCATACACACGGTCGGAAAATCCGATGCAAAGCTCCCATCAGACTGTTTCCATCGGAAATTACGATCGTGTGTACGCGGCATTAGTCTTCTAGACCCCGAGAGGATCCCCCACTATACAGACAATAAAATGTGTAAATGATATTAGCAGGGATGTGGATACCCTAAAAAAGACCCTCCCATTTTACATAAAGGAAGATTTGAGACCATTTGCACCACGTAACTATGGATTCATTTTCTTTGGCTTTTAGATTGGGATTTTTTAAGCTGCAATGGCTAGTATACAGAAGGATAGGGGATATACTTTGTAGAGCAGACGTTTACAACATAGCTATGTTTAATAACCCCTACAATCTACAGTTTATTCATAATGTATCACACAATCTGAAAGAAATCTGTCACATCTGAGCTACAGTCAGCTAACTCAATGAGGGGGGGGGGGGGGTGCATCACAGGGAAAGCTTCTCAAGGTTTCCCATCAAATGCAAGGGAATTTCTTCCTATGTTTTGGCTATTCTTACACAATAAATTAATAAATCAGAAACTCAATCCCTATGAAGAGAACTGGAACTGGAATTATTATGAGACGCTTTAGTCTGGACAAAAAATTAATACTAGCCAGTATACTGGTGAATGCTTAAGATTGATGGGATTCCGTTGTTAATTTCAAATAAATATACATACAGAAGCCACTTTTTCTGTACCCAAAGTAATTGCATTTGTACTTTTTGGAAAAAATCATATGTATTAAACTTTACTCTGGATTATTTTTGCTCTTTATTAAACATAAAGTAAAATAAACAACAAAAGTAAAAATCAGGCACCAAAAGGTATTTTCACATACTTAAAAATAATTAAAAACCTGCGCTAGTGGTACCTTTAAGTGTATGTAAGTAACAGCAGCGACTAAACCATGTGATAAAACATCACATTTAATTTTAACTTACCTTTATCTTACAAAGCACCCATGAGCCCCAAATGTAGTACTTGAGTTCATTGTTTTTTTTTCAGCAAGATTAAGGTAAGAAGGTGCAGGCATCTAAAAGAATTGTTAAAAGAATTGTTGTTTGTTTGTGATTGTTTGCTGTCATAATTGTGGTTATTGTGGTTGTAGGCTAGTTTAAATTTTTTGGTTCTAGTAAGCATTATGCCGCGTACACACGAAGGGACTTTGCCCACCGGACCTAGTCCGGCGGACAATCCGCCGGACTTTCCAGCGGGGCTTCGCCGGACTTTCCGAGCGTGTGACTTGCCCACACACGCCCGGACTTCTCCGGCGAACAATCCGCTGGACAAAGTCCGCGGGACTTTTGAAAATGAACGGACTTGCCCACACACGGAGCAGTCCGTTCATTTAGAACGTAACTTCAGGTACGTAGCTAGCGTAGGCAGTAAATGCCGGCGCGCTAGCCCCGTCACCTGGCATGGATTTAAAGGGACTCCCCACGCCAAAAAACGGCGTGGGGGTCCCCCCCAAATCCATCTCAGACCCTTATCCGAGCACGCAGCCCGGCAGGCCAGGAAAGGGGTGGGGACGAGCGAGCGCCCCCCCCCCCCCCCCTCCTGAGCCTTACCAGGCCGCGTGCCCTCAACATGGGGGGTGCCCTGGGGAAAGGGGGGGGGCCCCCACCCCAAAGCACCTTGTCCCCATGTTGATGAGGACAAGGGCCTCTTCCCGACAACCCTGGCCATTGGTTGTCAGGGTCTGCGGGCGGGGGGCTTATCGGAATCTGGGAGCCCCCTTTTATAAGGGGGCCCCCAGATCCCGGCCCCCCACCCTATGTGAATGAGTATGGGGTTCGATGTACCCCTACACATTCACCTAAGGTGTAAAATGTAAAGTAAAAAAAACACACTTTTGAAAAAATATTTTATTGCACTGCTCCGGGGGTCTTCTTCCATCTTGGGGGTCTTCTCGCCGGACTCCTCCGCCATTTACCTAGCTCTTTTACCGAGCGGAGAAGTCCGGCTACCTTCTTCGTCGTCGCCGCCGTCGTCTGGGGGTCTCGATCCGCCTTCGGGGGTCTTCCGGGGTCTTCCGGGGTCTCTTCTGTTCTTGCCGCTGTCATCGCTTTCTGCGCCGCCTTCTTCTTCTTCTTCCGCCTTCTTCTTCTTCTTCTACTTCTTCTTCTTCTTCTGATGTTGACACATCGCTCTCTCTGGCCGGAATGCCAGAGCCGCGCTGTGCTGGGACTTATATAGGGACAAGGGGACAGGGTCACATGCTCATGTCACATGGTGACCCCGCCCCCTTGTTATGTCACAGTCCCAGCATCCTCCGGGACTGTGACATCACAAGGGGGCGGGGTCACCATGTGACATGAGCATGTGACCCTGTCCCCTTGTCCCTATATAAGTCCCAGCACAGCGCGGCTCTAGCATTCCGGCCAGAGAGAGCGACGTGTCAACATCAGAAGAAGAAGAAGAAGAAGGCAGAAGAAGAAGAAGGTGGTGCAGAAAGCGACGACAGCAGCAAGAACAGAAGAGACCCCGGAAGACCCCGGAAGACCCCGAAGGCAGATCGAGACCCCCAGACGACGGCGGCGACGACGAAGAAGGTAGCCGGACTTCTCCGCTTGGTAAAAGAGCTAGGTAAATGGCGGAGGAGTCCGGCGAGAAGACCCCCAAGACGCAAGAAGACCCCCGGAGCAGTGCAATAAAATATTTTTTCAAAAGTGTGTTTTTTTACTTTACATTTTACACCTTAGGTGAATGGGTAGGGGTACATCGTACCCCATACTCATTCACATAGGGTGGGGGGCCGGGATCTGGGGGCCCCCTTATAAAAGGGGGCTCCCAGATTCCGATAAGCCCCCTGCCCGCAGACCCCGACAACCAATGGCCAGGGTTGTCGGGAAGAGGCCCTTGTCCTCATCAACATGGGGACAAGGTGCTTTGGGGTGGGGGGGCCGCACGGCCCCCCTTTCCCAAGGGCACCCCCCATGTTGAGGGCACGCGGCCTGGTACGGCTCAGGAGGGGGGGCGCTCGCTCGTCCCCACCCCTTTCCTGGCCTGCCGGGCTGCGTGCTCGGATAAGGGTCTGAGATGGATTTGGGGGGGACCCCCATGCCGTTTTTCGGCGTGGGGAGTCCCATTAAATCCATGCCAGGTGACGGAGCTAGCGCGCCAGCATTTACTGCCTACGCTAGCTACGTACCTGAAGTCACGTGCTAAATGAACGGACTTTCCGATGAGCGGCAAGTCTGTTCATTTCAAAAGTCCGGCGGACTAGCCTACTAATGGCGGGATTGTCCGCCGGACTGCCAAGTCCAGCGGATAATTTTAAAACAAACCTTAAAACTTTAGTCCGCCGGATTTTTTGAAAAAAAGTCAGTCGGAGGCCCACACACGAGGGGATTATCCCCGGGATAGTCCCTTCGTGTGTACACGGCATTAGGCACCCTCAAGAAGAACCAGACTTTCTAAAATCAGGACACATATTCATTTTTTTTTGTGTGTGTTTGGGGATCACTTATTGCTCCTTGATGGCAAATTTATGTTTCGTAAACCCAACATTTTATTGTTGACCTTATGTTTATGGCAGTCAGGAAAGTTATTTCAGTTCATTGGTGAATAGCTCATTCTCTATCCCTGTAAAAGGTTCATAAATTATTAAGAAGGTATTGTTTGCTAGAGGCAGTTGGTTCAGAAAGTAATTAAATGAACCACTTGCTGCCCGCAATATAGCAAAATGACAGCGGCAAAGTGATTGTGGTATTCTGATCGGACGTCATATGACGTGATCAGGATTACAGAGCCTGCAAGCGCACGCGGGGGCGCACAGCGGGGTGATCGGAGGTGCTGTGTGTCAGTCTGACACACCGCAACTCTGATCGTGGTATGAAGCCTCTGCCATTTTAGTGCTGCTTTCTAAAAATTTTAGTGTGACACTACTGGGTGATCTGTAACATGCTTTTTCAAATATTAATATAAGTTATGATGCCATTTTAAAAATAATTACATTTAACTTTGTCTTCCTCTTGCACTGTTCTCTCACTACACTATGCTTTCTGGGGTTCAAATTTTCTAATCCACCATTATTTAAATATAGTCACCATTACAGTGGTGTGAAAAAGTGTTTGCCCCCTTCCTCATTTCCTGTTCCTTTGCATGTTTGTCACACTTAAGTGTTTCGGAACATCAAACCAATTTAAACAATAGTCAAGGACAACACAAGTAAACACAAAATGCAATTTGTAAATGAAGGTGTTTATTATTAAAGGTGAAAAAAAATCCAAACCATCATGGCCCTGTGTGAAAAAGTGATTGCCCCCCTTGTTAAAACATACTATAACTGTGGTTGTCCACACCTGAGTTAAATTTCTCTAGCCACACCCAGGCCTGATTATTGCCACACCTGTTCACAATCAAGGCATCACTTAAATAGGAGCTGCTTGACACAGTAAGGTCCACCAGAAGATCCTTAAAAGCTACACATCATGCCGAGACCCAAAGAAATTCAGGAACAATTGAGAAAGAAAGTAATTGAGATCTATCAGTCTGGAAAGGGTTATAAAGCCATTTCCAAAGCTTTGGGAATCCAGCGAACCACAGTGAGAGCCATTATCCACAAATGGCGAAGACATGGAACAGTGGTGAACCTTCCCAGGAGTGGCCGGCCGCCCAAAATTACCCCAAGAGCGCAGCGACGACTCATCCAAGAGGTCACAAAAGACCCCACAACAACGTCCAAGGAACTGCAGGACTCACTTGCCTCAGTTAAGGTCAGCGTTCATGCCTCCACCATCAGGAAAAGACTGGGCAAAAATGGCCTGCATGGCAGAGTTCCAAGGAGAAAACCACTGCTGAGCAAAAAGAACATCAAAGCTTGTCTCAATTTCTCCACAACACATCTTGATGATCCCCAAGACTTTTGGGACAACATTCTGTGGACCGATGAGACAAAAGTGGAACTCTTTGGAAGGTGTGTGTCCAAGTATATCTGGCATAGAAGGAACACTGCATTTCAGAAAAAGAACATTATACCAACAGTAAAATATGGTGGTGGTAGTGTGATGGTCTGGGGCTGTTTTGCTGCTTCAGGACCTGGAAGACTTGCCGTGATAAAAGGAACTATGAATTCTGCTGTCTACCAAGAGATCCTGAAGGAGAATGTCCGACCATCTGTTTGTGTACTCAAGCTGAAACGAACTTGGGTTCTGCAGCAGGACAATGATCCTAAACACACCAGCAAGTCCACCACCGAATGGCTGAAGAAAAACAAAATGAAGACTTTGGAGTGGCCTAGCCAAAGTCCTGACCTGAATCCTATTGAGATGTTGTGGTATGACCTTAAAAAGGCCGTTCATGTTCGAAAACCCTCTAATGTAACTGAATTAGGACAATTCTGCAAAGATGAGTGGGCCAAAATTCCTCCAGGACGCTGTAAAAGCCTCATTGCACGTTATCGCAAACGCTTGGTTGCAGTTGTTGCTGCTAAGGGTGGCCCAACCAGTTATTAGGTTTAGGGGGCAATCACTTTTTCACACAGGGCCATGATGGTTTGGATTTTTTTTCACCTTTAATAATAAACACCTTCATTTACAAATTGCATTTTGTGTTTACTTGTGTTGTCCTTGACTATTGTTTAAATTGGTTTGATGTTCCGAAACACTTAAGTGTGACAAACATGCAAAGGAACAGGAAATGAGGAAGGGGGCAAACACTTTTTCACACCACTGTATGTGTATGTTTTGATATCAGTGATTAAAAAACATTTAGTAGTTGCTTGGTATGCTTGAATGGTATCCTTATGACAAAAAGCTGTGCATTTGTGTTGCCCAATGCTATGCTGATACTATTCTATATGTCCTTCAGCATGCAGTTCATTATTAATTAAAGCAGACCTAGCATCAGAAGCACTTTTTACTGTTAAATGCAAGTTACTTAATGTAAAAGTGTAACACTTGCAAATATTACTACCTTCTAAAAAGATCTCTTTTAAAATAAATTCCGTTCACTGTGCTGTAATGGTCATTCAGCAATGACAACCAATGAGATCTAGAGATAAAAGTGTCTGTTCAATAGCTTGTATACTCTTGGTTGTGTTTTTGCATCTTGTCTCCACACCGAACAGTGGATGAATGGGGAGAAAAGACTGGGAAATTCTTTGTGCCTGGAGCAGATTCATATGGCATCAGTATTCTCCCAGTGTGCTTTCCCAGGGGAACCTTGAGGGTACAGTCTTAAACACTCAAAAGTCACAACTGGTGCAAAAGTGCCTTATAACAAATAAATTAAAGACTATACAAAAACTGTAACTTGTGACATGCAAAGAATTTATTATTGTTTCTTCTGTAAGATTGTGCCTAGAAGTTGCAGAATAAACATGTGGAAGAAAACCCAGTAGAGACTTCCTTGAATGTTTACACCTTTTCTTCAAGACATTGGAAAATAGGCTGGCAATTGTCTTTTAAATAATGCTTTGTTAAAGCAACTCCCACCCCACTGTAACCACACCACAGCAGGTGTATGTAAGAGCCCAGGGAACATTATCATAGGACAGTTGCTTTAATAGAGGAAAAAAAATGTTGGGCTAATTTCCTGAGATATTAATTTACTCCATAAAATTGTATACTCAATAGCATGTCTATATGAACAATAGCTGCATATTTTTACCAGAATAAAACAATGGAAGACAAATTCTGTCTGATTACAATACATACTAAAATCAGTAATCAATGAATCCTCCGGCCATAACTAGGCAGGAACACAGAACAGAGATTTGCTTACCTCTAGATCCTTTGACATGCTTACTTTATAGATGTGCTTGTGTGCAGTACTAAAGGTTATTTACTATATCTACCTTCAGCCTGGAGTTTGAGAAGAGGAATATGGATCAAAGTTGCATATATATATATATATATATATATATATATATATATATATATATATATATAGGTACTTTTTTTTATTGAATATTTAGAACAAAACCTGAAATTACAGGTGTTAGAGGTAATAAAGATCATAAATTTACAAAGAAAGCCTTGCAGAGCACCAAGAAACAAAACTACACATGAAGGTGTACATCAAGATGTGTTCAAAAGTAGAAAGAAGAGAATATTACTTGTCAAGGGCCTCTGGGGCAGATGAGTGGAGAGCTATTAGTTTCTCAAATGAGTTAGTTATGAAAATCACTTGTGACAGATTGGGCGCCTGCTCCTTTTTCCAATACCTAGTAATTGTGAGGCGAGCAGCTACTAAAGTACTTGTAACTGCCATTCGGTGAGTGTTGAGGAAGTCCTCAATCCCTAGATTTAGTATTGCAATTCCAGATTTGGGGCTAGTGAGGACTCTTGTAACCTGTGAAAGGAACCAGAACACACTCCGCCAGAAGCTTTGCAGGTTGTTACAAGACCGTAGAATATGCAAGAGGTTACCAGCATAGCCACAGCCTCGCCAGAATAGAGGAGACACGTTTGGAGTAAAATTAGATAATAGTGGCGTGAGATATCATCTCGTTAGTATCTTTTGGGTGAGTTCCCATCTTTTGGGTGAGTTCCCAGTGGCTGACATTCTCCTTTATATTTTGAAGCGTGGTTTATGTATGCTTTCACTCTCCAACAAATTGGCAAACAAGATACAGATCCACTCTGTTTTAAGGGCTCTCTCTTTAATTTTGATTGGCAGTATATTTTAGTCTTTAATAAGCATGTTTAATACTTTTAGCCTATATTCTTAAATGATTTCATGCATAGAGTACCTTCCTTTTTGTGAATACATGACCTTATCCATTATATGTATGAACTGTGCACAATTTCAAAGCTGCATGTCAGTGCAACTTCAGGTGCGACATCTGTGCAGCTTTTATGCACAGATGTCTATGCAAGTCATACCCAAAAATCACCAAAAGTAGTGCAGGGCAACTTTTTCAAATTGATGCGGTACCACAAAAGTTGGCGTCACATCAATTTGAACAGTGCAATTGCCATCAATAGGGTACGACTTTGACCTGCCAAATCACATGAAAAATCACTCCAATGTGAATGAGGGCTAAAGGCTAAGATAAAAAAAAACTTTTTTTCTTTTATTTCATCACATACTGTTGAATTGTATGTTACTATAATGCAAGTATTTATCAGTCTGTTTGCTAATATCTATCCATCAACTGTAGAAGAACTTGTATATGGTTGTGTTTCCAACCTACTCTGTCATGCCTTGTGATTTATGTTGTTCGCTGTGTATGATTTGATATTGATTTTATTTCAGTTTCTGTAGATAAATTAATAGATTCAAGACAAAACATGTAACCTAGCATCGAGCAGTACAGTTTATTATGCTTTTATAAAAATATTGCAGAGGCATGCACTTCAGAGCTTCAGATCTTGGATTAGGGAATATTGATTAATGAACTTAAACAGAACACATGCACTTTGGGAATGCAGAGCTGTATTTTGGCAAAAACTGAACACTTAAGCAATCTATGTCTGTCAAGCTGTTGCAAAACTATGCAGAGGATATCAGGATTTACTGTCACAATCTGGCTGCAAGGTGGGAGTTACACAAATATGTCACAAAAAAGGAATCTTCATCTTGATCACTTTTGCATGAGACTGTCACCTTTTTTCTTATTGTGTGTGTGCTGATAGGGTGCACAGCACGATGGTTGTGCATTATTCCATCTGATATAAACGTATGATTATACCCATCTCAGTTTAAGCTAAAAAAAAGTGAGCATTTTTTATTGACTGTGCTATCTGTTATCAATTACCAGTATCACAAAGTTTACCCTATTTAGCTTATAGTTTGGTTCTGTTTGCATAAACCCAGTAATCAATATAATGTGTTAGCGGGCTGTATGTCGCCCCTTGCTATCCTAGGCCATGATGACCAACTAAAGATTAAAATGTAAATACATTTTAATAGGTTTAAGATAGAAATGAATTTAGGCATATTAAATTACAAAATGTCATGTCTATATAGCATCAGTATACTGTATCTCCTTTCAGTTTTGTAGAAAAAATTGAGTTTCTTTTGGTTTGAGAAAGACAAGTCCACTTTTATTTTACTTTTACAGTGGTGTGAAAAAGTGTTTGCCCCCTTCCTCATTTCCTGTTCCTTTGCATGTTTGTCACACTTAAGTGTTTCGGAACATCAAACCAATTTAAACAATAGTCAAGGACAACACAAGTAAACACAAAATGCAATTTGTAAATGAAGGTGTTTATTATTAAAGGTGAAAAAAAATCCAAACCATCATGGCCCTGTGTGAAAAAGTGATTGCCCCCCTTGTTAAAACATACTATAACTGTGGTTGTCCACACCTGAGTTCAATTTCTCTAGCCACACCCAGGCCTGATTATTGCCACACCTGTTCACAATCAAGGCATCACTTAAATAGGAGCTGCTTGACACAGTAAGGTCCACCAGAAGATCCTTAAAAGCTACACATCATGCCGAGACCCAAAGAAATTCAGGAACAATTGAGAAAGAAAGTAATTGAGATCTATCAGTCTGGAAAGGGTTATAAAGCCATTTCCAAAGCTTTGGGAATCCAGCGAACCACAGTGAGAGCCATTAGCCACAAATGGCGAAGACATGGAACAGTGGTGAACCTTCCCAGGAGTGGCCGGCCGCCCAAAGTTACCCCAAGAGCGCAGCGACGACTCATCAACAACGTCCAAGGAACTGCAGGCCTCACTTGCCTCAGTTAAGGTCAGCGTTCATGCCTCCACCATCAGGAAAAGACTGGGCAAAAATGGCCTGCATGGCAGAGTTCCAAGGAGAAAACCACTGCTGAGCAAAAAGAACATCAAAGCTCGTCTCAATTTCTCCACAACACATCTGGATGATCCCCAAGACTTTTGGGACAACATTCTGTGGACCGATGAGACAAAAGTGGAACTCTTTGGAAGGTGTGTGTCCAAGTATATCTGGCGTAGAAGGAACACTGCATTTCAGAAAAAGAACATTATACCAACAGTAAAATATGGTGGTGGTAGTGTGATGGTCTGGGGCTGTTTTGCTGCTTCAGGACCTGGAAGACTTGCCGTGATAAAAGGAACTATGAATTCTGCTGTCTACCAAGAGATCCTGAAGGAGAATGTCCGACCATCTGTTCGTGTACTCAAGCTGAAACGAACTTGGGTTCTGCAGCAGGACAATGATCCTAAAACACACCAGCAAGTCCACCACCGAATGGCTGAAGAAGAAACAAAATGAAGACTTTGGAGTGGCCTAGCCAAAGTCCTGACCTGAATCCTATTGAGATGTTGTGGTATGACCTTAAAAAGGCCGTTCATGCTCGAAAACCCTCTAATGTAACTGAATTAGGACAATTCTGCAAAGATGAGTGGGCCAAAATTCCTCCAGGACGCTGTAAAAGCCTCCATTGCACGTTATCACAAACGCTTGGTTGCAGTTGTTGCTGCTAAGGGTGGCCCAACCAGTTATTAGGTATAGGGGGCAATCACTTTTTCACACAGGGCCATGATGGTTTGGATTTTTTTTTTTCACCTTTAATAATAAACACCTTCATTTACAAATTGCATTTTGTGTTTACTTGTGTTGTCCTTGACTATTGTTTAAATTGGTTTGATGTTCCGAAACACTTAAGTGTGACAAACATGCAAAGGAACAGGAAATGAGGAAGGGGGCAAACACTTTTTCACACCACTGTATGTATAAAAAAAAATACATATTGTTGATGATTTAGGGTGATCAAAGTAGAGAGAAGCTGGTATTGTCAACCAAGATTAATGGAATCTTAACATAATTTGCTGTCTTCTGGGGGTGGGGATGGGGAAGTATGTTAAAACATGTCGCTGTGCAAAGCAATAAAACCTTAAATAATGTTGAGTGCTGCAACTTGTCTGCCAGCCTAAGTTCTGTTAGGGAAAACATAGAAAAGTGACCAAGTGGTCCATTCATTTCTCCTCTTTTTTAGAAAGAAAAATGTATATATATATATACAGATCTATGTTTAGAGTATAGATCTATGTTTCTCCCAAACATGCTTGAATCCACTTACTGTTGACTGATTCACTACCTCTTCTGGAAGTCTACCCTTTCAACTACCCTTTTGATAAGATAATAATTTCTAAGATTCATTTTGAAGATATGTCCTGGTGTTCTTGATCTTAGCTTCATATTGAAAATACTGCCCTCCTAAACTTTATTCACCCCCCCCCCGATGTATTTATAGGTTTCAATAAAGTCTCCTCTTTCCCTGAGGTCCCTTCTGATATGTGATATATTTTAGCCCTCAGACCTTTCACCATTTTTCTGCCCATCTCTGGACTCCTTCTATCTTATCAACATCTTTTTGTAAGTGAAGTCTTTACAACTGGACACAGTATTCTAAATGCTTTCTAACTACAGATCTACAAAGGGGAATCAGGACACCCTTCCTCCTGCTAGTGACCCCTCTAGTGATGCATCCTGTAATTCCTACTGCCTGGCCCCACTGCTAATTTTTCAATCATATGACAAAATTACTCCCAAATCTGTTTCCTTTGTAGTGATGGCCATCACCGTACTCACAATGTTGTACACTTTCAATGGATTCTTTTTCCCTAGATGCTTAATTTTCAAAGTTTCATAGTTTCATAGTTTCATAGTTAGTAAGGTTGAATAAAGTCCATCCAGTTCAACCTGAGTGAGTGTCTACAATTGTCTCGATCCCTGTACATTGCACACTCACATCGGTCCCTACACCCTCAAGGAGCCCACAATCCAAGGTCCCCATTCATATACTAGGGCCAATTTTTTTGGTTAGAAGCCAATTAACTTACCTGCATGTCTTTGGATTGTGGGAGGAAACTGGAGCACCCAGAGGAAACCCACGCAGGCACAGGGAGAACATGCAAACTCCAGGCAGGTAGTGTCGTGGTTGGGATTCGAACCAGTGACCCTTCTTACTGCTAGGTGAGAGTGCTAACCACTACACCACTGTGCCGCCAACTTTACATTTAGAAACATTGAACTAAAGTTTCCACTGCTTTGACCAATCTTCCAGCAATGCCAAATCATGTCACATACACCTCCAGGGATATGAACCCTATTACACACCTTCTATGAGCAGCAAAAAGACATGCCATACCCAACAACCCTTTAGTTATATCACTTACATATAGATTAAACTGAACAAGACCTAGTACAGAGCCTTGTAGTACACCACTAGTAACTGGTCTCTGTTCAGAATGAACAACATTTACAACTACACTCTATCTGTATCTAACCTTTAGCCAACTTCATATCCACTGAACCACCAAAGGGTTGAACTGGTTGTAAACCCTTATATACCCAGTGAAGTGACTGGCCTCAGATTATAGAGATGGAAAAAATCCTCATACATAAGTTGTACCTGTTTATTTGTTGTCTTATCTTATCATCATTCAAAGTCTATTATTTATAAATCATGTCTTAGCTGTCAGACAAAAAGGGGCAGAGAGCTAAAATGACACTCTGCAGAGCTCAGTGAGAACTATGAGAGCTGATTGGAGGGAAGGGACACACCCCACCTTCCCACAGCATACAGGAACAGAACTGAGTATGTCAATCAGCTGGAGCTCCCTCCCCTGTCACCTTTTTGTTTCTTGGTGTCAGCCAAACTTGTCAGACTCAAGCAGATATCAGAGGGTTGAAGCAGCAGATAGAAATAACACTTAGTGTAGTGTTAATTAAGACAAGAAAACACTACAGAGGGATATGTTTTTTACATGTTTCATGGCTAAGGTTTACAACCACTTTAGGTCTTAGCTTGTACAACTTTTATGTGGAACTGTATCAAATGCTGTGCTGAAATCAAGATAGGCTACATCCACAGCACCATTCTGGTCCAAAACATTAGTGATATAGTACACAAATGAAATCAGATTAATCTGACATGATCTGCCGTCAGTAAAGCCATGCTGCTTTGGGTCGAACAAATTACGTTTTTTTAAGTGATCAATGATCACACACTGGACACCTGCCAGAAAGGTAAACTGAAGTGGTTTTCTCTCAATCAACTTCCCATCAGGCTGTGGTAGGGGGTGGTGTGGTACATGATTCCGAAAATCACACAGCTCTCTTTTTTTGCACTGAACTTTATTTAAAGTGTACAATAGTACACTTCATGTTGCTGTACATTATTATTCTTATTATTGTATTTAATATTATTATTCAAGATTTGCTACTAAATCTTTTTTGTTATTGCTACAAAAAGCTCACAGTGAGCTCATAGTGCTCACAATGTGATCACAGTTAAAGCTTGTCAGTAGTACACTATCTATAAAAAAAAAAAAAAATCCAGATTAAGTTGGACTGAATGCATAGTAGATTGGCAGTTATCAGGGAACTCCTTATAAATGAATATGCCTATTTACATGATAATACATGTAAGAAAATATTATTGTTTGCAAATTAATAAAGACAACCACAGAATACTTTAAAACTATAGTAACGCATTCCCATGGTTGGATTAAAAAAACTGATTGATCCTGAGCCACCTAGTTCTCCATATAATATGTTGACATGGGTCATTGACATTTATTGCATTATCAATGGGTAATAGGAATACAACTAGGTTAAAATCAATATAGCTCATTAAACTGCAGGGAGTATCATAGGCCGTGTTTGCATTTTCATAAGAGAACATCTTTTGACCCAAGACCTTTGACTCTTCTTTTTAAAAAGGGATTTGATTATGAGTCCATTCAAAAACATTTATGTTTTCTTCAAATGTGAGATGAATGCATGTAAAATATCCTGTAATTTAAAAAATGGTATTGAAACTTGCATAGTTTGCTATAGTAAAAATATATATATATATATTTTTTGTATCTTAGTGATATTAACAACCATATCTGGAAATTATTGGCATGACTTCACTCACTGTTGTGTGTTTAAAATCCTAGCTATCAATATAGTTATTTACATACGTACATTACACATACGTACAGTACACATTTACGTACTGTATGTCTATCCTGGATATTGAAAATGGCTTATAGAGACTTTTTCATTGTACACTGAAACATACTGTATATATATATATATATATATATATATATATATATATATATATACAAAGGTTGGTATTCCTGGAGTGAGCTTTCTGCCTTAAACATTTACAGGAATTTTCCAAACTAATATCCTCTGCAAAAGGAATTGGCTCTTTCATTTTAGCCATTAAAGTGATTGTAAAGTAAATTAATTTTTTTATGTAAAAATAACTAACATGTTATACTTACCTACCCTGTGTAATGGTTTTGCACAGAGCAGCCCAGATCCTCCTCTTTTCAGGTCCCTCTTCGGTGCTCCTGGTCCCTTACTCCTGTTGAGTGCCCCTACAGCAAGCAGCTTGCTAGGGGGGCACCCAAGCTGAGCCACAGTTCCCTGTATCCATTCAGACATGGAGCCGTGACCCGGCCCGTCCCCTCTCTCTCCTCATTGGCTGACTGACTTTGATTGACAGCAGCGGGAGTCAATGGTACCGTGCTTCTGCCTCAGCCAATGAGGAGGGGAGTCCCAGCCAGCCGAGTCTCTCGTGCAACATGGCTGGATCAAGAGGGGGCTCAGGTAAGTATTAAGGGGGCTGAGGGGGGCTGCTGCACACAGAAGGCTTTTTATCTTAATGCATAGAATGCATTAAGATAAAAAAAAACTTCTGACTTTACCATCACTTTAATTTACACAACTATCAACTTAGCTTTTACTCCAAGACTACTTCTGTGTTTTGGCTTTTTTTTTTTAGATTCTTTCCTTTTTATTGTGACTTTTTTCCCAGACCCTCCGCTTCCCTATCAACTGTAATAAAACAGTTATTCTTTGTCAAAATTTGAACAAAAACAGACCAGTCCGTCTACCATTTAAATATTATTTCCGTAAGATATAAAAGTAAACAGAAAGTGAGTCATGATACTATTCAGCTGTTTATTTGTAAGAAAAAGTGGTATAATGGTACATGTAAAATGAATGAATTTCCAATAGAGAGCCTCTTAGGGCACCAGTGAAATCAGCAGAGCCTGGTCCATTATAAATAATAGCACAGGCTATATTTTCGGGATAAGAAATCTGCATGATCTTCTAAAAAGCTTTGAAATGTAAAAGATTGAGGCTGAAGCCAAACATGTAATGTAGTGTTTACGAGTCTGTGCTTACTTACCATCCATTACTTTAAGTGACCAGAGACAAAGTGTCTGTATGAGATGGCTGGACACCAGGATTCTGACAGTGACACAGAATAAAGATTTTGCATAGGACAGCTATCCAAGCCTGTAATATTTCCAGTTTGGGAAACGTGAAATTAAGAAATGATATGCTATAGGGAAATGTGGTTATTTAAAATAGATGTAATATTTATGGGGAATGTATTCAGCTGCTACAGTACATAAAGCAATATAACACAACTTTGTTAGCCACAGAGTTATAACCATATGGCTATCAAGGGTTGCTATTGAATGTTGTTTTTTACAACTAAAGTAAAACTAGTTTCCACATTAAGAAAATATGTTGGATGGATTCAACTCCATTGAAAGTTATCTGGCTCCTTATATTTTTTGGAATAATAAGGAAATGTATTTATCCGAATTTACAGCTCGGCCAACCTTTGTCTCCACTGCTAAAAATCCATTCATTTATTTTGTGTTAGGGAAAATGTGGAACAATGTGAGGTTTGTCGGTTTGTGTCCTGTTAAGGGAAAAAAGTGAGCCTTGTGTGCAGTTTCACCTATAGCTGCCACTTTTACCTTAAATCCGGCCATAGATGTGTAGTGCTACCCCCGTAGAAACCACTTAATTATTACAGTCCTCATTTTTTCACTGGCAGGTGCAAGGTAGTTCCTATAGCCAGGCAAACATACACTTAGGCTTGATGTCAATGACCAGTCTAGGGGATATTGTTTTTGTATTTTTATTTTGTAGAATAGGGTAGAGTATTTTAGTAGATATTCCGGAATTAAACTATACACAGTTTGAGGACTCTAGCTGGTCTAGATTTGAACAATAGGCAAAGTCCCTTGCTGATGAGCAGATGGCAGACTTCTCCTGTGTAGCAGTGTAGATTAATAGCAGGAGAAAAGTCTCTTGTAGTGTAAGACAGGTAGACAGAGCTCCTCAGGTGCAAGCCAGTTATGGCAGACTGCATGGCAGTCAAAAGTAGTAGAACTGAGCAAAGTTCCATGCAGTAATCACAACTGGGCAAGTTCTTCAAATCACTAGCCAGCAATCCCTTTTAGTTGAACCCTTGGCTGACTGTAATAACACAGGGGTATCCAAAAAGAATAGTCTCCTAGATCATTAGTTTGTACTCACTGGAGCTGCAAACAGATCCTCTCAGGCACAGCTCCCCCTCAGTCAGCTCTTCAGAAGCACAAGGGTCACTTCTTTACTTTAGATTCAGGCACTCAGGTCGACCATCTGAGACCATCTGAGGCTGCATGGTAACAAGTGCCAGGGGTAGCAAGCCTGTCTCACCCCTGGCTGGTGCACTCCACCATCTGGGAAGGGAAGAACCCTGAAATCACATCCTCTGAATATATAGGCTAATCCCAGAATGCTCAGGGGCACCTCCCCTGTAATTAGCTGAGACTGCTACATACTCATGCTGCCTATTTGCCTTATTCCCATCCATGTTCCATAATGAGTCCAAGAAAACTCAACAGCGTCAGAACACAGGACCAGACCTGCTGAAGATAGATTTGCCTCTAGCCCCACCGTTAGGCAAAATTACACCAATCTAACTATTTACATCCTAGTAGGGATGGGCCGAACAGACCCCTGTTCGGTTTGCACCAGAACTTCTGAACACTGCGAAAGTTCGGTCCCAAATAACGAACCCCATTAAAGCCAATGCGACCCGAATTTTAAAAATCAAAAGTGCCCATTTTGAAGGCTTACATGCAAGTAATTGGGCATACAATGGTTATAGGGGTCCGGATCCTGCCCTGGGGGACATGTATCAATAAAAAAAGTTTGTTAAAAACATAATTTTTAAATGAGCAGTGATTTTTTTTTTGATTTTTAAAGTGAAAGCCTAAAAATGAAAAATTCCTTCCAATATAGTGCCGGGGGGGGGGGGGGGGTCCCCTCAGTCTATCTGTAAAGTGGCAAATCTGTACCATGTCTAGAATCTGCTGCAGCAATAATTGCATTTATAAAGCCAAAAAAAATGAAATTTTCCCGGCAAGCTGCCTTTATTTTGCTCAGCAACAGCTGGGGAGCCAGGGTGTATGATGAGGCCACAATGTAGTGCATTGGGAACACGATTAGAGATTTTTTGGATACATTCTGGTGTCACTTTGACTTTGGATAGAAGTAACGGGTGCATAAAAATTGATCTTTGGGTGTTGGCTGGGCATTCCCACCGTAACCCTTTAGAGGTGCTCTTAATGAAGGCAAAAAAAAAAATTGCAATGATATGCATATGGTTTGTGTTTTTGCCACGTTTGATGTGCCTGAGACACAGTTTGCACAACAGTGCGATCTGCTGCAGATGCGCTGAAAAAGGCCCAGACAGTTGAGCTTTGGGGAGTGGGCCAGGAGATAACAGCTTCAGAATGTGATGGAATAGGGTGGCTGCTCTCTACTCTTTCTTGATGTTGGCCTCCTTAGGGTTGTGCCGCCTCACCTTCAGTTTCCTCCTCTGCTCTATCTGGCGCCCAGGTCACATCAGTGACCTCATCATCATCATCTCCATCTCCTCCATCTTTATCATTACCACTGGAGACAACTTGGCAATACGCTGTGGCTTGGGGAACACGAATGGCAATTTGTCTACCAGTGTTCCTCCCTCTCTCTAGGCTCATGTTCCTGTCATCCTCAACCTTAGAACCAACATCTGAATCAAGTAATGGCTGGGCATCATCAAGGGGCAAGTGGAAGACGCTGTGGTCAAATAACTCAGCTGACTCCTCAATGGCTGATGTTGGGGCTATGGCAGGAATAGATGTGGACAAGGAGGCAGGTTTATCCACTCTGACAACTGCAGGGGACCAGCTCCCCTGCATGCTTTTGCTGGATAGCATGGGCAAACTCACTAAACAAAGGAAATGATGCCCTGCCTGAGGACTGACCTCCACGTCCATCTTTGCCTGTGGACACATTTGTTGCTGGCCCCCTTACAGTGCCATGGGAACGTCTGCCTCTCCTTGCAGTCCTCCCAGACATTATTGGGAGGGAGGGGGCAGTGCTTATAAGCAAATGTAAAGAAGACGCTGAAATATGTATATGCACTTTAATCAATGTAAAGAGGTGTTTGGTGTACTTTAATTTGAGTACTCACACTACAGAGACACACTCCACGGATACACTATAATATACTACAATATAATGCACCAAAGTACAGTGACGCACAGAACTATATGGCGTTAAACTGGCAGTAATGCACACAAAAGTAAATGGTGTTAAACTGGCAGTAACGCACAAAACTATATGGCATTAAACAGGCAGCAATGCATGCAATACTATATGGCGTTAAACTGGCAGTAACGCACACAAACTATATGGCGTTAAACTGGCAGTAACGCACACAGAAGTAAATGGCGTCAAACTGACAGTAACGCACACAGAACTATATGGTGTTAAACTGTCAGTAACGCACAAAACTATATGGCGGTAAACTGGCAGTAACGCAATCAAATAGACGGTGTTCAACTGTCACTACACTGATGATCTAAACTGTCCCTACTCTAGCTATACACTAATGTAAAGATTATTGACACTGTCTCACTACACTACACTGAAACTATCTGAGATGTCCCTACTCTACAATAATGTATGTATGAATGACACGGTCTCACTACACTACAGTGAAACTATCTGAGCTGTCCCTACTCTAGCTGCACACTATGCAAAGCTACACTCACACTATCCCTAGACTGACACTAATCTAATAATCTACACTGACAATTGACGCAAAATAGCACAGTATAGCACACTAACTAATAGCACTGAACAGAGCCCTGTTCTATCTCTCTCTACACCGAAATCACACTGAAAATGGCTGCCACTGAAAGAATACTTTTATACTGTGGGGCGGGAATGAGCTATGATTGGATAAAGTCATGATGACAGTGTCCAATCATGACTCTTAAGCCCCATACACACGGTCGGACTTTTTCATGGATTCTGTCCGATCGGACAAGGTTGTTGAAAAATCAGACCGTGTGTATGCACCATCGGACAGTGTTCGTCGGTTTGTCCGACGGACAAAGTCTTATCTCCTGCTGGAAAGATTTGCCGTCAACCCGGTCCGATCACACCAAACCCGATCGTGTGTACGGTTGTCCGACCGGACAAAGTGCTACGCATGCTCAGATCACATTACAAGACCAAATCTATTGGCTACTAGCCTCTACGTAGTCCCGTCGTAGGCAACAAACGTCACCACGTTCAAAATGATCGGATTTTCCGACAACTTTGTCCGACCGTGTGTATGGGGCTTTACAGTGCTCTGTGCCCTGATTGGCTGAAGCTTTTACTGCTTCAGCCAATCAGGGCTTGTAATGCACTGTTCAGTGCCGCAATGCATTTGGTCGGTTCGGGAGGGCGTAACAAACGGTCAAACGACCCGATTGTTCGGCTGTTCGTTGAACATCCAAACAGCTAAAGTTTGGCCCGAACTTATGCTCGGGCTGAACCGTTCGCCCATCTCTACATCCTAGCACCTAAACTAGTAGGGTGCTACAGATGGTTTGAATATCGGTCAGTTCGGCGGGAACCGGCCGAGGTTCGAACCATGTACAGTATTGATCTATCAACTTGGGTACAACCAGCCTGCTGGATTTTACATGTGATTATCAGTAGGGGCTGTTATAGCTGCTAGCAATAATCACTCTGTTCTCTCGGCGGGGGATGCCAACGTTGTACTGCAAGTCCATAGCATAGAACAAAGCAAAACACCTATTTGCCCAAGCCAGTAATCAAACTCATATTATTTCCTGACTGAAGTTGTGCCCTCCTATTGTGTTGCCCAAATAAAACAGACGTTTCTTGTATCTTTTTAGTATTCTGTCAACAATTAACCTTTCACCCATCAGCAAGCTCACACAGCAGAGAGTTAAGCCGCGTACACACGATCGGATTTTCCAATGGGAAATGAGTGATGACAGGCTGTTGGTGGAAAATACGGTCGTTTGTACATTCCATCGGACAATTGTTGTCGGATTTTCTGTTGAAAAATGTTGGATGGCAGGTTTTAAAATTTTCCGTGGACAAATGTCTGTTGTCAGATTTTCCGATCGTGTGTACACAAGTCCGTCGGACTAAAATCCAAAGTACAAACACGCATGCTCGGAAGCAAGGAAGAGACAGAAACGGTCGGTAAACTAGCGTTTGTAAAGGAGAATTAGCATTCGTGACGTGGCATATGATGAAATCTTGAAATGCAGTGCATATTCTCTTCTTCTTTAATGGGATAATAATGAAACTGCTTTGCTGGTGATACTAATGGAGTTATTGCAAACTCATTTTCAAAGGCTTTTTTTTCAAATGATATCAAGAATAATATTATTATGCTATTTTTGGGCAAGTTACCACAACACCATTATCCCGTAATTTTTAAGATCAAAGATACAACTATGTTGGTGTGCCTTGTCAATTTTACATTGTATTTTATTAAATGTAACACTTAGCCCCTGTACACACGGTCGAACATTCCGATCACCATATCCGTCGGATATTTTCCGATGGATTTTGTACGTAAACTGGTGTTGCCCACACACGGTCGGACAAAGTTGTCGGAAAATCCGATCATTCCGAACGAGGTGACGTACAACACTTACGACGGGACTACGTAGAGGCCAGTAGCCAATAGCTTTTGTCTCCAAATTTCTTCTGAGCATGCGTGGCACTTTGTCCGTCGGACTAGGCTACACACGATCAGAATTGATGCGATCGGACCATGTTGTCGGAAAATGTGAGATACAGCCCTCTAGGGCCCACACACGATCGGATTTTCTGACAACATAATCAGATCTGACTTTTTCCATCGGAATATCCGACCGTGTGTATGGGGCATAACTCTCAAACTGTCATTTAAATAAAACACATAGGGCTTGATTTACTAATTGCAAATCTACTCTGCACTGTGAGTGCACTTGGAAGTGCAGTCGCTGTAGATCTGAGGGGAAGATGTGACATGAAAGAAATCTCTGCTGATTTTATCATCCAATCATGTACAAGCAAAAATGCTGTTTTTTATTTTCCTTACATGTCCCCCTCAGATCTACAGCGACTGCACTTCCAAGTGCACTAGTAGTGCAAAGTGGAGTTGCCTTTAGTAAATAACCCCCATAGCCAAGTAGTATTCTCCACAATTTTTTTATTGTGCATTAAAAAATAAAACAAATACAATTAGACATGCTATCTGCCAATAGTACTTAACCAAAAATGCAGTCTATGCATCCAAAAATATAGAAAATATAACAAGTATAACAAATCAAATCATTATTATTCAACCAAAAAATAAAATAAAAGCCTCATGTATGTGTCCTGCTTCTTAATATGGGGGGGGGGGGGGGTCAGCAATGCCAATAGTTAGTGAAAGCAGGGGTCCGTTATCTGGAGATAATTCTGAAAATCATCTGGATTATTCTCCTGGAGCATCCACAGCAAAGGCATATGACATAATTGGTCACGATTAATAAAGCAACACATTTTTGGTCCAAGAAATCCTCCTCCTCCTCCTGTTCTTGGACTAGACTTGGGTCAAAGCTATAACTCCAAGGCCAATAATAAATAACACGTTATCTCCTCCGATTCCACAACATGTCTGGTTGACGAATCGCCATTCAGAAACATTCTAAAAAGCACAAAATGAAAAGCGCGTATCAACACTCACCAAACTTCTACTAACACAAAATTAGCAGAAGGAGCCCAAAGGGTGGCGCTAAAGAGCTGAAAAACCACATAGTACTACGCTATGTTCGTGTTTGTTGGCCAACAATTCCTTGCCGTTTGTATGCAAGACAAAATCCAGGCACACACCTTCGTAAAAAAGTATGAGGTTTTTGTCTGCAGAAAATCCAATTGTGTGTACGAGGATTTAGAGAGAGAGAGAGAGATCCCTGAGCATCAGTCAACTCACATGTCTAAAGGCCTGTGGACAGCTGAGACTAATCTTGAGTGCTAGTTGTGAACCTACGAATGAACCTAAGGCTTAATCCCATCCCTAATATATTTATATTATATAACAACCAATAAAAAGAAACAAGGTTTTCACTATATTAACATATTCTGGTAATATCTAGTTTAAACATCTTACATTCTTGTTATATTAATATAAAAAAATCATTTTAATAAGATCATGTATTCTCTGTAAAATCTGATGCATCTGAGCTTTTATTCTATCAGTTATGGCAATCAATACCACTAGTTTTAAGCAGCAGGAATCTCTGATAACATGTCATATATGAAATATCTCTGATCTGTTAAAGTGAGCCCCCTGTCATCTCTATAGAACGTGCCTTGAAGGAAATGATGTTATATTTAATAAAGCCGCCTCTGAGACTCTCTTTTAATGGAGGCAATAAACTGTTAATTTCTGGTCATTGATTCTCCCTTCTTCTGTCAGATAAGGTCAGATGTCATTGACCAGAAGAGAATACAGCCTTCAAAGAATATAATTTTTCTGACAGTCTTAGAGAAAGCTGTATCGTTTATACTGTTTTCTGTTTAAATGATAACCTCTGGGAAGTCAGCCCATATGCCCAGTGTACCAAGCTGTATTATTCAGGTAGAGGGGATGTGCACACCATTTTTTTTATGTTGCACTGATGGACACTGATTTGCACCGATGGCGCTGCACTGATAATCAGGTCACTAATGCACCCTGATTATCAATGCGTGCTGTCATAGGATAACCAGTTATCAGCTTTCCTTTCCTCACACAGTAACAGTGCTGAGGAAATAAAATGCCTATAACCAGCTTTTGTTTACATGGGATTAGCTGTGATTGGACACAGCTGATCATATGGTAAAAACCTGCTGTGATTGGCCCGATCTGTGATCAGTTGTGTCTGAAGGACACAGCGATTACAGAGCATGCCTAATGCGTGGCCCAGGGGTGCGCAGGGGGGTGGAGTTTTGAAGGACATCTATAGACACCCTCCCAGAATTGGATGACCAAGCTGTAGCTGTCTATTGGCTATAGTGTGGTCGGAAAGTGGTTAACCACTTGCTGACCGCTGCATGTACATATGCGTTGGCAGAATGGCACGGCTGGGCAAATGGGCGTACAGGTACGTCCCTTTGAATTTGCCGCTGTGTGGTTACGTGCGCGCCGGGAGCTCCAGGAGTAGGATTGCGGGTCCCGCAGACTCAATGTTCGCGGGGATACCTGCGATCATCTCACGGAGCTGAAGAACAGGGAGATGCTAATGTAAACAAACATCTCCCTGTTCTGCCTAGTGACACTTTCACTGATCATAGCTCCCTGTGATCGGGAGCTATGATTAGTGAAGTGTCATTCGTAGCCATGCCCCCTAACAGTTAGAATCACTCCCCAGGACACACTTAACCCCTCCCTAGCCCCCTAGTGTTTAACCCCTTCTCTGCCAGTGTAATTTTTACAGTATTTATTGCAATTTTATAGCACTGATCGCTCTAAAAAGGACAATGGCCTCAAAAATTTGTCAAAAGTGTCTGATGTGTCCGCCATAATGTCGCAGTCACAATAAAAATTGTATATCGCCGCCATTACTAGTAAAAATAAATTATTAATAAAAATGCCATAAAACTAACCCCTATTTTGTAGACACTATAACTTTTGCGCAAACCAATCAATAAATGCTTATTGCAATTTTTTTTACCAAAAATATGTAGAAGAATACATATCGGCCTAAACTGACTAAAAAAATATTTTTTTTTTTTATATATTTTTGGGGGATATTTATTATAGCATAAAGTAAAAAATAATGTGTTTTTTTCAAAATTGTCGCTCTATTTATGTTTATAGCGCAAAAAATAAAAACCGCAGAGGTGATCAAATACCACCAAAAAAAAGCTCTATTTGTGGGGAAAAAAGGACGTCAATTTTGTTTGGGAGCCACGTCGCACGACTGCGCAATTGTCAGTTAAAGTGACGCAGTGCTGAATCGCAAAAAGTGCTCTGGTCTTTGGCCAGCCAAACGGTCCGGGGCTTAAGTGGTTAAAGTGTATGTCCATCCAGAACCTTATTTTCTACACTTTGGATAAAATGGCAAAGGATCAGAAACACTATCATGTTTTTACTGTTATCTGGGGCTCTACTAAAGAATTTCTTCCTCGCATATGATCATATTGACAATGGTTTCTTCGGACATGAAATGAGTGAAAATTGTCAATGGCAGCACAGACAGAAATATAAATGTACTCTTTAGTAAAGTAGAGGAAGGCTAGAACCCCGTCAGATTTTATTTGCTATCTATGGCCCTGTTGAAGATTTTTTTCCTACCCCCTGCCTGGTAGAAAATTCAACAAGGGCTCTAATCTCTTTCCACTTCAAAAATAAAATACATTAAAATAAAAAGTATTGGCTTGACACACATTTTAAATCAATACATTCTAGCAAAGGAAATACAGACATTTAAAATCCAACTCAATCTTTGTGTTTTCTAAGTTTGAGCTCTTTAGTGAACTGAAACTAGGGCTGTACTTTTTGTGCCACCATACCATATAGCTGAAAAAAGTCAGATTTCTTTTACTGAAAAGTATAAGAAAGATTTGAATAATTATTTAATAATGCAAAAAGCAATTAAATGTAGAAAACTGCAGCAAACATGAGCAAATAATCAGTTTTCACATATTTGCAAGTTTATGGAACAAGAAATTATTAAAAAGAAAAGGATAAACATTTCATATGGGTATAGTGCTGCATGACTGTGGAATTGCCATTCAAAGTGCAATAGCACTGAAAGCTGAAATTTGGCCTGGTCAGGAAGGGGATAAAAGTGCCCAGTAGGCAAGTGGTTAACCCCTACCACAATAGAAGATTACGGTGGTGGGGGTAGGTAAGGGATCAGGGGAGGAAGATTCCAACTAGATTCCAACTAAAGAAGGACCCAACAGTACAAGGGACAGTTTGCATTGATATTGAGTAACATCATTTATGCTGCTTTTTTTTTTTTTTTTACTAAACTTAGGCATTAATGTTAAAAAAAAATAAAAACGTCTGAAAAGCATTATTTAAAATAGTGTAGCTGCATAGATTGCTTGGGAGAAGCTGTAAATATTTAACCATGTTTTCTTATATTTTCATTCAGCGTGCCTCACACATATTACCAGCAAGTTTGCAGCCCTGTGTGAGGTGATTTAATCATGAAGGGCATACTTGTAAGAAAAATATTATGTATGGTTTCTAAAATTACCCTAGCATGTCTTCATCATGGGATGCATCTGCATTTTAAAAGAAAAGAGCATTTAACCATCTAGCTCCCTATAGAAAGCGTAGGTTCTTTCTTCAAACAACATTATTACCCTCCTTCTGCTACTAGAGCTGTTTTTGGATTGGAGAATAAAATGGTGGTAGCTGCAATTTTAAACATTTTAAAATTAATGCAACAGTTTAACAAACCCATATTGTTAGTAAAATAAAATAAAAAAAGGCAAAGTTTTAGTGCACACAAACATAACATATCACCCAATGTTCTGGCAAAAAAAGATAAGATTGCACCAAGTAAATAAATACCAAATATGTTAAGCTTTAAAATCGTGCTGGTCCTTAAAACGGTGGTACTGATTTACTGTACCTTTCATTTTTTAAAACTTTTTTTCAATAAACTTTATTGCTGTCACAAAGTGGGTTGAAAAGCTCCTTATGTAATAACATAATGAACATGACATTTCTTTGTTAAGGGGACTTTGGGGGTCTATTAGACCCCTAATGTCACCTTTTCACCCCATTAAATCTGATCAGTCACAGATCATGCTTAATCGGCTTCTTCACAGCAACCACAGTTGTGTAAGGACATATCTGAAACTAGAAGTGACAATAAGCTTTTCACTTCTGGCATCATTTAGTGCAAAGATGATCAGCAATGGTGTTTGCTGATTGTCCTCTGCTCTCCCTGCCATGGCTGTTGTGTAGCCGGGTATACAATGTTTACATCATGGTGGCTCTGACACATTACAGCATGTGTGGAAGTGATTGGGTGGCTGTAAATCTCTTTCAATAGAAAGGCATCAGTTATCTGAACACATGTTAAAAGACTAGCAGCTGCTATAGCAGTCAGGAGTCACTTTACAGGGCTGTGCTGTCTCGATTAGAGAGCTTTAAACCTACTGCAGGCTCTCAGACTTCTTTATACACATGGGGGAATAATTAAAGGATAAGTTCACCTTTTGGAACATGTTACATGTCCCACCCGTATTTAGGGTGGAACATATAAAATGTCCCACCAGCTGCAGCCTCTCCCCTCCCTCCCCAGTGACAGCGGGAAAGCATCTTCTCCGAGCGCCCGCTGTCAATGTTTGAAAAAACATGGCATGCAAGACTCCATCCACCTGGCCACTTCATTCCTTCACAGTCCTCTGTGAATGGGAAACTACAAGTCCCGACAGGCTTTGAGGCTGTCGGATTTATTTTCAATTAACTACCATGGAGCTGTTGAACACTGTTCATTCATTCTTTCTGTCAGTGTGTATCTGTCTGTCCATACAAGATACGAGCAGACAGATACACTGAGAAGTCTGCAGGAGTCCTGTAAGGCACCTGTGATCTGTTGATGGGACATGTATTGTGAAGTGCTGTGGTGTACATGCATTGCTTGAATCTGTAGTTGTTTTGCACTGCGATGCACCACACTGTCAACCCTGTCTTAATTTGGATCACAGAAATGGGCAATGAAACATTAATTTTACTGTGTGTTAATATAGTGCATCGGTGTGAATGGTTCCTAAAATGCAGATTAGAGAATATTATCAATACAGGAAACTTGCTAGTCAAGAGGCTAAATTTGTATGGTTGTATGTTTATACAAATTGTTTGTATTATCAATGCATTATGCAGAGCGCACCAATTCAGTAGCACTACACAAGCAAAAACGGATTCCTGTTTACTCTTTCAGAGCTATGTATTGACGGACATCATTGCCCGTATACAACAAAAAATTGTAGTTGTAGTTAGCATGTTTTCTAAATAGAAGGATAATGCAAGCATCATATGGAGCTGTATGATATTATTTGATGATTTTGGTGTAAAAACAGTCATACAATGACATATTTAGCATGATCTTGTTTACGTATAAGGCCGTATGAGTGAGAACAGCAGTGTATAAACTGTCAAAGTGCTTCTGCGATTACTGCTCTATAGTATTTTACACTAATAATGCTCACTGGACCTGGAGATTCAGCATTGGACCATCTTTATATTGTATTTAGAGTTCATAAAATCATGTTCATAAAACATTAAGCCTTTGAACCTCCAATTTTGCCTTTACAGTCATATTTTCATAGACACACGTGCAGCCTAAATATAGGGCTGTTTATCTAACTTGCATACAACTGTTTAGACATGTTAGCATTTGAGTGTGCAATAAGCTTGGACAGGTGAATTATTTCAGTATTTTGCTTAATACAATGATTTTCTATGATCGTCAGCCCCATCTAGTGGCCATAATGCCGTGTTTTTACTGCAACGACTGCATAAGAAAAATTACTGCATTATGGCTTCAACATGGAGCTGACCATCATAGATAATACCTGTATTAAGCAAAATATAGTAAAAATTTGTCAAGGATGGGTGAACACTTTTTTTTTTTTTATTCCATAATTTTTTTTTTTAAATAGACCCCTTTGTGTTATAAACCAGCCATTCTATATACAAAGTTGCCCACAAGGTATAATTGTATGATGTGCATGGCTTTACTCACATTCTTAAACATAGAATAATACCCTGGTATTGGTTTATGTAATGAAAACAATTGCATGTAAATGCATTCTGATGCACTGTTGTATATAAATATGCTCATGAAGACAAATTGCTGTTGTGTTTTTTTTTTTTTTTTAATTACAAAGAAAAATAGTAAATATTTCCCTTGTTACCTGCAGAAAAACTCTGGAACACATTTCTATACCGCATCATTGATATGGCACTCGGTTTTACATCTGGGATAGAAATACACACATAGCCATTATGTACTGATTAGCCAGCAATTCTATTATAGTCTAAAAGATTTCTCCTAAGGTTACACCTGTCCAGAAATGCTTTTTATTGCTTATATGGCATATATGAAAAGGCAACAGTCTGCTCCTGGGATGCAATTAGTATCTGGCTTAGAAAAATATCTGTGATGTCATTAAACTTGTATAAATAATCTAAAGTGCTAGTAGGATGGGAATCATCAGCTGGTGATAAAACAAAATCAATACCACAGCATCAGGTATAGGGCTGAGTTCATTCAATATGTAATTTATGCTAAGAATAAAAATGAATGATTTATTCATCAGGCAAAGAACAAAGTAAAGTAATCCATAGTAACCAAATCAGAATTAATCTATCAGGGTTCTGCCTTTAGTATATTAGAGTCTCACTCTCTCATTCTGGTTACTCAAAGTTCAACATGGCACCTCATGGCAAAGAAGTCTCTGAGGATCTGAAAAAAAGAACTGTTGCTCTACATAAAGATGGCCCAGGCAATAAGAACATCCCAGGGCCCTGAAACTAAGCTGCAGCATGGTGGCCAAGACCATACAGTGGTTTAACCTCCCTGGCGGTATGATTATGTCTGGAATTTTGTACCAAAAGCGGTACAATTATTTTGCATGGAAATTTGGCGTTTTATATTGTAGGCATGCAATTCTTATGAATAACTCACTTAAATCTGTCCAAAACAGAGTCTAGTAGACATCCCGGGTATGATAAAGTTTGAAACACAAAATCATAAACTATAATATAATAAATAACTATAAAAATTATTCAATAATGTAATCAAATCAAGAACACTGAAATGTGCTCAGTTGCAGAATTGTTGCTGTCATTAAATTTAGTGTTTGATGATGAATTGTGATTCTAATTTATTATCGCTGTTTTCTAGCTGGTCTAAAACCACTTTTGACATAAAGGGACACTTTTTGGTTGCTATGGACAATCTCCAGTTTCCAGGCAGAATTTTATTTATTTATTATATAAAATGACATGCATGGCACTGGATAGACCACTAGGGACAAAGGGGATGTGTATTTTGTTATACAGTACTGTAATCTGTAAGATTACAGTACTTTATGTGTATTGTGTGTTTTAACTTTTTTGAATTTGGCGCCGATGTCCACTCCCGTGCATCGTAACATCGCAGGGAATGGAGCTCAGTGGCACTGGGCACTGTGTGAATCGAGCGGAGGAGCTCGCACACACAGCGGGGAGACATCGCAGGATCCAGGGGACAAGGTAAGTAATGTATGCTGCAATGCAAGCCCGAGTCTGGCTCGGAGTTACCGCTTATGGTACTGAAGTTTCCACCCGAGCCTGACTTGGGATTACCGCCAGGGAGGTTAACAGGACAGGTTCCACTCAGAACAGGCCTTGCCATGGTCAACCAAAAGAAGTTAAGTGCACGTGCTCAGCGTCATATCCAGTATCAAAGAAAAAAGGGAATATGTGGGACTTTGAATGAGACGCAAGGGGGAATATTGCGCCTGCATCCCTGGTTGCTTATGCAAAAAAAGAGAGAGCGTCTTATCTAGAGGTTGTCTTTGGAAAATAGATGTACCAGTGCTGCCAGCATTGCTGCAGAGGTTGAAGGGGTGGGGAGTCAGCCTGTCAGTGCTCAGACCATACGCCGCGCACTGCATCAAATCGGTCTGCATGGCTGTCATCCCAGAAGGAAGCCTCTTCTAAAAATGATGCACAAGAGAGCCCGCAAACAGTTTGCTAAAGACAAGCAGACTAAGGACATGGAGTAATGGAACCATGTCCTGTATGAGACCAAGATAAACTTATTTGGTTCAGATGGTGTCAACCGTGTGTCGCGGCAACCAGGTGAGGAGTACAAAGACAAGTGTGCCTTGCCTACAGTCGAGCATGGTGAATGGAGTGCCATGGTCTTGGGTTGCATGAGTGCTGCCAGCACTGGGGAGCTACAGTTCATTGAGGGAACCATGAATGCCAACATGTACTGTGACATACTGAAGCAGAGCATGATCCCCTCCCTTCGGAGAATGTGCCACAGGAATGTAAATCACGTAGTGGGCTGGCCAAGCATGTCTCCAGCCCTAAACCCTATTAAGCATCTGTGGGGCATCCTCAAATGGAAGGTAGAGGAGCGCAAGGTCTCTAACATCCACCAGCTCTGTGAAGTCATTATGGAGGAGTAAAAGAGGACTCCACAGGCAACCTGTGAAGCTTTGGTGAACTCCATGTCCAAGAGGGTTAAGTCAGTGCAGTGTATTAATATATATATATATATATATATATATATATATATATATATATATATATATATATATATATATATATATATATATATATATATATATATATGCTGTCTAATATATACATAAAAACACAGGAAGAAGAGGCGGAGGATTTAGTCAGCATGGATGTAGAGGATAACACTCAGCAGCAGTCTTTAAGGGATGGTTTTCAGTCCCTAGAAACCCAAGGAGTTGTACGTGGCAATTTTTTTTAAAAAGAACAGTGTAAAAAAAAATAAAAATAAAAGGTAAAATAAATAAGAAAAAAAAAATTAAATGCGCCCTGTCCCGCCAAGCTCGCGTGCAGAAGGGAACGCATATGTGAGTAGCGCCCGCATATGAAAACGTTGTTCAAATCACACATGTGAGGTATCACCGCGATCAGTAGAGCCATGGGAATAATTCTAGCCCTAGACCTCCCCTGTAACTCAAAATATACAATCTGTAGATTTTTTAAACTTTGCCTATGGAGATTTTTTAAGGGTAAAAGTTTGTCACCATTCCGGGAGCGGACACAATTTTGAAGCGTGACATGTTGGGTATTAATTTACTCGGCGTAACATTATCTTTCATAATTCAAAAGAAATTTACACACCGCTACACTGATCTCAGTAAAGAGCCTCTGACATATTAGCTGTGGTTGGGTGATTGGTGATTTTGTGATCAGCCATGATTGGACATGGCTGAGCACGTGGTAAATAGCCTCTAACTGAGGCTCTTTACCATGTGATCAGCTGTGACCAATCAAGGCTGATCACAATGTAAACAGGAAGATCTCCAGTACACCCGTGGAACTTTATTTAGTTCTCTTTTTGTCCCTTTGAGAGTTACAGGATTATATCCCTACAGATTTGGCTGAATCGCTTCTTTTTTATCTTTTTTACTTCTTGTTCATATCGGAGATTATATGTTTTGTTTTCATCTCTGATATACTCTAATTCTGAACTTACAGTACAGCACTTCAGACTCTGGCTCACTGTTAGTGCAACATACTTGCAGACTCCTCTACATATCTACAAGGACTGAGGATCCAAAGACTCCAGTGACTCTTATCCTTTACAGAAGGTACCATGGTGTTTAAAATCTCTTCATTTAATGTTCGGGGGCTGAACAGTCCACAGAAAAGAAACATACTCTGGAAAGAAACACGACTTCTACAAAGTGATATCTTAAGTCTTCAAGAAACTCACTTTTCTGCTTCAAAGCCCCCAAAATGTTACCATCAAGGCTTCCCAACAATGTTTTGTTCTAATGCCCCAAAGAAGAACAGAGGGGTAGCTATCCTCATCAAATATACTATATCTTTTAAACATATCCATACAGAGACAGACGACTTGGGTAGATATATTATATTTGTGTGTGAGGTAAACAATACGGTCTATACCATAGTAAATGTCTATTTACCTAATGTGAAACAACTACAGTAACTTTTCTGAACAAGGTTTGGAAACGGGTTCATGCAGTGCGAAAGGGTTACACCATACTATGTGGCGATTTTAACGCTATACCCAACAAATCCTTAGACGTGTCCACTGGGACCGAAAAACTTTGTGAAAGAGCCAGCCTTTCGCACTTCATGGCCTCATAAAACCTACATGATGTGTGGCAATGCCAACACTCGACTGAGTGGGATTACTCCTACTTCTCAAGTGTGCATCGCACATACTCAAGAATTGATCTATTTCTTGTTGACAAGTTTCTCTTGCAGAATGTTAGTGCATCTACTGTACACAACATCACATGGTCAGACCATGCTCTAGTCTCAATTTAAGTGTAGGGATCCTGCACTGAAACACGGGGGAAAAGATTGAAAAACAATGCCTTTCTTTTCGAACATTCAGACCATAAGCGCAAAATTACTAATGAGCTCCGTGAGTTCTTCCTCACTAACGCCCCGTCTGTGTTGGATCCCTTGACGTTGTGGAGCTCTCACAAAGTGTACATGAGAGGAATTCTCATGAAAATAAGCAGTGTTACCAAGAAACAACGGCAGCACCAGCTTTAATTCTTCAAATAGACAAATTGGACTCTGTAAACAAAAAATCATCTGACCCTACCATCAGCTCCCAACTAGATAAACTTAGACATGAGCTTAGACCGTTACTTTTTTCCCAACAAAATCACACAGCCCGGTGTGATTTTGTGATCAAGGTAATAAAGCGTAATTTTTTTTATATATACTTTATTTTCTCAATTTAATTTAATTATACAAACATTGCTCTTACATTCGTAAATAATCATACAGTTGTTTCCTATTATCCCCCCCCCCCCCAAAGGAAAAAAAAAAAAAGAAGAGGGGAGAAAAAAAAGAAGAAGAAAATACATAAAAGAGGGATGGATCTACCCCATCTCGCTCACTTCCTTCTATTTCCTTCAAGTCTCTCTTTCAAGCATTCTCAGGTATCTCTCCGTTTTCCTAAACTCTCCCCATTGCTTCCATATCCTTTGGTGTCTCTCTTCTGTGTCTTCTATCTTATGAATCGACTCTTCTATATTTCTTATCCACTCTATCCTCTCTACCCATTCTTTCATAGGTGGAGCATTCGGACATTTCCACCAGCATGGTATCAAAGCTTTCTCTGAATTCAATAGGTAGGGGATTAAGGTGGACCTATATTGACTCACTCCCATCTCTGTGTCATGGAACAAGCATACCCATGGTTGTTTTTGGAACCTTACCCCTGTTATGTGAAAAGTTAATTCTATTACTTGATCCCAGTAGTTCTGTATTTTGGGGCATTCCCACCACAAATGTGAAAAAGTGCCAACTACAGAGCAGCCTCGCCAGCAAGTTGGGGAATTGTCCCCATTGTAGGCATTCGCTCTCTGTGGGGTTACATACCACCTCACTAGAAGCTTATACGACATTTCAACTGTTTGCGTATCTTTTGCTACCGAGTGGACAAGCCTTATTATCTTGTCCCTTTGTTCATCACTGCTTAACGGGCCTATTTCTCTTTCCCACTTTTCTAAGTAAGATGGTTATTCGGGCTCTGCCTCTCTCAATAATATTTTATATATTTTAAATATCCTTTTCTCTAAGCTTTCCAGTAATTTCTCTAACGGTCTCAATTGTGTCTTTCCTCGTAGTGGCCGTGGCAAATTCTGTGCAAAGTGATGTAATTGAGTGTATCTCCACTTATCTAGTGCTTTCTGTCCCCATTCCTGTGTAATTTCCGTGTAAGTATATAGTCTATTTCCTTCCATCACATCCTGCAATCTTAAATTATCCTTGTTCGCCCACCTACTAAAATATAAGTGCTCCTCCTTCCCAGGTAGGAATAAGTTTGTATCTAAAAGTGGAATTAGGGGTGAATTATAGTCCCATTTATGCCTTTTCTGTATTATATCCCATACCTTTAGTGAATGAAGGTGAATAAAGCGTAATAAAAAATATTCTCGAAAAAAATAAATAATATTTATTTGTCAAAAACGTATATTCTTAAAGTGAATTTATGGTGATTTTGTGCATAATTGTATTTAGAATGTGTTTATGGTCAGAAATAAAAAATATATATATTTTTGTTTAGATAAATATAAAATTAAGCATAATAATATGTTTCCCTTATTTCTGGCAAACAGGTTGTGCTTTTGTAAATTTTAAATTTTTTACAAACTTGACAAAACTAAGAAAAGAACATCAAAAATAAAATTGACCCCAAACTATAGTTTCCCATCTACTGTACAGGCCAAAGTGGGATATTGCCCTTAAAATTATCCATTAGCATAATCAACTAAATACGAATGGCCTTTTTTACTGTATCATCAAATGATCAGAACTATACTTATTCTAATAATAAGCTCTATTATTATTTGTTTAACTATAAATTTCAAGGTCCAGTAAATCTATCTTGGTTTCAACTTTCTTTTATTGTGTGCTTCATAGTTTTTCTTTTTTGTTAAATTGTTTTTGGTCCACCTAATTGTTTGAGCTACAAGTATATCTTCATAAAACAGACCATAAAATTGAAAAACAAAATACTGCCAGTTTCCAGTTAAAATGACCTTTTTTTAGTTGTCATGCTAGTGCTGAAAATCTCTTCCAAAGTAATCAGAAATTAGTGAGACATGAATTGCTGACTTGATTTTACAGCAAAAAACAATAAGATTTAAATCAATAAAAATAAAATGTATTATTAGAGCTGTGATAATGTATATTTTCTATTGTATTTAAAATGCATATTTACAATTGTAAAGACACAGAGTTTAAAATTCCTAAATACTTCCTCAAGGGTTACTTTTTGAACAATTATTTGCAATACATCAACCTTTTGGGAGAGAACCATAATACAAGCAATTGCTGAACATTTGTGTCTTCACTTTTGAGCAGAGGAAAATACCATGTTGTTGTGGTTTTCTGCTAATTTGTCTTCTACAAAATATTATTTATTTGAAAATGAATGAAAAATGTTTCCTGGTTACTGTACAGTGGAAAATTAAATATCAGGTACCGTATATACTCGAGTATAAGCCGAGTTTTTCAGCACATTTTTTTGTGCTGAAAATGCCCCCCTCGAGTCAAGCACTTTTCTGCAGCAGAGAATGACATTTTCCGACCCGACTTTGGGGCCCCGTATCTCGGGGCCACTTGGTCCAAGGAACCCCATCTTGGATATGTTATAGTGCTAATTCCACTGGGTTGGCACACTAAATTTGGGGTTCTAGCACCAAGTGACTCCGAGATACAGGGCCCCAAAGTCAACTATGTCCATCTGCAACAATGTTATGGCTGCAGCTATGGGGCATTTAGGAACCCTTAACTACCAAGTTTGAAGTTCAGGGTACCTATGGCTGAAAATGGGCACAGTGAGGCATGCAAATGGGCACAGTGAGGCTGCAAATGGGCATTGTAGACCCTCTTTTCCACTTACAGTAGCTGCGCATTTCTCAACCTAGGCTTATACTTGAGTCAATAAGTTTTCCCAGTTTTTGTGGTAAAATTAGGTGCCTCGGCTTATACTCGAGTATATACGGTAGTCAAATTAATCTAAAATAACCTAACAGAAACATTTGCCTAAAGTTTTTTTAATGATGTTTCACAAACTATATTTTTACAAACATTTGCATATATGTGCATTGTAAGGCATTGGTGATGCAGCATACAACATTACAATCTAGAAAACATTGGTTAAAACAAACGTATCAAAACAAAATCCTGTGACAATGTGTATTTCCTTTGAGGTTTTCGATACAGGTATATAGGGATTGGGGGGAGGGGGGACTGGTGTGGTGAGGTAGTGGTCAGATTTATACTGGGGCAGTTAGGCAGAGAGAAGGCTATGTTCTTAAAGTAAGGTAAGTATTGTTAGGTTAATAAGAGAGTGGTATCGTGCATTTAGCAAAAAAAGTAGTGTCAGTATTGGAGTAAATGAGTCATATACAGGAGGTCATGCAGTGCTGGTAATGACTAAAGATGATTAGTCAGAACTACAATGACATCATCTGCGTAGAGTCCTAATTTGTGGGTGGTATCCACTATCTGTAATCCTGAGATCATTGGGTGGGCTCTTATGGCTGCTGTTAGGGGTGCCAATACTACAGCAAATTTTACCAGGGAGAGGGGGCATCTCCGTCGTATGCCGTTGGAGATTGTGAAAGGGTCATAAGTCATACCAGACATCCATACCCGTCACTGAAGGGTGTGAGTATAGAGCTAGTATCGCTGTGTTGATGTTGCCTGTAAATCCAAATTTTTGGAGGACTAAGTTAAGGTATGACTAGTGGACTTTGTCAAATTCCTTCTCTGCATCCAAAGATATGAACAAAGAAGGCATTTTGTGGAATTCAGTCCATTGTATGAGGTCCAAGATTCTCCTAGTGCCATCAGATGTTTGGGATAAAGCCGACTTGGTCTGCATGTATTAGCAAGGGGATATGTAATGAGATACGGGAGGCTAGTATCTTTGCATACATTTTAAGGTCAGTGTTTAGGAGTGAAATAGGCTTATAATTAGCTGGGTTATCGTGGAATTTACCGGGTTTTGAAATTGTGACTATGGGGGCTTCTAGGGATTCCTTTGGGATATTGCCTATCTACATAATATGATTAAAGGCATTGCAAGGGTGTGGTGTCAGAATATCTGCATATGTTTTAAAGTATTCATTACAAAAGCCATCAGGCCCCATGGCTTTATGTGAGAGTAGTGAGCAGATAGTTTTGCACAGAGCACCCCTAATCCTCTGCTTCTCGCGTCCCTCTCTGGTGATCTTGGCTCCTCCCCCACCAAGTGTTTCCATAGCAAGCCACTTGCTATTGGAACACTTGTGCATGCTTGCTCCCAAGGCCCACTCTGTGTGTCCATAAGACACACAAAGCGGGGCGTGACCCCTTCTCCTGCTCCCTCCTCAGTGGCTTCCCTCTGCTGTTCCTGAGCCAATGGGAAGGGAGAGAGTCGAGGGAGCCTTTGCTCTCGTGCACATTGCTGGATTGTGATCGGGCTCAGGTATGTATCTGACGAGGGCTGTGGGGGAAGCTGCATGCAGAAAGTTTTTTACCTTTCTGCATAGAACCTGTGCTAAACTGGAGCTCAAATGTATACTTGTTTTGGTTATGACTAGGGTGGCACCGAAACTGATACTAGTATTGGTGTGGATACTGAGCATTTGCATGAGTGCTGGTACTCGTGCAAATGCTCTGATGCTTGACTCGACACTTGGGCAGCCCCAGGGATGATCGGTGCAGCAGTGGGGGGCAGTTACAAGCACCGATCTGCCTGTATAGCTTTTCTGACAGCCGCTTCTCCTCCTCTCCCTCCCGCCGCTGTCAGGGAGATTGGTGCTTGTAACGGCCCCCCACCGCCACACTAATCACCCCCGGCTGTCCCCCTCTGTGCTCCCTGGGTCCTTTTCTGGGTCCCCCTCTGTGCTCCCATGTCCTGCTCCGGGTCCCAATTTGTTTCATCCTCCGCATCCCCCTCTGTGTCATCCTCCGGGTCCCCCTGCATCCTCCCCGGCTCTACGTGTCCTGGTCCAGGTCCCAATCCATTTTGTCCTCCGGGTCCCCCTCTGTGTCATCCTCCAGGTCCCCCTACATCCCCCCCACTGTTCGTGTGCTCCTCTGGTCCCCCTCTGTCCTCCTCCGGTCCGCCATGTCCTGGATCTTACAGGATGTAGAGCTGATGAAGGAGCCAGTAAATCTATCATTTACCAGTTCCTTCCTTTTCTGAAAGGACATAAAACACTGACACCATCCACTCCCCCACCCCCCAAAAAAAAGAAAGTATTGTAAAGAAAAATGACAAAAAAAAAAAATATAAAATTGTAAAAGATAATAAAAAAAATTGTAAAAAATAAAATTGTAATAAAAAAAAAATGACACATGTCACATGACATTTTAAAAAAGTATCGGTAATCGGTATCGGCGAGCACTTGAAAAAAGGATTGGTACTTTTACTCGGCTTTAAAAAAGGGCTATCAGTGCAACCCTAGTTATGACCCACATTTGACAGATCTGGTTGTATAGCTAAAGTTTTAAGAAATACAGTTTACTAATACATTATTTAAAGCTACATTCAACAGTCATCACTTACTATGAATAAATAGAATTGAGTTAAAGGAAGCTTAAGGGGCTTCAAAGCAGTCCAAATATTGAAAGAAAGGAGTGCAATGACTACTATCTGCATTGCAGATGCTGAAGCTAAATCGGGCTACAGACATTCGAGGGGTGTCATATGTGAACTCATGACTTAGCTGCCCTTTCGGTCAGAAGATCAGAGAAGTGCTGTATAATGCTGCACACACTTGTCAAGTCGTATTTTTCAAGCTGACAAGTTGCTTCTAAATGGAGAAGGGGACCCAAAAGTGAGAAGCCCTATGCATCAACGAAAGCAAAGTTCCCTGTTGTCCCTCACCTAAAACCTAATCCCTCTGTCCCGTATTCCTCCTAATGTGTCTATCTCTTTGGTGTAATATTTAGGTCACAATAAAATAAGTACTATTTTTCTAATCAAAGAACAATACTCTAACCTTTAATCGAGCCTCAAATGTCATGTAATTGTTATTTTGCAAGGCAGTAAAAAGGACAAATTTCCTATTATGGTAGTCCTTTGCTCCACTACCTGTAGATTTGAGATTGTTAGGTAATGTGGATGAAATTATCTGGATTGGTTGTCTTTGGATTTCAATTTAAGTCTATATGTTTCCTAAGATTAAACAATGGCTGTATTTAGGGCTTATCTATCAGCAAAGAAATTCTATTGGCTGCGCACATAAACAAAATAGTTTTGTTAGGAGAGAACCCAGTTCATTCCAATTTGTTACAAGTCTTTAGAAAGAGAGCAGAATAAAAAGCTTTAAACCATAAGAATGAAGGAGTCAACTTAAGATCTTTTTGTAATTCTTTTCTGTTAAGATAATTGATTGGATCAAGTGGATATGTTAATAATACGTTTATGAACAATGACACTGGGAAAATCTGTGTTTTGTTAAAACTTTTGATTTTTCTTTTATCATTCCTAATTAATTTTACATTTCTAAAGCAAAGGGGATTATGATAATCTCTGTTTTGTGGTGGGTTGATATAAGAATAAAGATGTTTTGTTAAAAGGTTCAAGGTTGTAAATGATTTATATTTTTCAACTTAAAAGCCCTACCATTTCTCATTGTGAAATAATACACACATGGAGGAAGAGCATACACATGCTAGACAATGGAACCATGCTGATACTGTTTTATGAGGAAATTATATAGGACAAATACGATTAATTTCTTATTACAACTGATGCTATCAATTACTGTGTATAGTTGTGAATGATGGAACAAAGTGGAGCAATAGGGCCATCATGTCTTTATTTGGAACATCATGCATGTAGGCTCTGGGGTCAGATTTGTATAAAAAGAAAGAGTTGTAAATACTGATAAGAACAAAGCTATACATATATACTCTACATTAAAGAAGAAGTATGGCCACACTTTTTTGGCCTTACTTCTATGAATTACAGCAGTGCAGTTTGTTCTTCACTCCTGTGACCTGTTTTCAGCCAACAGTGGGCTGCAGCCTGCTTTTGGCTGAAATCGCTCAGCCAGTCCAGGCTGGGGAAAGATCTTGACTCTACAGTCAGGATCCACCCAGATGCCTGGATTGGCAGCTGGCTCAGCCTCTCAGTTGGCCCTCTGGGAGACTGAGCCAGCTGCTCCCTCCCAAGCCCAGGGCACCAGTAAGCGCTGGAGTGGCAGAGCAGAGAGTCGGTGACTGACCGAGTTGGTGAATCCTCTATTCGTTGGAGGGTCCTTGGTGAACCAGAACTCCATCATTGAATGTCTGTGTAGCTACAGTGGTGTGAAAAAGTGTTTGCCCCCTTCCTCATTTCCTGTTCCTTTGCATGTTTGTCACACTTAAGTGTTTCGGAACATCAAACCAATTTAAACAATAGTCAAGGACAACACAAGTAAACACAAAATGCAATTTGTAAATGAAGGTGTTTATTATTAAAGGTGAAAAAAAAATCCAAACCATCATGGCCCTGTGTGAAAAAGTGATTGCCCCCCTAAACCTAATAACTGGTTGGGCCACCCTTAGCAGCAACAACTGCAACCAAGCTTTTACAGCGTCCTGGAGGAATTTTGGCCCACTCATCTTTGCAGAATTGTCCTAATTCAGTTACATTAGAGGGTTTTCGAGCATGAACGGCCTTTTTAAGGTCATACCACAACATCTCAATAGGATTCAGGTCAGGACTTTGGCTAGGCCACTCCAAAGTCTTCATTTTGTTTTTCTTCAGCCATTCGGTGGTGGACTTGCTGGTGTGTTTAGGATCATTGTCCTGCTGCAGAACCCAAGTTCGTTTCAGCTTGAGTACACGAACAGATGGTCGGACATTCTCCTTCAGGATCTCTTGGTAGACAGCAGAATTCATAGTTCCTTTTTATCACGGCAAGTCTTCCAGGTCCTGAAACAGCAAAACAGCCCCAGACCATCACACTACCACCACCATATTTTACTGTTGGTATAATGTTCTTTTTCTGAAATGCAGTGTTCCTTCTACGCCAGATATACTTGGACACACACCTTCCAAAGAGTTCCACTTTTGTCTTATCGGTCCACAGAATGTTGTCCCAAAAGTCTTGGGGATCATCAAGATGTGTTGTGGAGAAATTGAGACGAGCTTTGATGTTCTTTTTGCTCAGCAGTGGTTTTCTCCTTGGAACTCTGCCATGCAGGCCATTTTTTCCCAGTCTTTTCCTGATGGTGGAGGCATGAACGCTGACCTTAACTGAGGCAAGTGAGGCCTGCAGTTCCTTGGACGTTGTTGTGGGGTCTTTTGTGACCTCTTGGATGAGTCGTCGCTGCGCTCTTGGGGTAATTTTGGGCGGCCGGCCACTCCTGGGAAGGTTCACCACTGTTCCATGTCTTCGCCATTTGTGGATAATGGCTCTCACTGTGGTTCGCTGGATTCCCAAAGCTTTGGAAATGGCTTTATAACCCTTTCCAGACTGATAGATCTCAATTACTTTCTTTCTCAATTGTTCCTGAATTTCTTTGGGTCTCGGCATGATGTGTTTTTAAGGATCTTCTGGTGGACCTTACTGTGTCAAGCAGCTCCTATTTAAGTACAAATTGCATTTTGTGTGTTTACTTGTGTTGTCACTGATTGATTTTTTTTCATTTATGTTTTTTGCATTTTGTGTTTACTTGTGTTGTCCTTGACATTGTTTAAATTGGTTTGATGTTCCGAAACACTTTTTCACACCACTGTATGTTCCCAGTAGACCTGATGAATATTTTTGCCTTACAAACCCCCTTGACAGTCAAACCATGAATATTGTGGACATATGACAAAGCCAGCAGACTCAGTAATGCTATTACCTTGTATTCTGGCAAAGACTGTAAGGATGTTGTAGGGGTCTCCCTACCTACCCCTCTAATCAGCCAACACACCATAAACTTTTGTGGATGGGAACGGCTCCAGGTGAGTCGCACAACAAGGCATAACAAAGATATCTCTGCCCAAAAAAAAAAAAGGGGGAGGTAGTAGGTCAATATAATATTTATCCTGATATTTAACCCAATGAGGGTCACTATCTAACTTTTACACCAACCTCTCTTTACCGGGGGTCAGGAAGAGACTAGCGCCCCAGGAGGTGAACTTACCACACACATCCTGTACCCTACTTTCAACGGACTGGGACCCCCTCTTACAACAAGAGTGACCGGAGAAGTAGCCCTATGTGGAGACAGCTCGGGAGATGCAGAGGTTGGAGGGTTGGGTCGCCGGAAGGTGAAAGAGACAGCCCCACTGGGCTTCCAGGACACTACCTCAGCTCTGTAAACCCATGTAAACCCCAAATCGCCAGGGCGCACCACGGCCGGGTCCTCTGAGAGCAACATACCTCTGACAGACGCTAGAAAGGGGCACCCCTTGGAGTAACCAAGCAGGTGTTCCCACAGTCCCCTAGAGTGGACCCCCATGGGACCCTCAACCTAGAGCCAGGAGAACGTGTATAGTGAATACTGAGTTGATACACCATAGGGGAGTGGACTTCGTCTCCCCCTTCGCCTGGATCCTCTTACATCCTTCTGATTTTCTTTTTTCCCTTTTTTTTTTTGAGCCCCCCCAGTCCCTCCTGGTACTTTTTGGTATCTGTTCTTGTCCGCATATTCACCTCTCCCCCCTTTGAAAGAAGGAGCAAGAGATAAGGTTAAGAGACACTTCAAGCCGTCTGATTGAACTTTTATATAAAATACAGTACAAACTTATTTTTTGTGGGGTAAAGGTGGGGGTGAATGTATTGTATTCGATTTGAGGTTGACAAACCCTAAAAGGAGGACTGGGATACCCAGGAGTGGGAAAAGTGTTTAGATAATAGTCATAGCAGGAAATTATACAATATATACACCGCCCCCCCTCCAGGTAAAATAAATTAATTAAGAAAGGGGCGGCAGCACGGGGAGTAGAAGGGTGAGTAAAGGACCCCGTAATTAATAGCTGGAATATCCCAAACAGAAATAAGGATTGTAATAAATATGAGGGGTAAAACAAGCAAGACTGTTAAACCCATCCCCCCAACTCAAAGCCCGGGAGGTATCCAGAGATACATGGCCACTAATACTAGCACAGTTGAAGAAGGACAGGGGGGCCCCAGATTGAGTCAAGGAGGAGTACCCCTAAGATCAGGTTTAAACAGGCAGAGAGGCCCGGAGGACAGTAAAGGAGGGAAAGCAAATGGGGCAAAGACAACGGGACCAAAGGCAGACGACAAAATCCCACTAAATACCACCTTAGGACACGAGGAGACACAGAATAGAGGGATGGAAAGGGGAGCGGAGGGAGGAGATATGGAGATAGGAAGAACTATCCCGCCCACAACCCAAGAGGGGATGTCACAAATAAGAGAGATGCTCTCAGAGATGTTCTCAAATTTGGAAACATCCCTGAAAGGGGAAATTGCAGCCCTAAGGGGAGATATCGGATTAGTCCTGGGGAGAGTAGAAGAGGTGGAGGACAGGTTAGAGATCTATGACCAAAAGCTAGCAGAAATATCAGAGCAGATGAAAACCTTACAGAGATCTAATAGGTCGTTGCTATATAAATTAGAAGACCAAGAGAATCGAAGTAGAAGGAAGAATTTACGCATAAAAGGTCTCCCTGAGTTATATGGCAACATGGAGCTGAGAAGTATAGCACAGCAACTATTCAACCCCTTTCTAGACAGAGAAGCTACAGACACTCTGAAAATAGACAGAATACATAGGTTGGTTCGGACCCCGAGAGGTAGACCGGACTCCCCGAGGGGCGTAACAATAAGGTTCCACTATGCTGAAGAGAAGGCCCTGATTATGAGCAGAATTAGAACACTCAAGGGGGTAACCTTCGGGGGAGCAGAGCTCCAGATCTATGCAGACCTTGCGCCCGAGACGTTGAGAAGAAGGTGGCGACTAAAACCCCTGACCTCATCGTTGAGGACAGCCGAGATCCCCTATCAGTGGGGATTCCCAGCATGTTTAGTTGGGAAAAGGGATGGACGATCTGCGGTCCTGCGTTTCCCGGAGGAGGTGGGAGGGTTTTGTGAACGCTTAGGTATTGACCCACCCCCAACCCTTCTGGAGTGGGGAGTGGAGGAGGGTATTTGCCCCCCCCCCAATATGAACGACCTGCGAGGGGTGACGGGGGGGGGAGAGCCGGGGGGGGGGGGGGAAGTTGATGGACCTTCAGTGTCCAGTGGTAATTAAACAATAAAAGGGTTACCCAAAGATGAAATATGGAGGGCGGGGGGGAGTGGGAGAGGTGGGGTAGGGGGGAGTGTGGGGGTGATGGGGAGGGCCTACATAGCTACGGAAATGAGCCTCAAGGAGAATATGGAATACAGGCGACACTGTGAAGGAGCCAGCCTGGTCCATACATCAAACGATTATGGGGGGTTCTGTCCAACCCATCAGGGTGTATCGTTTCAGAAGGGGGGGGGGGGGGGGGGAGGGGGAGTAGGGGGTTGTGGGCGGTGCCTTTGGGTTTTTTTTTTTTTTTTTTTTTTTTTTTTTCCCCTTGGGGGTCTCGCTCGGTCCCTCCCAACACAGTACGAAAATCGATCCTGGCTCCACAAGACGCTCCTAATAGACTACCTCTTTAAAAACGCACTATGGAGAGGATAAATTTAATTACATACAACGTAAGAGGACTAAACACAAAAAAAAAAAGGCATAGAGTAAATGACGAACTCCTCTTTCTGCAAGCGGGTGTAGCATGCCTGCAGGAAACGCACATAACGCACACCTCTGGAATCAGATTAAACTCGTTCCATTACCCAATATGGTATTATGCAGACTCTCCATCGCCTTACTCGAGAGGTATAGCAATCGGCCTAAGCAGGTTAATAAAATTTAAGCTAGAGGAGCGTCTTGTCGACCCAGAGGGAAGGTATTTATTCATAAAAGGAATGTTATATAACATGAAATGTACAATTGTGAATGTCTATGCACCAAACAAAAACCCCGATAAATTTCTTAGGAGTGTATTAAGTAAACTGGAGGGGTTCAAAGAGGGCAAACTCATCTTAGCAGGAGACTTCAATTGGAGCATAGACCCAAAATTAGATACTTCACTGGGTAGGTCCCGAGTTACAGAACAAAGGAAGAAAAAATTTACTAAAGCATTGGCAGATTGGCAGTTACAAGATACATGGAGAATCTTGCATTTAAAAGACAGAGATTACACTTGTTTTTCCCAGGTCCATAACTCCTTCTCCAGGATAGATTAAATTTTTATAGAACATCAGCTGGTCTCGATACTCAGGGATGCAGAAATAAAAACAATGACATTATCAGACCATGCCCCAGTGAAGGTTCAACTGGAGATAAAAGGGGACTGTGGACCTGGAATAAACTGGAAACTCAATGTCACACTATTACAAGACCAAGAGTCGTTCATTAAGATAGAACAGGAACTAGAAACTTTCTTTACCCTAAACGAGTTACCAGGGGTGGCGGCCTCAATAATATGGGAAACCCACAAAGCAGTGATAAGGGGTAGTCTAATAGGAATTGGAGCAGGGGAAAAAAAAGCAAGGGAAAAAAGGAAAAGGGAGCTATATAATGATATACACGAGCTAGAACAGAAAACTAGACCCAAAGGAATACCGGAAAAACAAGAACTGATAGCCAAAAAAAGAGAGCTAGAAGAATATCTAGAGCAAGAGAGGACAGCTGCATTACATATTATAAAGAGGGAAAGATACCAGTGGGGGAATAGAGCAGGGAAATGGCTGGCCAATAGGGTGAAGGAAAAAAGAATAGGACGTTTATAGAGAGGATCAGGGGCGTAAATGGCGAGACTCTGATAGCATCCCCGGAAATAGCGAGGGCATTCCATAAATACTACAGTACCTTATATAATATTGAACAGAAAGAGAATGGAGGAACGCGGCGGGAAGAAATAAGGGAATACTTACGGAATATGGATTTCCCAAAGGGTAAAATAGATGAAATGGAGGCATTGGGAGCACCAATATCGGTAGAAGAAGTTGAAAGAGCTATTGCAAGTACGGCCCCAGGAGGAAGCCCTGGCCCAGATGGATTCCCTATCATATATTATAAAAAGTTCTCCAAGCAGCTAGTACCCAGATTATGCAAATATTTCAATGCAATAGGGAAAAGCGAGAAATTTAGAGATGAGAAACTACTGGCACACATTACTTTGATCTTAAAAGAGGGGAAAGACCCTATGGCAGTTGAAAGTTATAGGCCAATCTCCTTATTAAACTCGGATATAAAGATATTTGCAAAAATAATTGCCGAGAGATTGAAGTCATATCTGCCAGAATGGATACATAACGATCAAGCTGGGTTTGTGCAAAGGAGGGAAGGAAGAGACAACTCTCTGAAGTCAATAATGTTGATCCAAGAAGCCGTCAGGAGAGGTGCACCCACAGTCCTTATGTCAATCGACGCCGAAAAGGCCTTCGACCGGGTCAATTGGGTATTCCTACTCGAAACATTGAGTTACATGGGACTGAGCGATAGGATGATGAAGTGGGTTGAGGCACTATATCAGCATCCGACAGCGAGAATAAGAGTTAACGGCACCCTGTCTTCTCCCCTCGACTTGTTTAATGGGACAAGACAGGGCTGCCCACTCTCCCCACTTTTATTTATAATTACCCTGGAACCCTTATTGACGGCGATACGCAGAAACTTGGACATCCAGGGAATCCGAGTCGGGGATAGGGAGTACAAGGTATCGGCATTTGCGGACGACTTGTTGCTCTATATCTCCAACCCTAGACTATCAATCCCAATGGTCATGAAAGAATTAAAACATTATGGTAAGCTATCGAACTTTAAAGTGAACATGTCTAAATCCGAGATATTAAATTTAATAGTACCAATACAAGAACAGAGTGCCATCCAATCTAAATTTCAATTTAAATGGTGTAAAAATGAACTTAGCTATCTAGGAATAAAATTAACGCCTCAAGTGGAGAACCTCTATAATCATAATTATATCCCGCTGCTGAATAAAATCAAAGAGCAACTTAGAGGAATGCAATATAAAGCCCTCTCTTGGATTGGGAAGATAAACGCGGTTAAAATGTTTATACTTCCCATATTTATCTATACCTGCCAAATGATCCCAATCTTTCTCCCTCAGCCATACTTAAGGAAAATAAAGTCAATGATAATAAAATTCATCTGGGCACGCAAACGGGCACGTATCGCATTCGATACATTAGTTAGAGAAAAAGGAAGAGGGGGGCTAGCTGCCCCGGACTTTAAAAAGTACTACGAAGCCGCCACAATTTCTAGAATAATAGATTGGAGCCACAAATATGAGGAGAAAAGTTGGGTGGAGTTAGAAAGAAAGTTGAGCAGAACAAGAATAGGAGAAATTATATGGATACCGGCACATTACCGACAATTAGGCCCAAACACAACAACACTTACAAAACACTCACTAAAAATTTGGGACGTAGTACACAAAAGGCACAATTGGGACTATAACTCCCCATTAATTCCACTATTAGATACAAATTTTTTCCCCCCAGGAAAGGAGGAATATATATATTTTAGCAGATGGTCCAATAAAGAGAATCTAAGATTGATAGATGTGATGGAAGGGAATCGAATGAGCACTTACAACGAGATCACTAGGAAGTGGGGACACAGAGCACTAGATAAGTGGCGATACACTCAAATACTACACTTTACACATATACTTCCAAAACCTCTACGTGGCAAGAAAGAACTGAGACCTTTAGAAAAATTAATAGAATCCCCCAATAGTCGTGAGAAAAGGATCTCAAAGACATATAAAATTTTGTTGCGGGAGGCGGAACACGAATACCCGGCGTACTTAGGGAGATGGGAAAGTGAAATTGGCCCCCTAAACAGTGACGAACAGAAGAACAAGATTTTAGGAAGCGTCTTCCTCCCAAAAGATATACAATCAGTAGAAATGTCCTACAAACTTCTAGCCAGGTGGTATGTAACTCCTCAAGGAGCAAACGCCCTCAGTGGAGATAATTCTCCAAACTGTTGGCGAGGGTGCGATACAGCGGGGTCCTTCTCACACCTGTGGTGGTACTGCCCGAAAATAAAAAAATATTGGGAGCAAATAATAGAAATAATTTTTAATATAACACGAGTTAGGGTAAAGAGTCTCCCTTGGGTATGTCTTTTCCACTACACAGAGAGAGGAGGGGGACAAAATGGGAGAAACCTTACTCTTTACTTGTTAAACGCAGCTAAAGCTTTAATCCCTTGCTTTTGGAAATCCCAGGAGACACCCTCAATGAAAGAGTGGGTAGAGAGGGTGGAGAGGACAAGAATAATAGAACAATCTATATATAACTTAGAGAATTTAGAAGAAAAATACCAGAGGACATGGCAACAATGGACTGAGTTCAGGGAAACAGAACAATATTTGAGGATAATGGAAGAAAATACTGTGACGAATGGGAGGGGGTGAGCTAGACGGGGTAGGTATCAAATTTATTTTTTTTTTTGTTTAGTATTTTGATTTTGTTTTTTTTTTTTTTTTGGCCTTTAGAGGGGGGGGGGGGTTTGTGGGGGGGGAGGTATGGGGAAAAATGCACTCTCTGATTAGATGCAATTGTTTATTTTATATATAAAAAAAAAAAAAAAAGCATCTCATTGACTGTAAATATGATGTACTACTTGGCATACCCCTCCTTCCTAACAGTAAAATATATAGTGCATCTTCTCCCCCAAAAAAAAACTAAAAAAAGAATATTTGTTATAAAAAAAAAAAATCCCTACTATACTTGTACGTTCTGGATCAGCCTTCTGCCCCAGATGTTCTTCATTTGTGAAGATGGACTGCTATTCCCTTGAAATAGAATGACCAATGTGGTCATTGTATTTCAGCTCCAGTTCACTTTGGAGGAAGATGACAGCAAAAAAAGATAATTGTAATCACTGGATAGTAAACAGTTGAACATGATTAAATGAAACAAAATAAAAAATCCCTGCATTAGTAAAGCACAAAAAACAAAAGTCGCCTGATTAAGGATGGCAGGAAGTATAAGTTTAGGCCTGCATGACTGCTAGAAAAATAAACAGCAGAAACACAACCTTGTGTCAAAATATTGCATGGACTAACTGGCCTAAAAATGTTTTTGCTCTTTAGCTTTAAAACATGGCAGGCTTATTTCATATGTCATTGCAAAAAGCAATAACTTACAGCATTCAACCATACTTCACTGATGACAGAACAGTGAAAACTCTATTAGTTTCTTTGGGAAGTTTGCTCATTTAATAAGGTATTTTTTGGGGGATGCATTTTTCATACAAGACCGCCTTTTTATTTGCATTCTTGTCCACCCATTACCTGCATGATCACTTTTCATTATATGTGCTTGTTGAAGTGATCCACTTACATTTTAATTTGAAGTGCAAGTACATCTAAATCTATTATACGTGTTTTCTTTCTTTCTTTTCCTGGTTCTCTTGTGCTTGGGGCACACATTTCACTGCGGTGCTTGTAACTGCCACTTATTAACTTATCCCCTTTTACCTAATCAGCGAAAATGTAGTTCTGCTCTATATATTGATAATAATATCCCACAGGGAATACTGATTATGTCAAGATTATGTTGAAAGCTGATCTATTTTGTTACACAAAGTTTAAAACAAGGAAATCGTAAACACTAGAGCAGGGGTCTCCAAACCTTCTAAAGAAAGGGCCAGTTTTATGTCCTTCAGAATTTAGGGGGGCCGTACTCTGCCCAATGGAAGTAAACAATGGCCAATCTTTGATATTAGAGGGAGAAATAGTTGGGGTCAGTGGGAGGAATTATGCGCCATTGTTGGTGTCAGTGGCAGAAATTATGCCCCATTGTTGGTGTCAGTGACAGGGATAATGCATCAAGGGCCGGGTAGAAGCAAGCAAAGTGCCACATCTGGCCTTAGGGCTGCAGTTTTGAGACCACTACAGTAGAGTATGGAAACATCTTTGGTTGTGTATTTATGTACAATGGGGGTTATTTCTTAAATATTTTACCAACATTGCATTTGATTGTGAATTATGAGACAATCAGGAAAAGATGGCCTTATTAATAAATATTATTTAAGCCTTTACTGCATTTGTAATCTGTTTATGAAGATGTTGCCATTCGATTAAGTCATGGTAGGCTTTGCTCTAGTTTAAGATATAAGGGTTGAATTTTTGCTTTGCAAAGGAATTTTCTTTTAGCTTAATGAATGTTTTGAAAAATACATTTGCAAAGAATACCCAATCATAAGCAAGAAAAAAAATAAATATATATTTTTGCTTGCATGTGATTGAATGATAGTCAGCAGAGCTTTTCCTCATTTACTAAGCTAAAGGAAAAATCCCTTGCAAAGTGAAATTGAAATTGTAACATTTATAACAATAGAATTAACATAATTACCTTAAGACCTACAGCTTGATCTGTTGGCTTTTGTGGGAAGTGACAATAAGGATAAGGGGTAAAATTACCTTCACATTGTTTGCTTGTACTTTAGGTAAATTTATGCAAAAACTTTATGCAACATGTGTGTGTGTCTGTGTGTGTGTGTGTGTCTCTACCATTTTCCATATTCCATTGTGTTCGGTAAGAAACACATCTAAAAGTTTTTTGAATTTATCCAAACTTCCTGCTGACACCACCAACTGTGGAAGGGAGTTTCCACATGCTTACTGCTCTAACAGCAAAGGACCCCTTACACAATTTCAGATCGGACCATCTTCGCTGTGTGGCTGTGTGTCTTCCTCAGAGACCTAAGATTAAATGTTTTTCTCCCAATGAATCAATTTCTCCCAATAAGTCACAAATCATTTAAAGATTTTGATATAATTTTATCTCTTAAGTGCCTCTTCTCCAGGAAGAATAAGTTTGATGTTTGTAGATTTCCCTCATAACTGAGGTCCTCCAGTCCCCTTATTAGCTTTGCTGCCCATCTCTGGAATCTCTCCAATTCAAGGATTTCCTTCCTCACAATTGATGAACAGAACTGGATTGCATACTCAAGATGTGACTGAAACAGAGTTTTGTAAAGTGGAAGAATTATAGTTTCATAGATTGAGCAAATACCCTTTTTAACCACTTGCTGAACGTGCTATAGCAAAATGATGGCTACAGTGCGGTCAGCCAGTTTGGGGAGGGCATCATATGACATACTCCTATGATCGCTCCTGCCGCGATTTATAATTGCTGTGTGCTTTGGACACAGCTAATCACAGATTGGGGCAAAGAGCCAATCACAGCTTCTATTTACTACATGATCAGATGTGTCCAATCACAATTGATCACAATGTACAAACACTTGCCAGTTATCAGCATTCCTTTCCTCGTGCTGTCACAATGTGAGGAGAGATCCGGTAACCGGCTAGTGTGAAAGGGGACATCTGCACTTATAATCAAAGCACAGATTATCAGTGCAGCCCCTACAGTTCACATCAGTGTTGCCTATCAGTGCCAATCAGTGCCTATCAGTGATGCCAATCAGTACCCTTCAGTGCTGCCAATCAGTGCCGCATATCAGTGCCCATCAGTGCCCCCTATCAGTGCCCATTAGTACAGTAAATCAGTGCACCTCATCAGTATCCACCAGTGCAGCCTATCAGTGCTGCCTATCACTGCCACCTAATCAGTGCCAATCAGTGCCACATCATTAGTGCTTATCAATGCAGCCTCATCAGCGCACATCAGTGAATGAGGAAAATTACCTGTTTGCAAAACAGAAACTAAGAAAAACTTTTTTTTTTAAATGTTATGTTATTTTGTTTGTTTAGCAAAAAAAAATCTGTGGTAAAGAAATACTGCTAAAGGACATTTTGTGAAAAAAACATACGAATTTTATAGGTGTACAGTGCTGCTTGACCGTGCAATTGTCATTCAAATTGCAACAGCGCTGAAAGCTAAAAATTGGCCAGGGCAGGAAGGGGGTAAAAGTGCCCAGTAGTCAAGTGGTTAATGGATGCTAATAGTCTTCTAGCCTTGCCTGCTGAAGCTTGCCATTACAGTACATGCTATTGCTTTGTCTGTAATCTACTTGGGCCCATAGATCCTCTTCTATTTTTGATCTCCCCGAGGTTCTCCCCATAATGAGTAACAAGCATGCATATTTTTAACTCCCGAGTGCATCACTTTACATTTTTAATATTAAACCTCAACTGCCATTTAGCTACTCTCCCCTCTATTTTAACTAGGTATTCTTGTAAAGATGCTATATCCTGTTGTCAAGTTATTGCCCTGCCTAGTTTTGTATCATCAGCAAACAATGAGATTGAATTATTTATTATATCCTCTATATCGTTTATGTACAATTAAAACATAATTTAGAACAGAAATTGCTGAACCATTTTAGGGGACGTATAGTTCCCATAAAGTGTTGCCAACATCCCAAAATAGATATTTTGTGTGAATTCTCCGAAAAGAAAACACCAGTACCCTCCGGTACAGATAGGATTTTTCAGGCGAACAAGAAAAAGTATATATAAATATATATATATATATATATATATATTTGTTTTCAATCGTTTATTTAGAAAAAAAAGGGGAATAAAGGAAAAGATTATAAAAAGGAAATTGTTTAAAAACAATGGTGATACAATGTTTTACACAACAAAGTACATGTACAATATAGCCTAACTACAGTGTTACATATGGCAATCGAAGGATGCTGCACATTCACATTCATATGTAACACTGTAGTTAGGCTATATTGTACATGTACTTTGTTGTGTAAAAAATTGTATCACCATTGTTTTTAAACAATTTCCTTTTTATAATCTTTTCCTTTATTCCCCCTTTTTTTCTAAATAAACGATTGAAAACAAATATATATATATATATACTTTTTCTTGTTCGCCTGAAAAATCCTATCTGTACCGGAGGGTACTGGTGTTTTCTTTTCGGAGAATTCACACAAAATAGTAAAACATAATTGGTCCCAGGACAGAGTCACAACTCTAGACCATTCAGAAAATATTAATATTATTATTTACTACCCTCTGGAGGTTCTCCTTCAACCAGTTTTCTATCCAGGCACATGTAATCTTCTTAATGCCAAAAGACCTTAATTTGTAAATTAAGCGTGTATGGGGTACCAAATCAAATGTCTTAGCAAAATCTAGATAGACTATGTCCACAGGTCTTCTTATATTCAAATTAAAGCTCCTGATAGAATATTAAAAGGTTGGCCTAACAAGAGCATTTGTTTCATACTTCCAAGGTGATAACTACTAATGATACTATGTGCATCAGTATATTCAGCATATTCTTGGATATAGTCCCCCAGCGTTCCTTTCAATAGTTTGCATAGTATTGATGTTGGGCTGGATGGTCTGTAGTTCCCAGGTATATATCTTGGTCCTTTTCTGAATACTAATACCATGTTTGCTTTTTGCCAATCTGCTGGCACTATTCTAGTCAGTAAGTTGTCCTTAAAATTAGGACTAATGTGACTAAGTTTCTTGAGCTTCTCAGGTATAAGCCATCTGGTCTAGGTGATTTATTCTCATTAGGTGATTATATTCTTTTTTCAACACTGGTTTCTGTCAGCCACTATGGTACATGTTATTAACATTACTATCTAATTTATTATACCCCTCCATTATGTTCATATCAGTTGTGAAGAAGAATGTACTTAATGCATTTGCCTTCTCCATGTCGCTAGTGTCCTGAATTGCCCTGATCACACTCTTGCATTTATAAGCATAGTTGCCACTCGTGAGGAGTGCATATGATAGATCCCTTGGCTTGTGTTAACCTCTACCTAACTAGAAAATTACAGCTGCAGGGGTAGGGGGCACATAGCTACATAGTTAGTCAGGTTGAAAAAGACACTAATCCATCCAGTTCAACCATAAAAAAAAAAAAATATCGTACAATCCAATAAACCCAATTCTATACCCACAGTTGATCCAGAGGAAGGCAAAAAACCCCAGCAGAGCATGCTCCAATTTGCTACAGCAGGGAAAAAAATTCCTTCCTGATCCCCCCAAGAGGCAATTGGATTTTTCCGGGATCAACTTTACCTATAAATGTTAGTACCCAGTTATATTATGTACATAGCACACAGCAACACACTTCACATTTTTGTAAGCTGAGCCCCTTGTGTTATTTTTAAATAATCATAGGCTTTTATGTGCATGGCTGGTTTTAAAAAAAACAATTGTTTGATTAGTGTCTTAACACACATCACAACAAAGCTACATGGTTCATAACCATAATGCAGAGGAAGTGAGATGAAAAGGATCTTCATTGGATGCAATCTTGTGACCATCAAAACCATAATAAATAAAGTTGCTCTTTTCAGGCATGGACACAAAGTACAGCTTTGATCCATCCACTCATGCCATTTTGAAACACATTACAATAGATTCCAGCCCAAGCACAGCAGCTATAATATGGCTTTGAATCAAGAAGCAAATTCAGAATGACAATGAGAACTGTTCAGATGTTCCCTGAAATGCTCAGCTTTTAATTGCCAGCTCATGAAATTAAGAAAATGAATTTTAACATTGTGCACAGGGAGACTAAGCCAAGCGGAGAAAGTGTCCAGCTAAACACTAAAACAATCATTCAGCTATACAGAGTAGAGAGTTTTTTTCTTGAGCTACACAATAAAAACGAATAAATTAAATATGAAAATGGGCTCTGAAGTGCAGTAAAAGGATTGCTTCAAGCATGTTTCTGTTATAAAATGTTTCTTACATCTTACATAATAATTTCCAAGGTGTAATGGTCACTGTATTTAAGATTCAAGCATTTATTGACTATTTCAATGCTCTGCCTTTTGTTCTAGTTTACTAATATGTCAAGGATACCAATAGTGTTTTAAAGTAGGACTATTTTATAGCGTAGGTAACAGTTTTCTTTAGCAAGATGAATGGAACAATGACTAATGGCACTATAGATAGGCAGATGTGTCAGTTAAGACAACAGGATCTAAGAAAGCCTGCCATTGGTGGATCAAAATTCGACTTCTGCACAACCAGCCTGCCAAGTGTTTTTTACGTGATCAGTACCACTGGCTATAGCGGGCAATACTGATCATTGTATTCTGATGGCGGGGAACTCTCCCTGCTGTCAGAATATCTTAGAGAGAAAACCGTACTGTTCTCAGTGGCACAGAAATCCCTTCTAAGTGCCTTTTCCAAAAAAAAAAAAAGTATTGTAGACATGTGCAGTTAGTTTCGATGTTTTCAGACCAAATTCGGCATATTCGGTCATATGGAAGCATCCGAATGAACGAAAGACTCTTTTGACGAATGCATACAAAAACAAATTGTCAGAAAGAATGAAAATCCAACAGAATGAAAATCCAAAAGAACGAAAACCTGAAAGAACCAAAATACAAAAATCTGACAGAACGAGAAACAATTCAACCTACGAGTTTAACGAACTGATTGCATTTGAATAATTTTGTTTTTCATATTTTCTATTATAATTAAATTATTAACTATTATTATAGTTTTTATTATTATTATTTATTATTATAAACTACTAAATTATAGGTAAAATAGCTGAAGTCAGTAATTCTTCTATTCACGTCTCTGCACCATAACAGCTAATTTGGGATATATTAGATTTACATTTTTATTGGAATTTCCTTTCAAATTTGGCTAAAGTAACTGTTATGCCGCGTACACACGAAGGTACTATCATGCGGGATTGTCCGCTGGACTCAAGTCCACCGGACAATCCCCTCGTGTGTGGGCGCCGGCGGACTTTTTGGTGCCAAAAGTCCGGCGGACTAGGTTTTAAGTTTTGTTTTAAAATTGTCCGCTGGACTTGGCAGTCCGGCGGACAATCCCGCCGTTAGTAGGCTAGTCCGCCAGACTTTTGAAATGAACGAACTTGCCGCTCATCGGAAAGTCCATTCATTCCCGCGGACTTTTTCCAGCGGATTGTCTGCCGGAGAAGTCCGGGCGTGTGTGGGCAAGTCACACGCTCGGAAGTCCGGGCGTGTGTGGGGAAGTCCCGCCGGACTAGGTCGTGTGTACGCGGCATTAGTGAACGTAACAAATATGTATGCCTCCGAAGTTACGAAGTTTGTGAAATAATGAATGTTGCATCCAAATGATTGGAAAGGAACGAATGCATCCAAAGTTACAAATTACTAGACATGTGCACAACCAAAAAAATTTGTTTATTTTCGTTTCGTTTTTTTCGTTTCTGAAAAAAAATTCGTTTTTTTTTTTTTCGTTTCGTTTTTTTTCGTTTCCGTCGATTCGTAACGATTCGTACATTCGTAAGTCGTCATTGTTCGGATTCGTAACGATTCGTACATTCGTAAGTCGTCGTTGTTCGTATTCGTAACGATTCGTACATTCGTAAGAGTTATTTTTTTGTTGATTCGTTTTTTTGTTAGTTTAATTTTTGGACACATTCGTATTTATTCGTACATTCGTAACATTCGTAGATTCGTAATCGGAGCATAATTCATAATTTGATGTAATGTGTATGCTATTATTACATTTTAATAATTACGAATCGAAAAAAAAAGTAACGAATAGAAAAAAAAAAAGTTACGAATCGAAAAAAAAAGTTACGAATGTACGAATTTTTTTGTTCAATAGAGACACGGAAAATTACAAATCGAAAAAAAAAAAAAAAAAAAGTTACGAATTGAAAAAAAAGTTACGAATCGAAAAAAAAAAAGTTACGAATCGAAAAAAAAGTTACGAATGTACGAATTTTTTGGTTCAATAGAGACACGGAAAATTACAAATCGAAAAAAAAAAAAAAAAAAAGTTACGAATCGAAAAAAAAAGTTACGAATCGAAAAAAAAGTTACGAATGTACAAATTTTTTTGTTCAATCCATTCGAAGCACGTTTAGCAGCACCATTGTAAGGGACACGGAAAATGACCAATTCAAAAAAAAAAAGTTACAAATTTTTTCGTTCGTTTTCGTTCGTTTTCGTTTTTCGGATTTTCTTCATTAGTACATTCGTTGTTTCTAATTTGTTTTTTCGGATTTTCGTTGTTTTTCGGATTCAAATGATTCGTTATTCGGATTCGTACGATTCGAACGATTCGTTACGATTCGTTATTCGTATTCGTACGATTCGAATGATTCGTTCATTCGTACGAAAACGAACGAACGAAAATAACGAAAAAAAAACGAAAAAACAAAAAAAACGAAACGAATTGCACATGTCTACAAATTACCTGAAGTAACGAATGTTGCATCTAAACAAATGGAACAAATACTAATGCATCCGAGGTTACGAATGATACAAAGTAACGAATGCCGATCATAACAAATGATACAATAAATGAAAAAAAAAAAAAACAAATGAAAAGAAAATGAAACTAAACACATTTTTTATGAATCAGGATATGAGATTTTAAAGGTACTTCTATGAAACATAATTTAATTATTTTTTTGAAAAACACATTGCATTTTTTATTAGAAAAAAGATTTATACAAAACAACTAAAAGGATAATAAATGAGAGTGCATATTATCTACAGTCCTAGGTACATACACCTAATCCTATATCAGACAAAGATAGTGCAACATTCATTTATATGATCAGATGTTCAACAAACTTCTACATGTTTCGCCTGAAAGGCTTCATCAGGAAAGTTGACATGATCGATTGAATAAAAACAGCAAAGACAGACTTTTGCAGTGAAATGAACCTTGGGTGTATGAAGACAAAAAATATAAGAAAATAATGTTAACATAGTTTGAGAGATAGTACATGTTATTTTAATAAGGATATATGAAAGCATGGGAAATAACCAGATGAGTAGGGAGTTCTTTGGGCATAAAGGCAAATGATTTATTTTGATTTATTTAGATATGTATTTTTCATTTGCCTTTATGCCCAAAGAACTCCCTACTCATCTGGTTATGTCCCCTGCTTTCATATATCCTTATTTAAATAACATGTACTATCTCTCAAACTATGTTAACATTATTTTCTTATATTTTTTGTCTTCATACATGGTGTAATGTATGTTAAACACTGTTAAACACTTGCTTGGCTGACATTCCTTCTGGCTCCAGATCCTGCTTGCTGTTCTACTACGCTCATCTCTGGCTCCCTGACGTTTTGGCTTGTCTGACTATCCGTTCCGGTTCCTGAACTCTGGCCATGTTTTGACTACGTTTACTCTGTTTACCATTTTTTATTATTATTAAACAAGTGAGATTTAACTGTACTGATTCATGGTTTCTGACCAAAGGATTATAAAATAGTAGACATGTGCACACTGAAATATTTTGTTTCGGAATTTCGTTTTCGTCTGAAAAATACATTTATTTAGTTACTCCTGAAGTTCGTTTTTATTTATTTTGTTTTGTTAAAGAATGCATTCTTCCGAAAATCCGAAATAATTAAGGTCGAATCTGTCATTGAAGGCTTATGGTGTCTGTCGAATGTTCTAAGAAGATTCGACGGAGCAGCTAAACTGTACGATGCCGCAATCGTACATTTCCGGTCAAATGTTCCGCCTACAAGCTATAGTAGAATTCTAATGTTGTATGATACCGACTGCTTCGTTGAATCTTTATGTCGAATCTTTTCTTTCTATGTCGAATTATCTTGGACTAATAGAGTTAGGTTAGGCACATTCAACCTTTTTTTGTTATTGTCTCTATAATGTTGAATCTTTTCTCTCTATGTCATATCTTTTCTCTCCATGTCAAATCTTTTCTCTCTATTTTGAATAATCTTGGACTAATAGAGCTAAGGTTAGGCACATTCAACCACAGGTTCGATGGACACATATCACTATTGTCAGCGTCATGTCGAATCCCTATCTATATCAAACTGTTGTCCCAACGGAAACGAAAATAAAGCATTTGTTTATGTCGGATCTTTCGGTTTTCGGATTCTGCACGTTCATTATCGTTTGTTAAAACAATAACAAAAATACCCGAAATTCAGACGAAAATGCATTGGGACGAAAACGAATGCACATGCCTATAAAATAGTTAACAATATTTGTTTTCCTTTTTATTGGTTGAACTAGAGCACCATCATAGCTCCTTAAATCTTGACACAGTTTACCATACACTTTGCCATCATTGCTCACTAGATTTCAACACATTCACAGCTAAATGAAAAGCCTGCACATTTTTAATGTGACATAATATAAACTGGATTTCAAGTATGCAAGCTTGGAAATTGTCTGTAGTGCAGCAAAGAGCTGAATAATTTATTTTTCTTTATTTGCATAGAATCTAACTTGGCAAAACATCCAATTTAATTTGAATTATAACATGTTATTCTTTTAAAATTATTATTTTAAAACCAAAGCCATTGAAATGTTGTAGCATTATCTATTGTGTTTAATTTCTATAACTTTTCTTCCTACCTCTGTGATGGCAACTTAAGATCTACATGAGAAAAGAAATGTGCTCTGTAATACATAAAGCTTGAATGTACATTCTGCAAATGCATGCAGTTTTCCTAATCATTCATGCTATAAATTTTCTAAAAATAAGAATTGATCTCAGAGATCAAATAGGCAGTGGTCAGCAAATCCCAAATAAAACTTTCAATGAAGCCTTTGTGGCGTGTAGCATAACCTGCTGATATGTACATTATCGATCTCAGGCCTCATGGTTGAATGTTTATTTTTTTCTCTACAAACCTTTACTCCCTTTGCTACTAGACATAGAGGTTATAATTAGGGGGAATCGTATAGTTAAGCTGATAAAGGACACTTTTAGAATTGGGCAATCCATACATAGTATTCAAGATTTCACTGACATTGCTTTGTTTAAAGTATATCAAGCAAATTAATCACGAAAATGTCATATGAACTTTAACATGTTTAAGCAATTTCAAGTATTTTTAAATATTTCTAAATCTGCACCTTTTATTAAACTAACACCTGGCAATCCTACCATATAGGTCAATGAAGGCACTATGCACCTCTCTCCCTTCTTACACATGGGTCAGCGTCTTTTTAGATTGTTAAAACATTAAAAAAGAAAAGTTTTTCAATAATAATTACAGCTAGAATTCAAGAGCGGTCAATAGTTAGTAACACAGAGCCCACATGTCAGTAGTAAGCAACACAGAGTTCAGAGGTAGTAGAGTGCAGGGGTCAATAGTTAGTAACACAATGTTCAGGGGTTGGGAGTAAGTAACAGAGTTCAGTGGTTAATAGCATGTAATACAGAGTGCATTTTTACATTGTAGCAAAGTGTAATTTCTTCAGTGTTGTCACATGAAAAGATATAATAATATATTTGCAAAAATGTGAGGGGTGTACGCACCTTTGTGAGATACTGTAATACTAAGACATGGAAAATTCCTACTGCAAAAAAAAATTATTGCAAGAAAATGTTAAACAAACAAAACATACATGGTGAAGAAATCTTAATTATACTAAAAGGCAAAAACCAAAAGAAAACAATAATAATGTGTATAGCAAAAGTAGTCCAGTAATAAATATATAATTCATGAAACAGTCCCACAGAATACAATATCACATCAGTGCTCCACGCAAAAAAATTGTTGTGCTCCAACTTAAAAGAAAACAACTTCACAACTATAGCCTCTAGCAATAATCACTGTGGGGTTGATTTAATAATACTGGAGAGTGCAAAATATGTTGCAGCTGTGCATGGTAGCTAATCAGCTTCTAACTTCAGCTTTTTCAATAAAGCTTTGACAAAAAAAACCTGGAAGCTGATTGGTTTCTATGCAGAGCTGCACGAGATTTTGCATGCTCCAGTTTCAGTAAATCAAGCCTTGTGTGTTCACCCCCCACCCCCAGGTGGTGCTCACAGACAGCGTTGATGGGGGAATCAAGCAATTTATTTCTTGCACTCTGTCTTGCAAGAAAATTGCTCCTTCTATGGCCAGCTTTACAATGCTTGATCTACTAATACGTCTGGAGATAATTGGTGTTTTCTGTGGTATTTTTTTAATTAAGGTTTTTGTAATAGAATAAACAATAATGCTTCTGTCAAGTGAACATTTTCACTAAAGACATCTCCAAAGATATTTGTGGAAGAGTAAAGTATTACTACATATGGCCAATGTTCTAACAAGGGATTAGACCTTTGTGATATGCATGTACATTATATTATGTTTAGAGTGATTGGGATATTTATGCAGAAAATTATGTATATGCTTGTATATACACAAAAAAGTCTCTGAAAATCTGGAGAACTGAGCCAAAAAGGTAAAGACTACTCACATATTGCATGCCTGGACCACTACTTATTTAACTTTGACACTGTTTAATGTGGCATTTACTGAACGTTTTTGCTTTTTTTAGGTAAATACCACATACAGGGGCTCTCCATACCCTAGTTCTTCCTTATGACTCACTTTCTTACAGCCGCTAAGAAAGTTTTGGCACAAGTCTATCTAAAGTGTACTGGTTACTAGTCATTGAAAAACTGGCGGATCTTGTACAATATATGATGCCTTAATTATTAAAGGGACTCCTGAGAAAGAGATTTAGACTGCAGGCTACTGGATCTAGGAAAATGAACTTTCAACTGTGATTTGACTGAAAACTCATGCACCCTCTCAGCCGACTCCATCCCCAACTCCCCTACCCACCTCCGGCCTTTGTCTTTCTCATTTCTCCTGCCTCTTTTACTAACTCTTAACATCTTAAGATATCTCCTTTTCTCCTACTTAATCTTCCAAATTTCAAACATCATATGTTTTCAGAAAGTCCATATTTTGGTACCACACTGATGTCAGCTTTATAGCCTAATCTAATGATTTCCTCATCATCCTGTGCATTTTCCAGTACAGATGTCCTTGGTACACCCCTGCTTAAGAGTTACTAATTGTCAGTGGTTACTGCTGCCTTTTGTTTACTCTAATCCACTAGGTATTACAGGAGTTATTTTGAAAGTTCTTTGCAAACTCAATAAAAACTATTAAAAAAGTAAACTGATTCGGTGGAAGTAGGACTTGGCATGCCCGTGTTAAATGTCCTTAGACCAACAAGACTTGACTCTTAAAGATATAGAATTTTCTATGTCATTTTGTTGTTGATTTTTTGTGCATAACACCCTTATTTCAGAATTTTAGTCAGATTAATTACCTGACATTCCTCTGTGGAATGCACTGACACAGTTCTCTGTTTTTACTGCTGTCTAAGCCCTTAATGGAGTGATTTCTTCTTATTCCCTGTGTGGTTAGTTTTCCAAGAAGCAAAGAAAAATCATCACATTAAGAAATCAAACAGAAATGAAAACCTGAAAGAGGTTTGAACCTCTGTCCACTTTTAGAAGCCATGCATGCTTGAAAAATGTGTTCACAAACTTTTTAGCATCTATGTATTTAAAAAAAAAAAAATTGTTTCTATATCCTTAATAAGAGCATTTCATTTCCTTGGCCTGTGTAGCACATGCATGTTTTTTGTTATATAAAAATTCATAGAAGTCTCTTTGTGCTTGATCTATACACTGCTTTAAAATGTGTTAATTAACAAAGAATACTTAAATTTCCAGTAACCTTTGTGAACAGCACAATTAATTGAGAACTCGTGAGCTGCTCAGTGGTGGCACCTCATTATGTAGCATCTCTTCTGGGTTTTAGTTTAACCAATTTATGTCCAGGAAAAAACAAAACATTCATGAGCAGACTGAGTTTCAAACTGTTGGTATGCACCAGTGTAGCAAACATGGACTTTTGAACTGCTTTGCAACAAAAATGTATTTCATATAATTTTTAGCAAATATTAGAACTTAATTTAGTAACCTGATTTGTTTATGCTTTGAATTTATATTTTTTTTATAAAAAGCAGAGAAATGGACATAAATGCAAAAATAACACAGTTTTAGTTTATTTGCAATGTATTTTGTATCACTAATACCATTCCCAATATTTTCATTAATTTATTTTCATCTATAGATCACCATTACAGGGACCCTTATATACATAGGTTTCAATACCTAAATCAGTACTGTTTGTCCAGAAATAATTTGATAGAGGCTCTGAGTTTAAGACCCCTTTCACACCAAGGGCATATTGCAGGCGCTATAGCGTTAGAAATAGCGCCTGCAATACGCCCTTAAACAGCTGCACCAATGTCTGCAGTGTGAAAGCCCGAGGGCTTTCACACTGCAGCGGTGCGCTGGCAGGACATCAGGAAAAGTCCTGCCAGCAGCTTCTTTGGAGCGGTGAAGGAGTGGTGAACTCACCGCTCCTCCACCGCTCCTCCAGCACTGCTCCCCAATGAAATCAATGGGGCAGCGCTGTAATACCGCCGGCAAAAACGCAGCGTTTTGCCGGGGGTTTTAACCCTTTCTCTGTCGCCAGCGGGGGGCAAAAGCGCCCCGCTAGTGGCCAAAATGCGCCGCAAATCCGACGCTATAATGGTAATGGTATAATGGTATAATGGTTTAATGGTTACATAATTTTGAATTTTCAAGAATGCTTGATGTGATAAGGAATAAGGCGTCCTTCCTGTATTCACCTTCATTGCATTTCATGGCAATGCCACTTCCTTAGGACAGGACAGCTGTTTAGTAATGACACACTAGATGTAATCAAAACAAGCATAATTAGTTATAAATTAAATCATAACGCATTCTTCATCAATATATGGAAAATTATGTAAATATGTTCTCATATGATCAGGCAATGCAAGAACTGTGGAACAAGCTCCCAGGCGGACACAGGGTCCACAATGCTCAACAACCACCAGTGGGAGGCAGATCTCATGGCAATGGGAATTAATATCATCCCCACTACATTTAACCCATTTATAGGCTTCTAGCATAGTACTTATGAGGGGAAACGACCAAAGGGATAAACTATGTACTAGACCAGGGATATGCAATTAGGGGACCTCCCGTCCCATCATGCCTCTGCCTCTGGGTGCCATGCTTGTGGCTGTCAGAGTCTTGCTATGCCTCATGGGACTTGTAGTTCTGCAACAGCTGGAGGTCCACTAATTGCATATCCCTGCACTAGACTATCCAGTAAGGTTTAGGCAGTCTCCCTTCCAAATTCCCTCTGAAGCTACTCCAAAACACACATCCAGCTAAAAAAAAAAAAATATAAAAATAACGAACCTTCAAAAGACCAACATAAAATGATTTCCCCCCATAAACCTCTTATAAACTCTAGGTATACCCAGGTGCACACAATATATTATCAAACTGTATGTACCATATTAAATATTAGGGGACCCCCATAGGGAGTACTACAAGTAAGCTAGTATAATAAGTAGCCTGACAAAACAAGTGAGTAGATATAGCTTTAGACCATCACTATATTGGCTTTACTAGAGCTTCCATTGTCCCCAATGTCAGCTTACCCCATATCCAGAATCCATGGACTGTTTTATCCTATGAAGTATATAGCGGAGAGAGGATATTTTTACTCTTATCCAACTTACCTAGAAAAGTACATAACATGATCCATGCAAATCTCATATCCATAACATTTTAAAGCGCTGTAATAAATTACCAAAAAAACTCTCACCTGCATATGCTGACACGCTGGTGCAACAAGGAGATAACATCAATACATACAGTATAGAAAAACAAAAAAAATCTGAAAATAAATACAAAATAGAGGACATAAATTGGCTCCCAGGGGGCCAACCCCAGATAAACCTCCAGAGATGTCCATAATGGGCTTAATATAGAGACTGCAAACTAAGCTGGTGAGGATGCAAATAGTGCAAGAAAAGGCTTAAAACTAAGCGTATCAATGCAAGTCACATAGTTACGTAGTTGGTAAGGCTGAAAAAACACACCAGTCCATCCAGTTCAACCTGTGGTGTGTGAGTGCGTGTGTGTTTTTGTCAATAGTACATTGTATATCCCTGTATGTTGTGATCGATAAGGTGCCCATCTAATAGTTTTTTTGAAGTCCTGGGGGGGTTATCAATTTAAGTTGATAAATCCTTCTTGCTTATTATTACAAGATTTTCTTATCAAAATTGCCGCCCCTCCAATATCCTATCAAGATCCACAAAATCAAATCACAATGGTATCGTAATTATGGTCGATACCAACATGCCTTCCAATTGGTGTACATAATTTACCATTTTTTTAAATAGTAAATGTTATCATTTATTCTGTGCCAGAAGGGATGTTTGGTCTTCCCAACGTAGTAGGCACCACATTTACAAAACATTATGTACACCACCCCTCTAGTCTGAAAGCCCACAAAATATTTTAAATGAAGTTGGGACTTTAAATGAAGCACCTGGGGAAAAAGGTGCCTCCATCCCTGTGAATTGCAATAAAGAGGTTTTTTTGGGGGGCTTTGAATTAGGCACATGAAAGGAACTGGATATGAAATCAAAGACATTTATTAAACAAGTATACACAGAATGGCACATCCAATTTTGTGAATGCTTCATGTAAATGGTTTGCTGATATAATAACCATGGCCCAATACAATATATCTATGTCACATGGTAAGAACATGACACTATACAATATATAATATCATGAGCCAATATTGTTCCATAGGAAAGATCATTCAAAAGGCAAAAATACATAACGTAAAGTACATCATATATTAAAACGGACACTGACAGATGACACTGTGACAGGGGGAGGCAGCCGCTTCCCCACCCCATCACAGGCCCACATCACCCCCTCTAGTTTAATATCCCACAGGATTTTTTAAAGTGTGTGTGACCATGTCTGACCATATCGAATTTTCAAAAATAAAACCACAAAACTCACATGATCCATATCCGTGAGCATCACTAGGTGACATTTGCATACTATGCTTCCCTTTTTCCTGAAAATTACTCTTAGTGACCTTATCCCGAAAAAAACGTGCATTTATAAATGTTCTCTTGGAGTGATCCTTGACATACTGTACTTTTTGACAATGGTGTAATTTGTCAATAAATTCTAATAAATTCCAATATATTTTCAAAATTTCACGAATGTGCATATGTTGTTTAAAAAATGTGGTAATAAGCTTTTCTGTTTCTGACTGTACTTTTTTCTTATCTTTAAACAGTAGACCCTATCTCATTTGATTCCTTGCTCTATTGAAGGCCTTTTTTTAACACTGTCAGCAAATAGCCTCTATCTAGCAATCTATCACTCAATGTATCTGCTTCTTGTAGAAAATGTGGGTCATTAGAATACATTTATTTCAGTCTTAGATATTGACTGTAGGGAATATTACCTATCAACACCCTTGGGTGTGAACTTTCTGCATGTTTGTTATATAGTATTCCCATTCCCAGTGGTTTGCGATAATTTCATAGTATTCCCCCATCCTGTACTAAAATGTCAATGTGCAAGATGGTAATCTGATTATAGTCATTTGGCATGGTAAATTTCAAATTGAATGCATTACTACCAAGGGCAGACATAAAGTCCACAAGCTGCTGCTTCGTCCTCTCCAGAAAATAATCACATCATCTATTGTTAGCAGAATAATATGTGTGGTCAAAATTTTCCAAGAATACTCGCTCTCACACCCCCCCCCCCCCTCCAGGTATAGGTTGGCATTTTATGGAGCCTCTACCTGGGGGAAGTGGAACCCATCAAATATGAACACATTCTTTGTAAGAATGTGCTCCATCAAGGTAAACATGAGCTTACTATAAAGCCATTAGGCCTTTCCTTTCTCCATTAGGAAGCTCTGAACCATCTGAATCCCCAAAGCATGTGGAATGCTACTGTATAATGCATCAATGTCTACAATGTCTATCACAACCAGTAATGTCCCTGTTTACAAATAAACACATTAGTCTCTCCAGCAGAACTGTACAGCCCATTCTAGAAAATTTGCAGGAATCTCTAGAGCATAAACCTCCTGACAAAGGCACCTGACCTATAGAACATTAAAAAGATCATATCCCTTGTTTCGGTGTAGGCAGAAATGATCACCTGTGCATTCAGGAAGATCATTAAAATTAAAATCATTTATGTGGTCTGATCCTCCAACAGTCATCTGATGTTCATGGTTATCCAAATCCTCAAACTAAAGTACACCTCATCAGGTTTTTTACAAGGGATATGTTGAGGGGGAGTCAGCAGAGGATGTAGTCCCAGGGGGTTGGTGCGCTAAAAAAAGAAGTACAATGCAAAAAGCCAATAGACTTTCATCTGCTCAAAATAAACGTATTATTAAGTTGGTACACGTTTCTAAATGTACATCATTGTTGATTGCACAATATTAATAATGGGCATAATAAAAATGTTAGCAATAGTTCAAAAAGAGAAACATTTTATATATTGAAATTTATATTTAATTAGGATTTCCTCTAAAAGAATGGGGCAGTATGATTCCAAGAAACCCTTGTGCGTGTACAGTATGTTTGAATGATAAATACTTCATAATGTTTACATGCTTCACAAAGGTGTATCAATGTCTTAACAAGTAAAATATTAATTTATTTTATCCTTGTAATCTAAAACCTTTCTATTCTTATATTTTAGCTGGCATATTTCTTGTCTTGTAAGCATTTTTGTGTTCTTTCTTAGCTATCTATACCTGATATATAAGAAATCCAGTTTCTGCATATTGGTTTGGGATGAAACTGAACATGTCCCAGAGGTAACTGACTAGTCCATTAAGAGAAAAGCACATGTATCCCCTCAACCTTGTAAGTCTGATGGACCTTTGATTTAGTTTCAGACAACATTAGCTCATCCTAGAGTGGTAGGAATTGATTAGCTGTGTCTGTGTGCCTACAGGCTATTTGTTTCATATCTACAATATTATCTTCATTATGTTAAGTATTGTTTTCTTTCTACAATAATCAAAATGTTTGTGATTGCCTGTTAAAAAGTAGAATTAGTAAAAAATAGTTATTTTACAGTAATGTACAGGATTTTTATTTTTTATGCATTTAAATACTTGCTTTAATTACTGTGATGTGTCTAATAATTTTCAGTCAATATGTTAAGTATCAGATCCAAAAAAAGAATACATAGTCACAGTTTCCTAACTGGCATAGCGATTTTCCCATGCAATGTTATGACTTTTCCTACCCTTAATACATTATGTTGATTGACAGCATGGTGCTACTAGAGCATAACAAGAGCAGTTTCTATTGAATAATGAGGGTGGAAATTTTTTGGTGATTGAGACCTACTTACATGGCTTTTTAGGAAGTGACAATCTTGAAATTTAGATCAGTGCATGATAGAGACTTGAAAACAGTGACTTTATATTTTTAATAACAATGCTAAGGTTATCTAAAATATTGACAGGGTCGTGTGATATGGCTATAATGTATACGAATAGTATTTTAAAATTGTTTCTAAAAAGTATGAAAAGTCTATTGAGTGCAGTCATTTGCTAGAAACTATCAACCTGCCACTAGCTATGTTTTAACCATCCAACCGTTTACACACCCAACGAGCTATGGGTACATTTGAATTACAAAAGTCAGCTAAATAATTCCATTATAACATTGAAAATGTTGCTCTAGAACTTATCTTATCCTTCTGCTTTTCTGAGCCACCATTACTGTTCCGACCATTTGTGGCTCAAGTTATCCAAGCGGACTGATTACAGGTTTTTTAGCCAAGGGCTGTTGCTGAAAAGATGGCATTGGAGCAGTCCTACTGTCCTAGTAACTCTTTTCTTCTTTCCCTAAAATATTCACAATCAGGTGATTTAAGCGTGCGTGTTTATGTAGCGATTTCTCACAATAAAGGATACCTACCTGTCCACTCTGCAATGGGAATATTTGCTGAGCAAATATCCATAGACAATAAAGCAAAATTAGTATATTCAAAACATTTGTGACTTTTTACAATATAATATAGAATACAATGTTCGGGCTACACTAATTACTACATGCCCATTAATTAACACTGTTGTAAGAAAGTGTCAGAAGTCTGGCTGGGGCATTGACTAAAAGTCATGCTTGTGCTCTGCATTAACTACTATATGTAAAAGGTCTTTAGAGAGATGGAAATTAACCATTTGCAAGACATATATTTAATAAAAAAAAACTCAGCATTTTGTTTCACTAAAATGCATCCTTTTCGAAGTCTCCAGTAAGAGCCTTCAATTTTTTTTTTCAATTAACAATGACCTTTGCTGTCTGGCACTGTTTGACTGACAAATATAAATGTAATTTAAGAGTTGTAACCAACTAATAAAAGTCTAATGTGAAAGTAGCTGAAATGTATCTGCTTATTAGCAAAAATCCTTTTTCATCAATAGCAGCAAATCTCACATGCTTTGTCTGAAATTACTCTACACTACCTTTACCCCTACATGACCAGGCCATTTCTTGCGATAGGGCACTGCATTACTTTAACTGACAATTGCGCGGTAGTGCGATACTGTGTTCACTTTATTTGGGTTTATTTGGGTACAGCATTGCACGACCGAGCAATTGTCAGTAAAAATAATGCAGTGCAGAAATGGCCTGGTCATGAAGGGGTGTCCAGGCCATTTCTTGCGATACGGCACTGCGTTACTTTAACTGACGATTGCACAGTTGCGCAATGCTGTACCCAAATAAAATCAATGTCCTTTTTTCCTACAAATAGAGCTTTCTTTTGGTGATATTTGATCACCTCTGAAGTTTTCATTTTTTGCGCTAGAAACAAAAAAAAAGAGTGCCAATTTCGAAAAATAAAAAACGTTTTTACTTTCTGCTATAAAACATATCCAATAAAAAAATGTAAACAATGTAATTTTTTCATCAATTTAGGCCAATATGTATTCTGCTACATATTTATGGTAAAAAAAATCCCAATAAGCATATATCGATTGGTTTGCGCAAAGGTTATTGAGTCTACAAACTATGGGATATTTTTATGGCATTTTTATTTTTTTTATTTTTTTTACTAGTAATGGCAGTGATCACTTAGTGATTTTTAGCGGGACTGTGACATTGCAGCAGACAAATCTGACACCCAACTGACACTTTTGACACTTTTTTGGGACCAGTGACATTATTACAGTGATCAGTGCTAAAAATTTGTACTGTTACTGTACTAATGACACTGGCAGGGAAGGGGTTAACACCAGGGGGGTATAAAAGGGTTAAGTGTGGAGATGGACTGACTGGGTGAACGCAGAGATCAAGATCTAGACAAGATCACTGTATTCTCCCCTGTCAGAACTGTGATCTTCCTTGTTTACATAGGCAGATCACCCTTCTGCCTTTCTGTGGAACGATCGGTGGGTCCGGGCAGACGCAATGATTGGCTCCCGCTCTAGTCAATCAGCTTGAGTGTGCACTAATGCTGTCTATTGCACAAGATGATGTACAGGTACATTGTTTCGCACAATAGAGCCTCCCTGCTGCAGTATATCTGCGGTACGCGGTCTTTAAGTAGTTAAAGTGTATTTCCACTTTTACAGACACATTTGAAAAAACAATGTGTTCCATCCACACAGCATACCAAAACGAATTTAAAAAAATTATATTTCTTACCTGTTAGATGTTTCTCAGGAGCAGACCTCATGGCTTATTTAAATTTTTTTAAACAATGTCAGTGAGTCTGTCCTAAGGACAGGTTCAATCTCCTCTGATTAACATACAATGCAACATGCTTATCTATCAAACCTTTAACCTTTCGTTAGGACAGACCGTGTTCAAATCTAGTTGCAATTGATAAATTAAGATTCCCCAAGCACAGTACAGACAGGGTTATTTATGGCAAACACAGCTATCTAGCTCCCTCATAAACAAAGAGAACTAGTAGGATTTTACCGTGCTGAAGATTCCACAAATGGACATCTAAAAAGGTATACTGCAACTTCTAAAAAAAAAATTAAGTTATGCTATGCAAATGGGAACATGTAATAAATATAAAATAGGTGTCATCCCAAATTGGTTGCAGAAGAAGAAACACACTTTAAAGCCAAAATATTGTTCACAAACATTTCTATATACTGTGTATTTTGAAGCCACTGGACCATTGTGAGCTCTCTTTATTATATAACATTAACATCTACCATTGTGATTGTTGCACAGTTCCAAAGTAGCATATGGTAGGATAGAGTATATTATTGATGTTTGACTAGGAAAAGAATTGGAATTGGGTCAAAAGTTTCTTATCCAATAAATCACTATACTGTGAAGAGTTTTCCTTTTAAGGATACTACTAGTACTGCAAATGCAGTAAGATGTCACATGAACCATTGGATTATTTATGACAAAAAGCAAAGAAACTTTAAGTGTTTTTTTGTTTTACATTCTGCAGTAAGTTTATTATTCTGGAGTTCAGTGGGGAGACCCTTGTCTATTTGATTTGCCCTAATCAAAAGGAAAAACCCTTTAAATTAATGGAACGTGGTTAGTATGACTAATGCGGCGTACACACGCTCGGACTTTCTGCCGGGATTGTCTGCCGGACCTAGTCCAGCGGACAAACCGCCGGACTTTCTAGCCTAGTTCCGCCGGACTTTCCGAGCGTGTGGACTTGCCCACACACGCCCGGACTTTTCCGGTGGACAATCCGCCGGCGTTTTGGCCAAAGTCCGCGGGACTTTTGAAATGAACGGACTTGCCGACACACGATCGGAGAGTCCGTTCATTTAGAACGTGACTGTAGGTAAACGGGACTAGCGAAGGCAGTGAATGCCGCTGCGCTAGCCCGATCACCTGGTATGGATTTAAAGGGGAATCCCTACGCTGAAAAACGGTGTGGGGGTCCCCCCAGATCCATCTCAGGCCCTTGTCCGAGCACGCAGCCTGGCCGGTCAGGAATGGGGTGGGGACGAGCGAGTGCCCCCCCTCCTTAGCCATACCAGGCCGCGTGCCCTCAATATGGGGGGTGCCCTGGGAAAGGGGGGCCCTGCGGCCCCCCCACCCCAAAGCACCTTGTCCCCATGTTGATGAGGACAAGGGCCTCTTCCCGACAACCCTGGCCGTTGGTTGTCGGGGTCTGCGGGCAGGGGGCTTATCGGAATCCGGGAGCCCCCTTTAATAAGGGGGCCCCCAGATACCGGCCCCCCACCCTATGTGAATGAGTATGGGGTACGGACTCCTCCGCTATCTTCTGCTCTTTTACCTAGCTCTTTCATGAGCAGAGGAGCCCAGCTTTCTCCTTCGTCGGTCTCGTTCCGCCTTCGGGGGTGTTGTCCCACTCTTCGGTTCTTCTTGCTGCCGCCTTCTGCGCCTTCTGCATCGTCTTCTTCTTCCGATGTTGACTCGTCGCTCTCTCTGGCTGGAATGGCAGAGATACGCGGTGTTGTGACTTATATAGGGACAAGGGGTGGGACCACCGGCTCATGTCACATGGTGACCCTGCCCCCATATGATGTCCCAGTCCCAGCATCCTCCGGGACTGTGACATCATATGGGGGAGGGGTCACCAACATTGTCCGATAGGACATTTTCCGTCGGAAAATCCGACCGTGTGTATGGGGCATTAGAGTTAAAAGTCAGGTGCAAGTCTAGTTGGCTTGGTGATTGATTTAAAAACTCTAACTCAAAAGTTTTGGAGCCCAGTAGCAGGCCAGAAACTGGACTCTAAAATCTAATTTAACGAAGAAGATGATGCAGAAGGTGGCGACAGCGGCAAGAAGAACCGAAGAGCGGGACAGGACCCCCGAAGGTGGAACGAGACCCCCAGACAACGGCTGCGACGAAGGAGAAAGCCGGGCTCCTCCGCTCGTGAAAGAGCTAGGTAAAAGAGCAGAAGCTAGCGGAGGAGTCCGGCGAGAAGACCCCCCAAGAGGAGAAAGCACAGATCCACTGAATGAAAGAAGACCCCCGGAGCTGTGCAATAAAATACCAGTTTTTTAAAAAATGGTGTCGTTTTTTTTTTTATTTACACTTTTTTCCTTAGGTGAATGGGTAGGGGTACATCGTACCCCATAATCAGTCACATAGGGTGGGGGCCGGTATCTGGGGGCCCCCTTATTAAAAGGGGGCTCCCAGATTCCGATAAGCCCCCTGCCCGCAGACCCCGACAACCAATGGCCAGGGTTGGGGGGAAGAGGCCATTGTCCTCATCAACATGGGGACAAGGTGCTTTGGGGTGGGGGGCCGCAGGGCCCCCTTTCCCCAGGGACCCCCCATGTTGAGGGCACGCGGCCTGGTACGGCTCAGGAGGGGGGGCACTCACTCGTCCCCACCCCCTTTCCTGACCGGCCGGGCTGCGTGCTCGGATAAGGGTTTCCCCTTTAAATCCATACCCGGTGACGGGGCTAGCGCGGCGGCATTCACTGCTTTCGCTAGTCCTGTCTACCTGGAGTCACGTTCTAAATGAACAGACTTTCCTCCATGTGCGAGGCAAGTCCGTTCGTTTCAATTGTCCCGCGGACTAGCACACAGACGGCGGAATTCGTCTGCCGGACTGCCGAGTCCAGCGGACAATTTAAGTCTGAACTTAAAACTTAGTCCGCCGGACTTTGGGCAGGAAAAAGTCCACCGGCACCCACACACGGGCGGATTGTCCGGCGGACAAGCCCGCGGGAAAGTCCGCTTGTGTGTTTGCGACCTTATGCCCCGTACACACGGTCCGAAATTCCAACCGCAAAATCCATCTGATTTTTTCCGACGGATTTTGTCCGACACTGGTGTTGTATACACACGGTCGGACAAAGTTGTCGGAAAATCCGATCATCCTGAACGTGATGACGTTCGTTGCGTACGACGGGACTACGTAGAGGCTAGTAGCCAATAGCTTTGGTCTTGTAATGTGATCTGAGCATGCGTGGCACTTTGTCCGTCGGAATTCGCTACACACGATCGGAAAAAGTCCGATAGGACTTTTTGTCGGAAAATTTGAGAGCAAGAGATAAAACTTTGTCCGTCGGAAAATCCGACGAAAAAAGTCCGATGGAGCCTACACACGGTCGGAATTTCCGACAACATTGTCCGATAGGACATTTTCCGTCGGAAAATCCGACCGTGTGTATGGGGCATTAGAGTTAAAAGTCAGGTGCAAGTCTAGTTGGCTTGGTGATTGATTTAAAAACTCTAACTCAAAAGTTTTGGAGCCCAGTAGCAGGCCAGAAACTGGACTCTAAAATCAAATTTAACGAATACCTAATTGGGACCTATGTTGTGAAAGCTGTGCCCAAACAAGTCCAAGCAGATAGAAAAAGATTTGTTACTTCTATTGCCTGTAGACTCTTTTCCCTAGGACTGCTTTGTCATGCCTCATTCTTTGCTGCGTCTCTTTGTGAAGATCTCTTTGTGAAGATGCCAGGTTTTTAGAAGTGCTTGGCCTTTTTTTCTGATATAAGACATACCCCCTTAATGAGGAGAAAGCACAGATCCACTGAATGAAAGAAGCAAGAGATGCTTGCACTGTTGGTCCTCAGACTCAAACAAGCTCTCAAACAAGAAGAACAATGAGCAGCACAGTACTGATATTGACTGTCACTCCCAATCTCACTAAAATAGCAGTAGACAGAGTAAAGAACACTGCAGAGTTGCTGGTCAATAGAAGTTAAAAGATATCTAGTGCCTGTGATTAATGGCAGGAGGAATAATGTCCAGTCTGTGATATCAGATGGAGAAATGGTATGCCACTGTTTGTGTTAGAACAAGGAATAGTGACCCATCATTTGTGTCAGTGGGAAGAATAGTGCCCCATCATAGGTGTCAGTATCAGTGAGAGGAAAAGTGCCTCATTGTTAGGATCAATGAGGGGAAAATGTCTCATTGTTTGTGTCACAAATAAGAATGATGCCTCAAGGGCTGGTTAAAAGCAAGCAAATGGCCACAGTTTAGAGAACCGCTGCTTAATATTATCTATCACTCTGGATATTCTGCTAGTAGGCTACAGGCACAAGAGTGCTTAGGCACATTGCCATGTCAGGAAGAGCACTGCTGCATCTCAAAAAGTATTCAAAATAAAAGGAAATTTTTCTGAGCACTGCTTAGCCGCAATAATCCTTTCTAAATATTTCCTATAAAGTAGCATGTTTTCATATTATGAGTATAGATCCACTTTATATTGCATAGGCCTGTCGATCGTGATCTATTGGTCGACCGCGAACAGGTGACAAGTTGATCACCTTTCTGCATTGCTGACCCTGGTCTAAACTACTCCTCCCCAGTACCGTCAGAGTGAGAGCTGTAAGGAGCAGGGTGAGAAGTCACTGAGCAAGGAATGAGAGAGATGGGCGAAGCAGGGAAGGAGAGAGCCTGGTGGGAGGATCGGGGGAGTATACTTTACCTCGCATTCAGCTAATGCTGCCAATGTAACTGCAGGTATGGGTGTAGCATCAGGGGCCATTACCTCCCTGTCATTAGCCTACTCCACTGGCAAAAACACAGAGTCCGGATTGGGTATCGCAGTGTCAATTCGTTTTCTGTGTCGCAGCTGAGTAGTGGAATGTTTGCTCCACAACTCAGCTTCCATCTTTCCTTAGGTTCCACACTCCACTGCTCTCATTGGCTGGAAAGAAGCTTTGAGCTTTTGCCCACTATTTTCTGAATGGAGCGGAGAGCAGCCTAGGTCGAGGAAGGAAGTGTTGGTGCTGGCACAGGGCTGAGTAAGTCAGGGGAGGAGGAAGAGGAGAGTGCTGCTTGGCAGCAGAGACTACTGTCACTGGTAAGGAAAGATGCTTCTCTGGTCTGTGCCACCTATTGGGGACCCTCCACCCTGCTCACCTCACAAAACTGACAGCTGGAAACAGACACACACCACCCTTCCCCACAACACCTGCTGACAGGAAAATACCCCAAAATTACTAGGACCGGCAGAGGAGGGCTTGGCGGAGGAGTCTGTCATCACCAGGAGGGGGGCTTCTGTTTTTACATTAGGAGAGAGGCAGCATGTAATTTGTTACTAGGAGTCATTTGTCATTAGTGGGAGGGGGCATGGGCCCTGGGCGCTGACATCCCTACAGCCTCCCTGTCACACCTGGAAAGGGGAGGCAGTGAGGACGGCATTTACTAGAAGCAATTGCCTGTACTTTCCTCTTGCAGCCACTGAAAGCCAGCTTCTCCTCCTCTCCCTCGCCGCATTCAGCAGCTGCAGGCGAGGGAGTAAATTCTGCCCCCATTGCCCCTCATCCCCTCTCTTTCTGCTGCCTCACTCTTTCCTGTGTACAATAAACATAATTCTTAGCCTTTATGCATTTTTTGTGTATATTATCAGATGACTGAAAGAGATATTACATTATTTGACATGCTGACATATTGATTATAATATATTACATTGATTATAATAACTTCTGATTTGACATTACTAAGCTATTTCAATAAGTTGCAGACCTGTTCATTGAAAGCTGAGGATGAAGCAGATGAGGTCATGCTATGTAACACTGCAGCTTTAAAGTTAAGAAGCCCTCCAAGTTGAGGCAAAAGACTTACCATAATAGTAAACGTAAGAAATAGGTAAGAAAACACTTTATGTCACATCATATTTGTTCTCTTTGCATTAACTGAGAAATACCGCACAGAATTATTTAGCACAGATATCTTCCCTGTGGGGTTTTCATGCCCAAAAAAGATTTTTTTTCTAATCAGTAATAAAGTATCTATGGTGAATACAATTTTTATATTTTCTTTCATTGCAGACTTGTAGAAACACCTTGACATTTTCTCACGTTCAGTTCAAGGACTAAGTTGTCAGTCATGTCATAGTTGTCTTTTTGAGTGATATATTTTTCCAAGCTATCAATTTAGAAAAGAGTTTTGAGCAGCACGATGTGGAAAGCCTCCTATTTCCATGCATGTGACAGATCATTATAAACCCATGTAGTGCCCAAACATGAATATTAAATATATGAAAACATTATTCAATGAAGAGGCTGGAACGTACCCTCAGCTCTATAACAAACATGTTCCTGCTCAGCAGAGAAGAGGAGAGGAAATAATGTCATACTTATTTAACAAAACAGTGCAATGAGCAATGATGGTGTGGGCAATGAGCAAGTGTGGTATTCTATAGCCAGGGCTTTTTTCAGTGGGAACATGGGGAACACAGTTCTGGCACCTCCAGCATTAAGTGTATGTATGGGCATGGGGTGGTGGTGTGTCCTGGAGGGTTTATTGTTACTGGCTGCTGGGAGATCTATTGTCAGGGGGTATTATTTGTTATGAGGGGTGGGGTAAATTGTTGCTCAGGGATCACTTGTTTCTGGGAGGGTTCCATTTTTTCAACTGTTGAGGGAGAGGTTTATTGTTGCTGGCTGTTGGAGCACCTATTGATGCTGGCTGCTGGGATATCCATGATTGCTGGTGTGGGTCTATTGTTGCCAGGGTGAATTTTTTGTTACTAGGGGGTACTTTGTTGCAGGGGTACTATTTTAGCTGGATAGGGTCTATTGTTGCTGGTGGATCTATTGTTGCTGGGGGGGGGGGGGCTATTGTTGTTGACTGCAGGGGATTTACTTTACTACTTGTTATCATTAACAAATTCCATACAAATTACTTAGCACCACAAAATGATACTTAATTCTGTAGTCTCTAAAAAAGGGGTAGTACTGGGAGGTGGGTAGGGGGTGGAATCAAGGTGTTGTGTTCGGTGGTGGGGGAGGGGGGCAATAGAAAATAACATGAAGAGGGGAGTGCCTGCACCTATTCTCTAATGCCGCATACACATGAGCGGAATTTCCGTTGGAAAAATCTTGGATGGTTTTTCCGACGGAATTCTGCTCAAGCTTGGCTTGCATACACACGGTCACACAAAAGTTTGCTGAACTTTCGACCGTCAAGAATGCGGTGATGTACAAAACGACGAGCTGAGAAAATTAAGTTCAATGCTTCCGAGCATGCATTGAATTGTTTCCGAGCATGCGTAGGAATTTTGTGCCTCAGAACTGGTACAGACGATCGGAATTTCCGATCTGAACTTTTTCTGACCGAAAAGAACATGCTCTAAATCTTTTTCTGGCTGGAATTCCACCAGCAAAAGTCCGATGGAGCATACACACGGTCGCATTTTCAGACTAAAAGCTCTCATCGGACATTTGCTGGCGGAATTTCTGCTTGTGTGTACGGGGCATTAGAAGAAAAAAACCTGCCTAGGGCAATCGTCAGACTTCAATTAATTGCAGGAAAGTCAGTGACATTTTAAATCTGATTAATATAGGTTACTTTGTATCTTTATCATTGATTTGATGTACAAAGTTTTCATAACTAAGTTTCCATCCAATCAGAAACTCACTTCTGACAACTAAGCAGCATATGGGTATCATATGAGATAATATCCAATACCATGTGTACATTTCATGCAGATATAATATCTGCATGTTTTAAAATCTCTGCAGTCAGTCAATAATCACTGCTGTTTCTCCTTAAAAAAGAGAATCATTTTTCAGCATATACTTTCTGCTTCCAAATCCCAGCTCTGCCTCTGAAAGTTGTAAAAGGATAATTCGAGGTTTGACATATATTTTATATGGGACCTAGATGTCCTATAATATTATTCTAAATTTTTTCTGGTTTTACAGCTATACTGGCCCTGACCCTAAAAATTGCACCAGTAAATTGGGTCAGAAGTAATTCATAGTATTATAGGTAACCTTTTTTTGTAGCAAAAATAACCTTTTATATAGGTATTTACTGTATACCTAAAACTTTTTTTTTTTTACAAATTTTGTACTACAGAGAATTCAGTAGGAAGGAGGAAAATACTAAAATCTGGGTGGGAATATCAGATATACAGAATCAGAGATTGCAATAGCAGTGCAAAGATCTCACTGCTGCAATCCCCAAGAGTTTTGAGCAGAAGCTATTAGGAACAAGCATTTGTGATTTACTGGCCACTAAATATTATTCGCCAATATATACCTAAGGTTTGGTTTCTTTCTGTCTAGTAAGTACCTTACTGTTCTTACCATTTACATATCAGTGATTTCTTTGGTTCTGACTATAGCCAGATTATTCAAGGTATCTCTCTTTTTAAAATATATATACACAGTACATGATTTTTTTTTTTATCTTTTATATCAGAATTTTTTTTTTACCAATTTTTCCAAAAATTATTACTTATATTAAATATATTTCAATGTAATCTTTTCAGAACACCAGCTTTTAAATTGCTTACATTGGTCTCCTACAGTATATTTTTTGTTAGCATCATTGCCCCATCATTGGTGTCAGTGGAAGGAATATTGCCCCATCATTGGTGTCAGTGAGAAGAATAGTGCCCCATTGTTAGAATCACTGGGATAAATAATGTCTCATCGTTTGTATCACGAAGAGGAATAATGCTCCAAGGGCTGGTTAAAAGCAAGCAAGATCGCACCACTGTAATCCCCAAGAGTTTTAGGCAGAAGTTATCAGGAACCAGCATTTCATTACATGTGTGAATCACTGGCCACTAAATATTTATCTGCCAATATATACAGTACCTGAGGTTTTCATTCTTTGCATCTAGTAAGCACATTACTATTCCTACTATTCACAGATCAGTGATTTTTATATTCTGACTTTATCCAGATTATTAAGGGTACAGTATCTTTCTGTTTTGCAATCTTTTATATCAGGAAGATAATTTCACAATTTTTTTTCCAAAATAGATAATAATGCAATCTTTTTAGAACAGTTGCGATCAAATTATTTACATTGGTTTCTTATGTCCTCACATTACATTAATCCTTACTTTATTCAGTGCAACACCTTTTCCAGGATTATCTCAGTTTTGCTGGAGAAATTGTGCTGCAATGAGTGATATATTACAGAAATGTTAAAGCTGTTTGCACCTGGAAGAGTTTTTGGGAGTTATGTTTAATCTTCAAAATAAATAAGAAAAATAGTATTAGAATCATTACCGCCATTTAGCTACACTGTGAGGGCTATGTGAGGTTTTTTTTCAAAATTTTTAGTATTATTTCATTTATATAATAATAAAAAAAAAAAAAAACTTGTGGTGATAACATACTACCAAAAGAAAGCTCTATTCTCTAAAAATATATATACATTTTATTTGCGTACAGTGTTGCATGATCACGGAATTGTCAGTGCCAGTGCAAAAAAAAAAAGTCTGGTCTTCAAGAGGGTAAAACCTTAAGGAGGGCAAGTGATTAAAGTATATGATGAACTTCTTTTTTTCTTTTTTTATATCCCTTTCATGTCTTAACAAATACTAAAAAGAAGCCTTTTGACTATGCATACATTTATGCAAATCATCTTTCTGGTTCAGCAATTAAGCTTCCTATGTCATCTCTCAGCCTCCAGCCTCCTTGTTCTATAGTGATTCTGCTTCATCACCTCTGTGTAATGAGTATGAGCTAAAGTAGACAGTGAAGATAAGCCAGTAAGAAGTAATTCTAGGAAAATGTAAATACTGTATTTCTTTATATACAGTATCATTAGAAGCACCACATCCCAACATTTGTACATAGAAAAACAAGGAAAAGAAAGGCTTATTCACATGAAAAGACAAAAGACCAAGGGCCTTTTGAACAAACGCAATGTGATTGTATAAGCACAAACAAAAAGTTCCTTGTTTTTTGGCTTCTTCATGTAAATTAGCCTTTTTTTCCCTTTTTAGCTACAGTAATTCTGGGAAGTAGCGATGTGAATTTACTGACTAGCAGAGATGTGTGTATGACAAATCCTCTTGGCACATAAAACAGCAAACCTTCAACAGTACATATAACTGTTTGCATATAACTGTTTACTTGGAGTTCCTTTTCAATAACTCTGCACTATCTCTAAACTCAGCATTTACTAGATATGGTGCAGATAAATTTATAACAGGGGTGCCCAAACTTTTGAAGAGCAAGGGCCACTTAAGCGAATTTGTAACTGGTCGCGGGCCACAATGAGCAGAGCGGGAGGATAACAGGTCCATGTCCATGGACACAGCCAACTCTACTCTATGGGCCCTCTGACCCAATCCGATTCACCCAAATGGAAAGGGCAGATCCCTTTCTATTTTTTTTTAGGTAGGCGGGTGTAAACAGACACAAGTCCGTTTACATCTGCTGCTTCATAGAGGTGAATAGTAAGTCCGATTGGGTCGGACCAATCATGTAAAAGGGGCCTAATGCCGCGTACACGCGATCGGAATTCTCGTCGGAAAAAACTCTGACGGTTTTTCTGACGGAAATCCGACGGAATTCCGCTCAAGCTGTGTTGCCTACACACGATCACACCAAATTCTGACAGTCAATAACACAGCAGCATAAAACACGTTCGACTGCACTATAAAAGGGAAGTTTAATGCTTCTGAGCATGCGTCGAATTGCATAAACACGATCGGAAAAGGTTTTCCGTCGGAAAAATTGAGAACAGGTTCTCAATCCAAAGTCCGTCGGAAATTCCGTTGGGCATACACACGGTCGGAAAATCCGATGAAAAGCTCCCATCGGACTGTTTCCATCGGAAGTTCCGACCGTGTGTACGCCGCATTAGGCTGCTTTCACACTGATGCACTGCAGCATAGCGAACCTGTGGATTTTCTGCGGGTTAGCTGCATTTTTCTGTAAACTTCTATTATATCTTGCAGGTGTGGCGCACTTTCTGAAGGCGCAACAAACCCGCAGGTAATAACAGAAGTCTATGGATCAATGCAGGTAACCCGCAGCTGCACTGCACCTGCGGATCAGTTTGAAAGCAGCCCAGTAACCACTGCAAAACAGATATATCCATATATACTGTGAATTTAGTAGTAAACTTACCTTTAATAACCGTCTTCCATTCTGGTATCGCTGGCTGTTGCTGTCCCAGCCGGAGTGCATTTGGTATCACTCCGCCTGTGACAGGAGCAGGCACTATACAGGAATCATTGGCTTATGTGGCTCTGCTCCGCAGCCACTTGCTTCCACTACTAGCGGGGTCATTCACAAAACTGCTGCTCTGGGATGGCAGGTGATCTGGGCTTGCCAACCTGCCATCTTAGAGCAGGAGGTCAAGGGCCACATCAGAGGGCTCCGCGGGCCACATGTGGCCCCCGAGCCACTGGTTGGGCACCCCTGATTTATAACAATGTTTGTAACTCTGGTTTCTGACCTGGGTGTGGCTGCTTGGTCAGCTAACATGAGGCATAGGAAATCTCTCTAAATCCTAATGTTTTATTTAAATATAATATTTTTCAACATGTTTGCTTTCAAGAGTAAAGAAAAATAAATATTATTATTGGCAATTTTTTATTCTTAGTATAGCTTGTACAGGATGTCAGGGGATGGGTCCTGGACAGCAGATTTATTTACCCACATTTTAGGTTTTGGTCCCATTAAGGGCATGATTTGAAGACATTGCTTAATACTCAGGGGTTCTCACCTATGCAGGTTGAGTGGAAGTCTGGTTGGAGAGGACTGGTTTTGAGAACTCTCTGAATTGGAAAGTCCTCATTAGAGACCTGGAATTCAAAGGTTTGGAGAGACCTTTAGGTGGGAAAAGAAGCACCAAACCCTGATTATGGGGACTTGGCCCTGAAGGGGTTAACACATCTGCATCAGAGTCCAGAAGAGGAAGTGGAAACAGTCTGTGTGAGGTGGAGTAAAGCACAACTGAGTGAGCAGTGTGGGCTATTTTGTGGCTGAGACATAGTTGTTGAACTGTGGTGACCTCCTCTTTGGGACTCCTAAGGCAGACACAAGCTTTCAAACAGCCTGTTAAGGGATGGATATGAGTGGTGGTGAGCCAACCCTTTATTTTGTTGCACTAACAACCAATGGACTATTTTTCTTTGCTGAAGATAAGCAATTTTTTTGCTAGCCTATTTTTGTAAGTAAAAGACTGTTTGCTTTTACCAAAGTGCTTGGCTGATGACCTTGGTGCCTTAAGGTTACAGTTTAAAATCCAAAAATGGATGCTTAAAGTTACCCCCTGCTCCAAAGCCCTGTGTCTCCATGTTGATGGGGACAAGGGCTTCTTCCTCACAACCCTGGGCTGTGGTTGTGGGGTCTGTGGGTGGGGGGCATATCGGAATCTGGAAGCCCCCTTTAACAAGGGGGGCCCCAGATGCTCCACCTATGTGAATGAGTATGGCGTACACAGTTCACCACAAAAGTGTAGAAAGTGAATAAAACACTACATGAGTTTTTGTCAATTCCTTTATTTGAAAAAACAAAACAACCCCCCCCCGGTGTAGATCCATCATTAATCATTCTGCCCACTGCACCGCTGGACCCGGAAAAAAAAAAATCTCCGGCCTTGTCAGAGGCTCCGTGCCAATTGTCTGCTCCTGTGTTTGACATTTCTTTAATAGCTAAGGGGCAGATTTCCCTAATGATGTCAGTGGGTGACCCCATCCTCTTGTGACGCCATCATATCAGCATACCCTCTGCCGCATTGCACCCCCCATGTTGAGGGCATGTGGCGCTCGCTCGTCCCTCCTCCTTTCTGGCCTACCAGGCTGCATGTTCGGATAAGAGTTTTGTATGGTTGTTGGGGGGGGGGGGGGGGGGGGGCATGTCGTATTTTTTTTAATTTTTGTGGGGGGTTCCCCTTGAAATCCATACCAGACCTGAAGGTATTGCCTGCATTCTTGTGTTTACATTATAGCTCTCAGCAGGGAAGTCATTGGTTGTTAAGGACATGGCGGCCGGCTTCCCAGCCCGCTCCTTAACAACCAGCTATTCTTCACACAGAATTTAAATTGGTCAATCATTTTTCATCTGATCCAAATTTGAATTGCTCCAAAAATTTGGAAGTCATTAGAAAAATTTTAAATGAAACTAAATTAAATGAAACACAATGAACTTCTGAATTCTGAAACAAACGTAATAATAAAATGAATCTATCCAAAACAAAACAAATTTTTCAGTTCTGCAAATAAATCTAAAAGGGACAAAACTTTAATTTACCACTATGGTACAACTTATTCATTGTTTGTGAAGACATTTATAGTTTGCTCTTATTGTTTTCTGTTTATTAATAAAATGATTGTCCCAGCTTAAGTTGAGCTAGACCTGCACCCTTGTCTACCTCATTGTTGATCAAACTTGGCTTCGGGAGCTGAAGCTGAAGTATGCATAACAGAGTATCCAAGTATAGTTCTGAAGATTTCTAAAGGTAAACAGGCACCTCTAGAGACCAGTGTTTATTTCTTGATATCAGTTTAATTTGTTTAACACAAGGATGAGTACACTTTATAATCCCTTGGTTTTCCATAATTATTCATTTTTTGACCTCTGAGACATTAATAGATAGCTTACACATAAAATTAAATGATTTTCATCTTTTTGTATGTTTAGTTCAGCTTTATTTTTTGCCAATATTTTATGCTTAAATGGAGCACACTAATGTCTCCTATCCTCAGCAGAATAAGGTGCATAATTATTTTTATTGTTATTTTTCATTTATATGGGCATCATTATATTTGCAGCAAGGTCTCTGAGGACAAGCTGTATAACTTCTTTTTGAAATGGCCAAATAAACAACACTTAGAATGCAGTTCAAGCAAAATGTCCACAAGCATAACTTGCATATGCAACAGCACTACAGCAATGACAAATTTAATAGCTAGTCATTCTGCAAAAAGCACTACCTTTCCTACTTAGATTTGTTGGTGTGGATCTCATTTTTAATGGCAAGCGTCATTACTATGGTGCCTCTTAACAGTCAAATAATTCTTTTTTATACCTTATTTTGTAACCGCTTGCAGCCCAGGTTTGCTGCTCAGTTTCTCAAACTGAGTAAGTGACATTTTTAAAAATAAGACTTTGCATTTTAAAGGTTCATTTGTGATGGTTTCACTTTCCAAACTGCTGTAATCATAAACAGTGCTCAGGTTCCTTCCTTACTAGATAATAAAAATGATAATGAGCAATCTGCTTCTTCTCTTTCTCATCTTTTGACCTTGCTGTGCTTTTTATAAGATGATTAGTCTTCCAATTTAGCAAAAATACTATTTTAAATTGTGAGCAACACTGATAGGCTTCATAGGAAAAGGGACATTGCTATAATTATGCAGCACATTGAAATGTCCTATGTATTACAAATATTGTATCTTGTCCTTTCATGAACATCTATAAATATTCAGGTAAACAACTTTTGGTTAAAAGAGTCTCTAAAAAAATAAAAATAGAATTTTAAACTACCTTTAATTCTCATGATAAAACTTATGCAACTTTGCAATGCCAAAAACACTGATTTGAATTTGATCCTTTCAAGATGAGGAAAAAACATTGGTACTATTGCTACATGCTCTATTTCAAACATATACGTGTACCTGATATCTTATGGCCTTTTCCATCTGTTTTCTTTCCCCCATTACTTACAACAAATAGGTTTGTGTTTAACAGTCAATAAAGTAATAAAGTAAAAAAAAAAATAATTCCTAAAAAATAAAGTATTTGTATTACAATTAAGTATCAAGTATCATATGTATATGATATATATATATATATATATATATATATATATATTATATATATATATATATATATATATATACAGGGCAAGCAGTCTAATATATATATATATATATATATATATATGTATATATATATATACCCTTTGGGTTTGGCATAAATTTTAAGGGGAGCTCCACACCAAAATGTAAAAAAAGTTAGCGTGGGGTCCCCCCAGAATGCATACCAGACCCTTATCCGAGCAAGCAGCCTGGCAGACCAGGATAGGGGGGATGAGTGAGCGCACTCCCTCCTGAACCATACCAGGCCACTTGCCCTCAACATGGGGAGGGTGCTTTGGGGTCCCCCCAAAGCACCTTGTCCCCATGTTGATGGGGCAAGGGCCTCGCCCCACAACCCTTGTCCGGTGGTTGTGGGGGTCTGCGGGCGGGGTGGCTTATTGGAATCTGGAAGCCCCCTTGAAAAAGGAGGCCCCCAGATCTGCCCCCCCCCCCCCCATGTGAATGGGTAAAAAAATGTCAAAAAGTGAAAACCACAATACACAGTTTTTGAGAATTTCTTTATTAAAAAAAGAAAAAAAAATCTGTCCCGCAATTTCCATTGCCTATATAACAGCTGTCAAAGAGAAAAGACAGCAGTCACCGGGAGGCCTCCCATGGAGGTGGAGTATTTTCGTGTTTTTTTTTTCTATTTTTTGGGGACACTTTTCTTTTTTAATAAAAGAATTGTCAAAAATGTGTATTGTGGTGCCTGTACCCATTCACATAGGGGGGGGGATCTGGTGGCCCCCTTCTTAAAGGGGGCTTCCAGATTTCTATAAGCCCCACCTGCAGACCCCCACAACCACCGGGCAAGGATTGTGGGGACGAGACCCTTGTCCCCATCACCATGGGGACAAGGTGCTTTGGAGGGACCTCCCCATGTTGAGGGCAAGCAGCCTGGTATGGTTAGGGGGGGTGCTCGCTTGCTCCCCCTTTCCTGGCCTGCCAGGGTGCTTGCTCGGATAAGGGTCTGGTATTAATTTTGGGGGGACCCAACGCCATATTTTTTTTATTTTGGCATGGCGTTCCCCTTAATATCCATACTAGACCCAAAGGGCCTGGTATGGGCTGGGGGGAGGGGAACCCACACCAATTTTTTCCTTGATTTTTATCTATATTGCAAGAAATGTTAAATTACATTTTTTCCTTTAGAAATTTTATTTTGCTGTGTCACATCAGACAGATGCGCCACTTTACAGGCATATTAAGAGGTCAAAAATAAAAAAATGGAGAAATCTGCGCTTGGTAAAAAAATGTGACAAGAGCTGCTAAGCACTATAGCCCTAGATACCGAACCAAACAAAAAATATAAAGAAAAAGTGCAGCGCTCAAAAATAACCAAACAGTGAATGAATACCTGCACCTGTGATGGTAAGATATGAATAGTGACAAACTTAGTTGTTAAACCAAAAATTGTGTTCCAAAAATTGATATACTCATGTGTAAAGCCGAGCATCTAAAATAAAAAAGATGCATGCACATATGATATACTAATAGTACATAAAAGTTCAAATAAAGTCCGTGACAGCAAACGATAAATTGTGCTTAGTATTCTCCCAAAATAAAAACTTTCAAAAAGTGATAAGAGGTATCTTAAACGATGTTCAAAATTGACCACGCAGATCTCATCATCAAATCGTAAAATATGAATGGAGGCTTACCAGATTCCTGGTCTTTTAAAGCATGTATCCAATCAGTCAGGGTCCTCCAGGTGCCGGTATCTCCACTCACACCACTTAAACAGTTAGGTTTCCCCCTCTCTTCAAAAGACACCTTAGTGCACAGTTATTTGAAGTATTATAGTATTATAATACTAGCAGTATTATAAACAAAGACCCTGCGTCCTCATCTCTGTGAACTGACTTTTTCATACAAAATACTTCTATTTTTACTTTTCTTTCAACTCCAATTCTGAAAAAGTTGGGACGCTGTGTAAAATCTGTTACCTCAGACGGCTCATCACCTCGCGGCTTACTGCTATCTCCGACTACCCGAGTACATAGCGCCCCCTGCTGGACACAGGCTAAGATTAAGAGGTCCCCCGACACAATATTTAAAGGAATATTTAATGTCTATTGTTTCACTTTAAGCATTATTAAAATCACTGCTGCTGAAAAAACTGTTTTAAAAACTTTTTTTGCAGTAATACATATCCCCTGGGGCAGTACCCGGGTCCCCATACACTTTCTATGGCAATAACTTGCATAGCAGGCTTTAAAATTAGCACTTTTGATTTTTCATGTTCGTGTCCCATAGACTTTAATAGGGTTTGCATGCTCGAACAAATTTTTTGTCTGTTCGCATGTTCCCGTGTGAATCGAACCGGGGAGAGGGGGTGTTCGGCCCATCCCTATTGTATTGTGGAGTGAAGAAAATATCTTCCCTTCAACATGTTCTGGTCCAGTGATCATATTATACAGCACATGAGCAGAACACAGAGCAAGAAGGGTAGGCCTGGAAAAGGATAAGTCTGCTATTTTCTGCATAATTATAAATTGTACATCTTCAGCTTTACTGGTCTGAGACCCAAGCTTGGGTACTTAGACAACAGGATATGCAAACATACACTCACACACACATCAACATTTTAATATATTTTATCTAAAACATGTAGATATGCGTATATTAAAAAATGTATGTGCGTGTGCTATCATGTTTTTAAAGACATGTCCATATTTAAAAAAATATTTTATTAATATTTGTTCTATATAACTGTATCACAAGAGCTAAATAGGGCAGCAGACATGTCATAAAGTATACAATGCAGGCCTCCGGGGAGATGAGCATCTCATTGTCTTCTAAGGTCTGAAGATTGTATCACCGTTTTTATGGGGAGGGTTTGGAAAGGCGGGGGGTGGGAGGGCATGTGATGCTTTTTTCTCTGCAACTGCATTTATCATTTGAAGGTCATGTCACCCACCCCTCTGTAGAGTCTGTTGTAATACACCCCTATAGAAGTCAGGGGTTGTATAGGATTGGTAGTGGATCAAAGATTCGGAACCCACTCAAAATATGTTTGCCTTTGGCCCTCCATTGCTTTAAAGAGGAAGTAAACCCTGATGGGTTTACTTCCTCTTTGTTTCCCTGCAAAGGTAAAGCATAATGGACTACTATGCATTGCATAGTAGTCCATTATGTGTCACTTACCTGACACAGGAGCCAACAAATTCACCGCTGTCCCCTTGTGTACGGAGCCTCCATCTTCTTGGTGGGTCTCGCTGCTCCAACGCTGTCATTCGACGGAGCCGCGGTGACGTCACTCCCACGCATGTGCACAGGAGCCGCCACTCGCGGCATATCGCCGTTAGCAGCAGCGCGCTCAGTGCGCCTGCGCCCACTGTCTACGGCGCATGCATTATTGGTCTACCAACCCTATCGACCACATGCCAATTTTTTCATCTGTCATGTCCAGGTCCCGATATGAAATTATAATGTGCTTCCTGCATTTCAATGATAACTCACAGTGCACCCAGGCTTTGATCAATTGGGGGAAAAATTTTATATAATCATTTTTTTTCTCAGGGACTTTATATCCCTGACAAGAATATCTCTGTGGATGAATCCCTGGTCCATTACACAGGCCGGCTGGGAATCAAGCAGTATATCCGCCGCTATACCTGCGGTACAGCTAGGAAAACCAGAAAGGGCTTCCCACAAAGTCTAGTCACCACAAGGCTACAAAGGGGGGGAATTGACAAGCTTGAGGAACGAGGTAGTGGTGGCTGTGAAGTGGAGGGATAGGAAAGATGTGTACATCATGTCCACCATCCATGATGAAACCTCAGTGGAACTTTGGAGAACATGCAGTCCCATTCGAAGGCTTTCCTGTATCCACGAGTACAATAAATTCATGGGGGGGTGGATTTAAATGATCAAATGTTGCAGCCCTATCTATAAACACGAAAATCCCTCTTCTGGTATAAAAAAATCGCAAATTTACTTTTTTCATTTGGCCATGTATAATTCTTTCATCATCTATCAAAAAATCGATGGAAACATCCCAACACATTCCTAAAGTATTTCAAAGACATTGTCACTGCCCTGATCTATCAACAAGGATCCCCCCAGAAAGCATTCACTCCGATTGTGTCAGCAGACTATGTGAGCGCCATTTTCCAGACCATATTCCACCATTAGGAGCTGGAAGAAGATGCCCAAAAAAATGTTGGGTGTGCACCAAAAGAGGAGTTAGAAAGACATCAGTTTCCATTGTCCCCAATGTCCCTCCCAACCTGGCCTTTGCATTGGAGAATGCTTCAGATGCTATCACACTTTTGTAAACTATTAGCCCATATTTCTAATATACTACCATTTCCCCGTTTTCAATTTCTGTCCTGAATATTTCCCTGGTGCCTCAACCAACCATATCATTGCCTTCCATGTGAACTGACCCTGGCCTGTTTATTGACTATGCCTCTGCCTGTGGTCTGCATTGCTTATCCGCCATGTTCCTGCCTTTCATGTGAACTGAGCCCTGGACTATCGACTATACATCTGCCTACCGTCTATTTCTGCCTTTTACCTGCACTGACCTCAGCCTGTTGACCATGTTTTTGCCTGCCTCTTGGGCTGATCTTTAACCCTGCTACACAGGGGTGTCTCTTATGTGATGGACTCCAGAATAGTGTTCTGAGTTAAGAAAAACAGTTTTTGGCTTTCTGTGTTCCCAGAACAGGTTCTGGTTGTCTGGAGGCTTTAAAGAGATTTGGGTGGGAGAAGCCTCTACCCCTGTCCCCATTCTTTCCTGACCAAGGCCTTGAGCTGGATGGTCCTGCCTGCTCCCTGGAAAAATACAGGCTGACAATATCTCTGCCTGCACTTACCCAGGACTTTATGGACCATGTGCCTGTTGTCTGGACCAATACTTTGGCTGTCCCGCCATATCTCTCCCTGCTGCCTGTATTAGCAATGGACAGTATATCTGCCTGGACAATCCTTTTGCTGCTGCTGACCACATCCCTGCCTGATAACTGGATCAATGCTTTGACTGTGCTGACAACATCTCTACCTGTACTGACTATGAACAGTATTCCTGCCTGTTGCCTGTTTTACTGTTGCTGTCCACATTCCTGCCTGCTGCCTGGACCACTGCACTACTAAAACTGCAGGTAATCTTTAATTTACCCTTTGCTCAGCAAAATGCATTTTGGTTTGTAATTGGTATGTACAGTACATGCTATGTGTTAGAAATACGATGCGCCTTTAACGGTGGGATAAGTTGTCATGAATTTGTGTGTGTAATTTATGTCCCTAGAACACCTGGAGGTGCTACTTGGATGTTGTGCCTCTCTATATGGAGCAGTGATAGCCGCAAAAGGTGGCTCTACAAAGTATTGACTTTAGGGGGGTGAATAGTTATTCACATTGACTTTTTATGTTATCTTGTCCTATTTGTTGTTTGCTTCACAATAAAAAATAAATAAATCATCTTCAAAGTTGTGGGCATGTTCTGTAAATTAAATGATTAAAATCCTCAAACAATCCATGTTAATTCCAGGTTGTGACAAAATACGAAAAATGCCAAGGGGGTGAATACTTTTGAAAGGCACTGTATGCTCCTAGAACAACTGGAGGTGCTACTTGGATGTTGGGCCTCTGTATGTGGCCAGTCTCACACATGTAGTATTGCCATACTCAGGAGGAGTAGCAGAATGTATTTTGGTGTGTCATTTTTGGTATGTACATTTAGAAATATCTTATACATTTACAACTTTATGTGAAACAAATAGGTTTTATTTTTTTTCCACATTCTCCAAAAACATATGGAAAAAATTAACCATTCAAAAGCCTCATTATGCCTCATAGATTATACATTGGGGGGTTAGCTTTCCAAAATGGGGTCATTTTGTGGGCATTTCTATTGTCCTGTTGCTCCAGGGCCTTCAAAAATGTGACAGTGCTACTTGGACGTTGAGCCTCTGTATGTGACCAGGCTATGTAAAAGTCTCACACATGTGGTTTTGCCATATTCAGGAGGAGTAGAAGAATGTATTTTGGGGTGTAATTTTTGCTAATCCTCAAACAATCCATGTTAATTCCAGGTTGTGAGGCTACAAAACACGAAAAATGCCAAGAGGGTGAATACTTTTGAAAGGCACTGTATGCTCCTAGAACACCTGGAGGTGCTACTTGGATGTTGGGCCTCTGTATGTGGCCAGGCTATGTAAAAGTCTCACACATGTGGTATCGCCATACTCAGGAGGAGTAGTATAATGTATTCTGAGGTGTCATTTTTGCAATGTGCATGCTATGTGTTGGAAATATCTTATAAATGGACAACTTTGTATAAAAGAAGAGTTTTCATTTTTTTTCACATTTTCCAAAAACTTCTGGAAAAAAATGAACCATTCAAAAGCCTCATTATGCCTCATAGATTATAAATTGGGGTGTTAGATTTACAAAATGGGGTCATTTTGTGGGCGTTTCCATTGACCTGGTGCTCCAGGGCCTTCAAAATTGTCATAAGTTGTCATCAAATGAGATGTGCAATTTATGCTCGTAGAACGCCTGGAAGTGCTACTTGGATGTTGGGCCTCTGTATGTGGCCAGGCTGTGTACAAGTCTCACACATGTGGTATTGCTATACTCAGTAGGAGAAGCAGAATGTATTTTGGGGTGTCATTGCAAGTATGCATGTGCTGTGTGAGAGAAATAACTTGTTATTAAGGATGAGCCCGGTGTTCGATTCGAACCCATGTTCGAATCGAGCACCGGGTGTTCGCTCGCTCGGCGAGCCCAGAACTATTGGGGCCGCTCGCATCAAATTCGTGTGAGGCGAGCGGCCCCGCAATGCATTGCGGCCCGCGCAGTGCAATGCTGGCTGATGATTGGCCAAGCATGCACTGTGACCCCGCATGCTTGGCCAATCACAGCGCCGGCAGCGAGGAGAGCCATAATTGGCTACAGGCAGGATGCCTGTAGCCAATTATAGCTCAGGGGCTTTAGTACACGCCCCACGGTATAAGAGGCCGCCGCGCCGGCGGCCTCGCATATTATGTTTCAGACAGTGTCAGCGTGTCAGTGTGCTGCTGACTGCTGACAACAATATGTGCTTTATTTCTGGGGATATGTGTGTGCATGCTGTTAGAACAGCATTGCAGTATCACATCTGGGGGGTGTCTATAGGTGGCCTGTGAAGGGGGCAGGTTTCCTGTGCTTAGAACTTTCCCTGCAAAAAAGTGTCATTTTTGCAGGAAAAAAGCTATTTAAAATCACTCGCGGCTAATGAATTGATGGCTCCTGTAACACAGAGAACTGTCATTCATTAATAAAAAACAAAAAAAAAAAGCGTAGGGGTCCCCCCAAATTCAATAACCAGGCCCTTCAGGTCTGGGATGGATATTAAGGGGAACCCCAGCCAAAAAAAAAAAAAATGGCGTAGGGTCCCCCTCAAAATCCATACCAGACCCTTGAGGTCTGGTATGGATTTTAAGGGGAACCCTAGCCAAAAAAAATGGCGTGGGGTCCCCCTCAAAATCCATACCAGACCCTTATCCGAGCACGCAACCTGGCAGGCCGCAGGAAAAGAGGGGGGGACGAGAGCGGCCCCCCCTCTCGCCTGAACCATACCAGGCCACATGCCCTCAACATTGGGAGGATGCTTTGGGGGTCTAAGACCCCTAAAGCACCTTGTCCCCATGTTGATGAGGACAAGGGCCTCTTCCCCACAACCGTGCCCGGTGGTTGTGGGGGTCTGCGGGCGGGGGGCTTATCGGAATCTGGAAGCCCCCTTTAACAAGGGGACCCCCAGATCCCGGCCCCCCCCCCTGTGTGAAATGGTAAGGGGGTACAAAAGTACCCCTACCATTTCACCAAAAAAGTGGCAAAAATGGTAAAAATGACAGGAGACAGTCTTTGACAATTCCTTTATTAAAATCTTCTTTCTTCTTTCTTCATCCTTCGGATTCTTCATCTTCTCCTTCCTTCATCTTCTTCCATCTTCTTCTTCCATTTTCTTCTTCCTCCGATCCGCTTCTTCTTGCGCTGGTCTTCTCGTCCTTCTCGTCCGGCATCTTCTTCCGTCGGCGTCGGCGTCGGTGTCGGTGTCTCTGTCTCTTCTTGGGCCGCTCCGCGCAATGGGAGGCTCCCGCTGTGTGAGGCTCCGCTCCTTTTGACAGGTCTTTTATAATGGAGGGCACCTGGTGACCCCGCCCCCTCTGACGCACAGGGACGTCATGGGGAATTCCATATGGCTTTCCCCATGACGTCAGAGGGGGGGGGCGGGGTCACCAGGTGCCCTCCGTTTTAAAAGACCTGTCAGATGGAGCGGAGCCTCACACAGCGGGAGCCTCCCATTGCGCGGAGCGGCCCAAGAAGACACCGACACCGACGCCGACGCCGACGGAAGAAGATGCCGGACGAGAAGGACGAGAAGACCAGCACAAGAAGAAGCGGATCGGAGGAAGAAGAAAAATGGAAGAAGAAGATGGAAGAAGATGAAGGAAGGAGAAGATGAAGAATCCGAAGGATGAAGAAAGAAGAAAGAAGATTTTAATAAAGGAATTGTCAAAGACTGTCTCCTGTCATTTTTACCATTTTTGCCACTTTTTTGGTGAAATGGTAGGGGTACTTTTGTACCCCCTTACCATTTCACACAGGGGGGGGGCGGGTTCTGGGGGTCCCCTTGTTAAAGGGGGCTTCCAGATTCCGATAAGCCCCCCGCCCGCAGACCCCCACAACCACTGGGCACGGTTGTGGGGAAGAGGCCCTTGTCCTCATCAACATGGGGACAAGGTGCTTTAGGGGTCTTAGACCCCCAAAGCATCCTCCCAATGTTGAGGGCATGTGGCCTGGTACGGTTCAGGCGAGAGGGGGGGCCGCTCTCGTCCCCCCCTCTTTTCCTGCGGCCTGTCAGGTTGCGTGCTCGGATAAGGGTCTGGTATGGATTTTGAGGGGGACCCCACGCCATTTTTTTTGGCTAGGGTTCCCCTTAAAATCCATACCAGACCTCAATGGTCTGGTATGGATTTTGAGGGGGACCCTACGCCATTTTTTTTTTTTTTTTTGGCTGGGGTTTCCCTTAATATCCATCCCAGACCTGAAGGGCCTGGTTATTGAATTTGGGGGGACCCCTACGCTTTTTTTTTTTTCATTTTTTTTATTTTTTTTATTTTTTATCAATGACTTTTTTTTATGAATGAGTTTCAATGAATCACTGTTCTCTGTGTTACGGGAGCCGTGAATTAACATTAGCCACGAGTGATTTTAAATAGCTTTTTTACTTTCAAAAATGACACTTTGCGCAGAGACAGTTCTAAACACGGGAAACATGCGCCCCTTCACAGGCATACTATAGACACCCACCAGGTACGAAATTTAAAGGAATATTACACTTTTATTGTTTCAATTTAAGCATTATTAAAATCACTGCTCCTGAAAAAACGGCCGTTTTTAAAAAAAAAATTTGCATTGATACATGTCCCCTGGGGCAGGACCCAGGTCCCCAAACACTTTTTATGACATTAACATGCATATTAGCCTTTAAAATGAGCACTTTTAATTTCGAACGTTCGCATCCATTATAACTAATAGGGTTCTAAAGCTCGCACGGACTTTAGGTCCGTTCGCGGGTTCTGGTGCGAGCCGAACGGGGGGGTGTTCGGCTCATCCCTACTTGTTATTATGCCAATTTTGTGTAAAAAAATGTAAATGTAAAATTCTTAATTTTCCAAAGAATTGTGGGGAAAAATTACAACCTCAAAAAACTCACCATGCCTCTTACTAAATACTTTGAAATGTCTTCTTTCAAAAAGGGGTAATTTATGTGGTATTTGTACTTTCCTGGCTTTCCTGGCTTGTTAGGTTCTCAAGAAATTAGATAGGCCTTCAGTACATGAGGTGTGATCAATTTTCAATGATTTGCACTATAGTTTGTAGACTCTATAACTTTCACAGAGACCAAATAATATACAGAAATGTGGGTTGTTTTTACTAAAGATATGTAGCATTATAAATTTTGGCCCAAATTTATGAAGAAAAATACTTATTTGCAAAATTTTAAATGTTTTCCTTTCAAAATTTTCAATTTTTTTTTGCTTATATTGCAAAAAATAAAAAACCCTGATGTGATTAAATACCACCAAAGAAAGCTCTGTTTGTGAGAAAAAAATGATAAAAATGTTGTTTGGGTACAGTGTAGCATGACTGAGTAATTGTCACTCAAAGTGAGAGAGCACTGAAAGTTTTATCCCTATTGTGGGGTCACCAGTACAGTATTTGTAAATTGAAATCTTAGCCCCTCTTAAGCGTTTCTTCTTCAGAGAGAATAAGTTCAGTGCTCACAACCTTTCCTCATAACTAACATCCTCCAGACCCTTTATTAGCTGTGTTTCCCTTCTTTGTACTCGCTCCATTTCCACTACATCCTTCCTGAGGACTGGTGCCCAGAACTGGACAGCATACTCTAGGGGCGGCCGGATCAGACTCTTGTAGAGTGTTAGAATTATTGTTTTATTTCTGGAGTTGATCCCCTTTTTAATGCATGTCAATATTCTGTTTGCTTTGTTAGCAGCAGCTTTGCATTGCATGCCATTGCTGAGACTATCATCTACTAGGACTCCCAGGTCCTTTTCCATCCTAGATTCCCTCAGAGGTTCTCCCCGCAGTGTATAGGTTGCATTCATATTTTTGCCACCCAAATGCATTATATTCGATTTTTCTACATTAAACCACATTTACCATGTAGTTGCCCATCCCATGTTATTTGTTCAGATCTTTTTGCAAGGTTTCCACATCCTGCAAATAAGTTATTGCCCTGCTTAGCTTAATATTGTTTGCAAATACAGAGATTGAACCGTTTACCCCATCTTCTAGATTGTTTATGAACAAATTAAATAGGATTGGTCCCAGCACAGAACCCTGTGGGACCCCATTACCCACCCCTAACCATTCTGAGTAATCCCCATTTATCACCACCCTCTAAACTCGCCCTTGTAGCCAATTTTCTATCCATGTACTCCCCCTATGGTCCATGCCAACTGACCTTATTTTGTACAGTAAACAGTTATGGGGAAATGTGTCAAATGTTTTTGCAAAATCCAGATACACCACATCTATGGGCCTTCCTTTATCTAGATGGCAACTTATCTAGAACTTTGTTCACTCAGTTCAGAGTTTTAGTATCTATTTTTTTTTACAGAAATAGGAATACCAAGTTATTCTGAAAAATATTTTTTTATGACTTTTGATTCCATATTTAAATGGTACTCAGATATGCAGGCATGATCTGAGCACCTCAGGTAAAGTCTTCTATTGTTGGCAACACAAACGTTTGCCCCTGTGCTGGACAATTGCACATCTTTTTTTGGGAAAAGGAAGAGGGGAATAAGCAAACAATCCGATTTGGCAAAGCTTATCTCAGGAGGAGTATCAGTGATTGGACAATGTTTTCAAACCTATTCAGTTAACCTTTCCATCCTTAATTTGGTAAGGCTAAACTGTCTTCTGTCATCGTTTCTGCAGTTACATGATCCAGAAAAAAATGGTTGGATCTGGAGATGCTCTTTTCCTGTCTGTAGCCAGCTTAAGTCTTGTCATTGGCTGATTAGCGTTGAGAGAAAGTAGAAAAATGTAATCTGATATTTCCTGCAGTGTTATCCCTAGCCTGCACTTGAGTTTTGTGATAAAGCTGTCAATAAACAGCTTTGATCCCAGAGAAGCAGTCAGACTCCATGCAGGGAGACAGCTGAAATGTTCACACACAAAGTAGCAGCACAACTGTAAGAAAGAGCAAGATAGGGCTAAAGCTTACACATTAATATAAAAAGACATTACTGTGTGAGTGTGAGAATGTCTTTTGGTGCAGCAAAGAGTAGGAATAGGGCAAACGTACCTGAGTTTGGTTTGAGGCAGGTTCAGCAAACATTACTAATGTTCAGGTGCTGAGTGAAGATGAAAATGGGAGGGCAATGTTATAAAAAAGTAATGTCCATTTCTCCATCTAGGCTAATAGGCAATGGGTTGTCAAACAAATGTCATGGGAGGCTGAACATTGACCTAGGGAATATATACAAAAACAAGCAAAACAATTGAAAAATGTAGAATAATTATATTAATTTGGCTTCATAACCAAGATCTGTATTTATGCCGTTTGTGTTCCATTTTAAGTTTTGACTTTGAAAAAGCTCACCAAGCTCAGCATAATCCAGATCTTGAAATAGTTAGGTGTGTGAACGTAATTTTTGTACCAGTTGTTCTCCATGTCCAGAGTTTATCACTTAAAGCAGAGTTCCACCCAAAAATGGAACTTCCGCTTTTTGAAATCCTCCCCCCTCCGGTGTCACATTTGGCACCTTTCGAGGGGGCAAAGGGAGCAGGTATTTGCTCCTACTTCCGGGCATAGATCACCACGGTGATAGTGGTGACCTATGCCATATCCGGCTCCTACTCTGCCCCCCGCTGTCTTCTGGGAGACACACAGGTCCCAGAAGACAGCAGGGACCTGTGGTATCGCACAGCGCGACTTGTGCATGCGCAGTAGGTAACCAGAAAGTGAAGCCGCAAGGCTTCACTTCCTGATTCCCTTACCAAAGATGGCGCCCAGGACAGGTAAGTGTCCATATATTAAAAGTCAGCAGCTGCAGTATTTTTAGCTGCTGACTTTTAATGTTTTTTTATTCGGCGGAACTCCGCTTTAAGGTCAGTAGGTCAATGGTTTCACAGATACGAATACACATAGAGTAAGGTGTCATAGAATTGAGCTAAAATGTATTAAAAGATATTTTAAAAAGTAAATCATAGATTATCCATAATATAGTTAGTTATTTAACATAGTTACTTAATTAGTCAGCTAGTTAGAATATGTGGGAAATTATATATTATATAAGAAAAAAAAAAAAAAAAAAAAAAATATATATATATATATATATATATATATATATATATATATATATATATATATATATATATATATAAATTCAATTATAGTTTAATATGCATTTGTAGGTTTTGGTACATAACTGAATTTCTGTTATCTAAAGAATGTATCCATTACAAGAAGTGGTCATTTAGCAGAAGGTCAACATTACAGCTTTTTAATAGAATATTATTATGTGTTTCTGTCAATCAAAGAAGTTTAAAAGACATGTCAGCTATTAGCAAAGTGAATATTTAGAATAATCACTAATACGATCGTTTCATCTTTAGCTAACTATATATGGTTATAGCGGCATTTTTATGACTGGTAGATAAGAAATAGTATAAAGAACAGTAGTACACACTTCCACACACACTCTTCCACACTTCTACTCGCATACTTCGAGACACACTTCTTCTGTGTGTGTGTGTGTGAAGGAGAAGTGTCTCCTTCTGTGTGTGTGTGTGTGTGTGTGTGTGTGTGTGAAGGAGGAGACACTTCTCCTTCACACACACACAGAAGGAGACACTTTCATTACACATGCTTCCACGCACTGGAGAAGACATTTTGTTTACTTTAAGCTTATTTTTAGCCTAACTCCTAAACAGCTGTTTTAACAAGCTACCTCTCTGACAATAGAGAAACCAAGAACTTTCTTTATTCCTAATATCTTTTGTTTTCCTACAACAAGCTGTATGAAGTTTTAACTCTGTATTTATTTTAAAGTTGATGCCAAGTGTGATCAAATAAACTCACACTTTGTTTTATTGAGCTATTGAACTATTGAACAAAACGCCTACAAAAGACACTATTGACTTTACACGTGTCTGTGAAGTTTTTATTACTTTTACAAAAAACAACATTAACATTGCAAAATTCCTTTACATAACATGCCTAAGGGATGTCCTTAACCTGCCAGTGAAGTGGTGTATCAACACAATACATACAAGCAATAATCACATTTACAAAGTAAAAAAAAAATTTTTAAATTGCCAGTAAATTACAGCTTTAACCACTTACTTCTGTTTGTAAACAAAGCAGCCAGGGATTCCCTGTGGGGAATGTGGGGTGCCCCTAGAATCCATACAAAACCCATATCTGAGCATGCAGCCTGGCTTCCTGAACCATACTAGGCTACATGCCCTCAACATCTGGCCATATATTTGATGGGGTATGTGGACAGGGGACAGAATCTGGAAGCCTTCTTTAACAATAAGGGGCCCCAAAGATACCACCCCCGGTGTAATTAAGTAAGGGGTACACAGTACCCCTACTCATTCACAAAAAATATAAACAGTAAATAAACACACTGTCAGTCATTACCAGTGTGCAAAAGTACATTTGCTTTGGAAGAATAAACCACCTCTAATGTTGGGTGTCTTATGTGTGTAGATGTTGCTGCAATATGTAAAACTATTGGTTTAGTTTTTTTACATTTTAAAATGGGGTGTCCCAAGATTGTGCAGAATTTTAAAGAAGGCCTTGGCTGAAAAAGGATTGAGAAACACGTATGCCCTTATGCATTTGATCATATTGGCTTCTCTCTGAAAACATTGTGATGGATTTCCTAAAGGTAAATATCTGCAAGTGTAATAGCACTCATTTTCCCCAGAGCTTAGTGAATGTGGTAAAGCTCTGCTGATTTCCATCATCCAAACATGTTCAAGCGGAACAGTTTTTTTTTTCCTTGGGTATTCTTAAAGTAAAGCTTCACCACATTCACTAAGTTCTGGGGAAAATCAGTGCAACTGCACAGTCTATTTGCCTTTAGTAAATCCACCTCTTTATTTTGGGGGTACTGGTTTCCTGCATGAATTGTAAAAATCTAGCATAGAACAACATTTCTGAACCAGTGGAGAACCACCAGGAAAATCTGTTGGTCAAGGTGAAGCAAGTTCAATTAAGCTTAGTAAAGTAAATTAGCAACCAAGGGAAGAGTTCATTTAGAAAATGAACAGTTGTGTGTATTTCAGAAATAGAACTAAAAGTAAATTTGCATACATCAGTTACGTACTTTGGAAATGCCTTTCTTGCATGAAAACATTCTCAGTTCTGAGTGATGTATTTTAATGTAGTTTTAATGTAACATTGACATTTATATCATTACCTTGAAAGAAAAAAGTCCACATAAAAAATTATATAAAGATCCAGATCTGACCAATGGCTGTGCTCATTGGGACCTTTAACTTATATAAAATATAAATATAAAAACTGAACGTAAAGTACAGTGTTTGTCATCAGCCTCCAGTACAAAAGGATAGACTCTGGTTTGGTATCTACTGTAACAACAAATATGTACTGTATGTGATAAAACTGCTTTGTATTCTATTTGTATTGGAATGCCATTCATTAATTACCATGGGAAATCATTTTGAATTACATTGAGTCATCTTCATAAAAATGTATATATGCACATTCTCTGATCTGCTGTGGTCTGCCTACCTGGTGCCCTGCAGTTTTCACTGTGCCAATTAAAGTGAATTCTAAAATACTGTTAGTGTAATTAAAAAAGTGTTAATGATGCTAATTCCTTTATTGTGTAGCTGTATGCTTGTTTAGCTGTGTAGCCGAATACTTGATTCTATGCTCAAGCACATTCTTGTATTTGTCACAAACTGGAGGTTGAGAAGGTTAATATTTTCAGTTAAGCATTCATTTTCCTAATTTTATGTCATCAAATCATATAGAAATAATTTACCTATTTTTGGAAGTTCTTGTTGTGTCTTTATCTGCTGTTGGTGTAAAGTTGTATTGCGTGTATTTAAAAAAAGGCAAAAAAATCCATCTTTTTTACAGGCATTTTATTACACACAAAAAACAATGGTGCCAGGTAATCTATACCTCCAAACACTGTTTCTTTTAAAAATCTTTCACATTGGTTTAAAAAAAAAATGACATACAGGACAGCAACGTGCCCAGATAATATTATAACAAGAAAATGTCAGAGTCCAGGGGGCCAAACCAAGATGTACTGACATCCTGGGATGATTTCCGATGGTTCACAAACACCTTACTTTGAGGTGTAGAGGGTTGGGCCCTTTACAATAAAAAGTTCTATATTATAATATGGGAATCTTCGGGGATGGTGCGTTTCTTCATATGATACCCAAGATATGTAGTTTAGTGCACATTACAGAGCACCTACATAGTTTTTCATCCATTGTGCACACATGTATTTAAACAGTTACTGTTCTTTGTTTTTAAAATACAGCATGTGATCAAAATAAATCCCAGACATCTATATTACATAAGATGTGTTGAAATACAATGTTGACCAGGAATTTTCCTCAAGAAACCTCTGATGAAAGGTGACACAATCTGGCTGATGGATTGTATGCTAGTTTATAGGCAGTGGGTTAACACTCCGTGCTGTGTATATATAAGAGGATTTTGAGATGTCTGCTTTATATCTGCTTTATGACAGATTCTCTTTAAATCAAATCTCTTTGCAATGAAACATATTATTTGAAAGACCAGTGCCTGTTTTTACAACACTGCCTTGCTTTGTATCCTAACCAGCAGAATCGCATTAAGATATTTGGACGGATAGCATTGTTTTCTTAAAAGTAGTAAAAACATTTACCTTTTAAACCAGATTTTTATTTTTGTTTTTTTGGAAAAAAAAATGTTCTGCAGTCTTCTGGCTGGCGCAGTGATGTCATAGATCCGTCCTATGCTTCCACTGCAGTGGCAGGGGAAGGGGAGCGCATTGCTTTCTCCTGGAATTAGCAGTAATCATGTAATGATGTACAAGCGCAATGGAGTCCTGGAATATTGTGTGCCCAGGCTGCAGGATACATTAAATTACACTCCAGCATTGATTGGCATTCAACTCGGAGAGAACCAGCAACACTGGACATAAGAAAAAAACAGGGACAATGCTGGAGTGGGCAGGTGAGCAAGCTAATCCATAGTAACAAAATACTAATTCTACTTTAATAACAAAACCAAGCTATACAGTGTCTGTATAAATCAGTCACTGTCAGGGTTGGTGACAATGACCAGTGGTTAGGATTAGGAAAGCGCATAACTAAGTGGTTACTTCCTAGCTAAAACTGATATTTAAATAATAAAGCATCTTGATTTCAGGACTGGTAGGTTTTTTTTCTTTCTACTGCTTGTTCCTGAAGTTATGAACAGTTTGGGAGGACCTAAAATGGCTCAAAAATAGATACAAGCTATCATTTTGCACTACAGCTAAAAAAAGTAGTGTATTGATGCCATTTATTGTATAGATACCATAGAGTATAGATTCGATTTTTTTTTTGGTAAAAGATAAGTGTTATAATCTGCCTAGATATATATTTTCTTAAGATAATAAAAACTTACAGTGAACAGATGGGTCAAACTTAGTACAGGGCTGGTATTTATGGATAGTGAGGTTATTGCGCCTTTAGGTGCAGTCTACTTAATGTACAGTATACAAAAAATAAACCCTCTTACCAGCATTGGTTGCCTGTGACAGGCTTTAATACATAACAACCCTCCTTCAGAATTGGTGGTCAGTGGCTGACTATAACCACAGCTACCATCAGATAATGTGGGACCCCCTATGGCCTCTCTATCAGGGTCCTTGTACCAGCAAAAATAAAATTATCTAGCGGTCAAGTGGTGTAAGTGTTCCCTATATACCCTGGTGGTCTAGCAGGGCAGTCTGTAAAAATAAACTGCCACTTACCTTCTCTGCAGTCCCATTCCGCTCTCTCTTCACATGGTAAGAGTGCGTCCCTAAGCACTCCATCAATATTGAAACATTTCAGTCTCCACACAGTTACAGAGCACTATGTGAAGCCAGAACTCCTCTCTCTCTCTCTCTCTCTGATACCCAGAAAACTTTTCCAGGTATAAGAGGAAAACTGCAGCACCACTGATGATGGAGATAGGAGGTATCCAATAGGATGCTTCGCATCACAGAGCTGTCTGCCCCCTGCTTCACCTAAGACAGAGTTCTGGGTGCTGGAACACAGAGTTTCCAATACCTGGAAAATACTCTGCATATCACCAGTGGCTGTGCAGACTGTACCCCTGAAAATTAATAAATGACATCCATGACAAACCTATAGGTTTTTTTTTTCAACACAAATGTTCATTTTATATACCTAACTAGCATTCAGTCATATATAACTAGCATAATGAATGTTTATTGTCCAATGATCAAGCTGAGGGTAGGGCAGTTACCAAGACAACATACCTGGCCATGCTATCACCCAAAGTGGCAAAGGGATTTAGAGCACAGATTTTCCAGGTCATATCGTTTTATGTTTGTTTAGAAATTCAGATGTAAGGTTAGGAAAAGCATACTTTGAAAACTCACGTGCCAGAAGTCCAAGACTCCTGTTTACAGAAAAAGTAAGTGCAGCACAGTGCACTGTTTGATTGCTGTTAATCTACTGAGCATGACTGAGTATTAGAAGTACAACAAAAAATAAATTCAGATATAAAATCATGCTGCGGGCAAAGCCATGTTGTGGAAATTTGACCTGCCAATTATGCAGCAAGTTAAATGCAGCAGCAATATTTACCTGGGTTGGCCCATTATTACTTCTAACTCACTGGTTATGGTTAGCATTTTATATTTCTTTCTGTTTAGCAAAATCCAATTCAGCTGTGACTGATGACCTGAATTCTTCTGCTTGTCAGTCATTTCACGATGCTTCTTGAGTGGGAGTCTTGGTGAAAGCTCACAGTGACATAAAATAAGTATTTGTCAATATTTTCAAATGCAGAAATAGCAGCAATCCATCCAATATCTGTCTCTCTGTGAGGCTCATGATGATTTGACATAATAGTTACATAACAAAACCCTTTAATCACTTTATAAGTGTTACAACAGACTGCCTATTTCTTGTGTGATTTGATCACATTGCCATTTTACACCCCTAAGGAGTATACATAAGCACAAGCAGTTCAGTGCTGCCTTCTAGCACAGAGCTCCTGGCCCAGAGTACACTGTCCTACCCTACAACCTATCTCAAGCTAACCTTCCCAGTGACCCTAACATAGTGACAATAATTTACCCTTTGGTAAATGTAACCATTTTCTTGCAGACTTGCCTTTGCTGCATTAAGATCCTCAGTGCTGAAAACTTCCTTTGTTAAAATCTATTAGCACCAAAAAATTGTATAATAACCACATACAGTATGTGTTGGCATGTTTCCAGAGTATTCATAGAGCTTTTCCTGGTAGAATTGTTCTTCCACAATTTAGGAACATTAACCACTTAAGCCCCGGAAGGATTTACCCCCTTCCTGACCATGCTATTTCTTGCGATACGGCACTGCGTCGCTTTAACTGACAATTGCGCAGTCATGCAACTTTGTACCTAAATCAAATGTATGTTCTTTTTTTCCCATAAACAGAGCTTTCTTTTGGTGGTATTTGATCACCTCTGCCATTTTTATTTTTTGCGCTATAAACAAAAGAAGAGCGACAACTTTGAAAAAACACATTATTTTTTACTTTTTGCTATAATAAATATCCCAATTTAAAAAACCAAAAACAAATTTCTTCATCAGTGTAGGCGGATATATATTCCTCTACATATTTTTAGTAAAAAAAAAAATTGGTTTGCGGAAAAGTTATAGCGACTACAAAATAGGGGAAAGATTTATGGCATTTTTTATTATTTTTATATTTTTTACTAGTAATGGCGGCAATCTGCAATTTTTATTGGGACTGCAACATTGCGCTGGACAGATTGGACACTTTTGACACATTTTTAGGAGCATTGACATTTATACAGCGATCAGTGCTATAAAAATGCACTGATTACTGTATAAATGTCACTGACAGGAAAGGGGTTAACACTAGGGGGCGATCAAGGGGTTAAATGTGTTCCCTCACTGTGTGTTCCAACTGTGGGGGGATGTGACTGATTTGGGGAGGAGACCGATCGTTGTTCCTATATACTAGGAACACACAACCTGTCTCCTCTCCCCTGACAAGACAGGGATTTGTGTGTTTGCACACACAAATCCCCATCCTAGCTCTATCAGGAGACATTGCGGCACCCTATACTCCTTAAAGTGCCAACCGTACAGCTACAGCGATTTCTGCTGCCGTCAATCAACGGCAGGCAGTCGGCAAGTGGTTAAAAATAAAAAATAAAATGACTAAGTGTAATTGTTTGATCTGCCCAAATAGTTTTGCCTGACATAACCCCTAGTGACATAACTCTAGCCTGAGAGTTATTATTTATGCTAGTCCTAAATCTAGCTGTGGCCCTTGGACTTTGCCCAAAATGAGTGCAACCCAAAAGGAAAAAATAAAATAGGCAATAATAACATGGTCAACTAAATGCTGCCTTTATAGCAGAAGGAGACAGTTTAGCTCCAACATAATTCCTGATGGTTGAGCCTGTCTTAAAGGATAAGTTCATCTTTCCATTTGAAAAAATTAATAGCCAAATATTATTTAACTAGTCTTGATAGTGTGGCAAATTGTATATTCCATAAATATTCTACACATTCTGTAGAGTTTTGAGTTAAGTATATACTCAGAATCAAGCCCCCCTAATTCTTTTTCGTAGCCATTGGGCTAACTCAATGTAATTTTGAACATGAAAGGTAAAGAGCTGCACTAAATGTGAAAATACAATACAAGACAATTATTGCACATATTTTCAAGCACTGGCCTTTGAAAGGGGATTAAGAGGTGGATATTGATGTGCATAAGGTAGAGAAGGATTTTACTTTTGTCTGTAACTGTAAATCAGCCAGTCCTTGAAGGAGTGAGAGAAAGGTCAACATTTGCAGGCCTTCATTAAAAGCCACTCAGAATTTTTTATAGCTTGATATCAGCTGTGAAGTAGGGGGTTTTCATATCTTGTTTAGCAATTTATTTTTCACTTTGCTGATGGGATAAGAGACAGCATTCTCTGGTACCATATGTTGTGGTAATGTCTCTCTATAATGAAACTAAAACCAATAACTACTTTCCTTTTCTGAACACATTTTGAACTCCTATGGCAATTATTATCACTATGTTCCTTACCCTGATGTTGTACCTCTAATCTCACATCCTCCCTAGAAAATAATATAATAATATAATAATAATAATAATAATAATAATAATAATAATAATATAATAATATTAATCAGAAAATACTGAGTTACAGGTGTGCTATGTGTTATGAAAAATGTAAAAAAGCCACACATTCATTTTTTATGTTATGAGACATATAATCCATATTTAAAGTCATATTTGTTTTTTAGTTAAGAATAGCATCTCAAGTGGTGATCATTATCTGAGGGGATTTAGTGATTTCAGGACAAGATGTAGAGGAGAATCTTCTCTTTGAATCAAAACTTGTAAAAAAAAATTCTCCTTGCGCAATGATTGTTAGATTGTAACATATAGAAAGAGAAGGAGGGTGCACCGATCTTGTGGGTAACCACTAACACTACTGACACCAATTATATTTTTAGCTCCCATACCCTACATTCTGTATTCTTACTACTCCACTAATGACCAGTGTAAGGAGGCCCTTCTTCCAATGAACACCAAAAAAGGGTGTCCTTCTCTCACTGACTACCAGTCCGAATGGAGTCCATATTCACTGACCACCAATGAAAGCAGGCATGGTATTTCATTTACCATCAATGTAAGGGGGAATTTCACTGATAATTTGGCACTTTTCCATTGAGCATCAGTGTAAGGATGGTCTTCTCTACTGACCACCAATGTGAGGGAACATTATTTAATTTTCACTGTCTGCAATCATTTTCTGGACATTATAAACCAGTTCCCACATGCCAATTATAATGCGGAATGCAGTTGTGCTCTGGCACGATCTTTCACTGGCTGGGTCTACCGGTACACAGCCAATGACGGATCACTGTACAGACCCACTGACCAATCACAGCAGATCACATGACAATTTTAAACAATGAATGGCTTCCTTTCATGCCATTCAATGTGTACAATTGTGTTGCTAGCTGTGATTGTTCACAGTGATCACACAATACAGACAGGGCCAATCACAGCCCATCTCTACCATGTGATTAACTGTTCTCAGTCACAACTAATCACAAAACACCTACTGAATGAATCTGTTTAATTCAGTAAAAATAGTTGTTTATACCAGTGAAATTCACTGGTATAAGCAATCATAATGTAATGTGTAAAAAAAAAAAAAATCCTGATTACTTCCTCAGAGTAGTACAGTGTTACTATGGTGAAACTGTATTTCTCTGGTCACCAAAAATTGAGAGTTTTCTTTTTATTTCTTTCCCCCAAAAATTATGACAAAAAAATACAACTTCAAAAAAACCTGGGTAATTTTGGGAATATTTGTTCTGTCCTAACATTTTTGGGCCTCAAGAAATGTGAGGCCATCAGTACATCAGGATTGATTGATTTTCATATATATACCATAGTTTGTGGACGCTATAACTTTCCTACAGACTAACTAATATACACGATTTGGGTTATTTACACCAAATAAATGTAACGGAATACATTTGGCCTAAATCAATGAAGAAAGATGATCTATGTGCAAAATGTAATAATAGAAACAAAGAAAAAAAATTATATTTTTTCTCAAAATGTTGGTCTTTTATTGATTTATTTAGCAGAAAAAAAAAACTGTGGTTAAATAAATATCTCTAAAGGAAATCTCAATTTGTGTGCTAAAAATTATAAGCATGTCATTTGGGTAAAGTGTTGCATGACCGCACAATTGTCATTCAAAATGTGACAGTGCTGAAAGCTGAAAATTGACCTGGGCAGGAAAGGGGGTGAAAGTGCACGGTATTGAAGTGGTTAATTACATATTTTATTATTACTGAAAATAATTGTGTCAAGTAAAGCAGGCCTGGTATCATATACAGTACATGTGCCACATTTCTTATTTTTTTTTTTATTATATCCCAAATTAATGTTCATGTTAATGTACTACTACGTACGCTACGTAATGTACGCTAATGTAATTATTGATAGGCATTACCTGAGATTTAAAAGTTATTTAAAGGGTTCCTTGGTAACAAAGATATTGAGAAAGGCTGCTCTACTGTATCCAAAAGTAAAAAAATAAATTTGCTTTTAGGTATGCTTTGTCATCATGTATGCTGCAGACAAAGTATAACTGATATGCAGAGCAGACATACCTTGCAGAGAACAAAATACATTTTCACCTTTCCTGTTCCTGTCTCACAAGTGAAAACTCATGCACCCTTCCTTCTGCTCATTATGACTCACATCCTCCCCCTTGAATGTCTTATTTCATTCTTTACCAGTTGAAATACTGTCTGCATTTCACCTGTTTGCTACACTTTTCCAGGGGTTTTAAAGGAAATTAAACCACAAAGATCAAAGCAGATTTAGAATTTTACTAATTAGATTTATTATTTTCTTTATATTATTGCATTTTTTAAATACATTTTCAGGGGCTAAAACCAAGTAAGCTTCCATAATCCATCTAAGTCTCTAATTATGTCTTTATTTGCTGCTGTGAAATAATATTTGCTATGAAAGTTAAGGTTGAATATTAGCTTTGTTCATTGGCGCAGTGTTTACACAATATAGATGTTTTTTATTAAAATATAATTGTGATTGTTTTTCTATACAGTATAACATGTGTAGCTACAAAACATTTATTCAGGTGTGCCAATTTTTTACATTTTAGTAAAAGTTAAGTGGGATAATGTTGTCCCAGGGGCATCAATATATATATATATATATATATATATATATATATATATATATATATATATATATATATATAGATCGATATATCTATATATATATACATAGATCTATCTATATAGATCTATATATATATATATATATATATATATACATAGATCTATCTATATAGATCTATATATATATATATATATACACATCATACTATACTTTGCTACTCATATCTGGCAGTTCTCCCAGCATATGTTGCACCGTGGATTAGAATAGGGAATTAATCCTGTTAAAAGCTATATTGAGTAAAATAAGTTTAAATTAAGATGACTAATTTTAAACATTAATGACATTTTCATCACACAGCATAGCAAGAGGTGAAGATGTAAAAACTGTTTGCAGTTGTATTTAGGGAGGTCTTTATATGATGATATCTTCTATTCAATAGGAAATGGCATTGATTTCACAGGAGCAATCGTTGCAAATGATGGACTTTTAAAACCAATTTCAATACTGTAATTAAGCACCTACAGAATAAAAAAGATAACAGGGAACATATATATGCTCCACACTTGGATAAGGATAAAAGGAAGGGGAGGGGAAGGGGGATGATAAAAATGAAGATGGGGAGGGGAAGGTAGAAGGAAAAAGGAAACAATAGTGCACCATATCCCAGCTATCAGTTTTAACCCCCAAAATTTTTTTCAGCCGGCGATTCTCTTTCAGATAAAAGCAATCCATGGATTTCTTTTAGAAGCAGCAGGCGGGGGGGACCCTAAGTACCTAGGCAGTATTTCCCGGGGTTACTGTTCTTACCAGCGAGCCTGAGAAATGATCCAGCGGTTCGCGCGGCTGGATGCAAAATTGAAGAGAGATCATATTGGGGTTGATATACTAAAGGCAAATAGACTGTGCACTCTGCAAGTGCATTTGCTCCAGAGCTTAGTAAATGAGGTAAAGCTTTACTTTGCAAAGAATACCCAATCACGTGAAAAGAAAATAATAAAAACACCTTTTTTGCTTGCACAAGATTGGATGATAAAAGTCACCAGAGCTTCCCCTCATTTACTAAGCTCTGGAGCAACTGCTCTTGCAGAGTGCAATTGCACTTTGTAAAGTGAACAGTCTATTTGCCTTTAGTAAATTAACCCCATTGTCTCTCCTCAATCCCTATGATCTAGAAAGACTGGTGTGACGTCATAACGTCACTTCTGGTCTAGGGCAGATGTCATTTATTTTTTTATTTCAAGGGTAGAGGAGAGATCTGGTGTCTTATAGACCCTAGATGTCTCCATAAAGAGGACCTGTAATCCCTGTCATTTATATCACATTTCTTGTGATAGGAATAAAAGTGATAAAAAAGTGATAAAAATAACAACTAAAGGGAAAGTGTAAAAATAAAAAATAATAAAATAAATAATAATTTAAATGGTGTTCACACCACACCCTGTGAGGTATTTGATTTGATTTGATATTGGATTTGTATTGCGCCGAATGCGCTCCATTATGAGCGCGTCTAGGCGCACAGAGAAAAATCAAGTTGAGATTTCAAATAGATTTCAAATATTGCTGCAAACAATATAGCAAGAGTAATAATTCTAGAGCTAGAGCTTTTCTGTAACCTGTAAAAATCTTTATAGCATTGCTAAATGGAGATTTATCATATTTAGTCGCCATTCCATGAGTGTGCACAAATTTAAAGCATGACATGTATTTATTTAATCAGCGTAACATCATCTTTTATAGTTTACAAAAAATTGGGTTATTTACAGTTTTTTTTGCATTACAATTCATTAAAGTGTATTTAAAAAAAATAACATGTGACATAAAAAAATTGCAATTAATGCCACTTAATTCTCTAGTGTCTCTACTAAATAAAATATAATGTTTGTGGGTTCTAAGTAATTTTCTAGCAAAAAATACTGATTTCTGTAAACAAAAAGTCTCAGAAGAATGCCTGGTCATAAAGTGGTTAAAAAGGTATTCTCATACAGTATTTCTGGATCCCAATTAGTCCTACTGAGTACAGACATAAAACTACTCCAGAAACCTCTCTCCCATTGCCACATCTTCCCTGTCAAAGCCATCTATTGTGGATCGAGTGCACCTTACTGTAGTAAACTGCCCTTTGGGTATTTCCTTAATGACTTGAGACAGCTGGTAGTTGTCATGTTATAAGAGATGGTTTCTGGAGGGTGGCTTATAAAACCCTGTATCTAAATAATTCAATTGCCTCCCAAGTCAATCCCAAGTCAAATAGTTTATATCGGTGGTATGCTCATTGGCCCTAAAACTAAGATTATAATTACTATCATTGAGATATTCTAAAAAAATATTCATGGAGAAATTCTGTTACAAAATCAAATAATCAATTTTAATGAAAACATACTTAATCTGATCCCTAAAGTAGTTATTATCTCCAAAGAAATGGTGATCCTCCAACCAACACATATATGACATAAGTGGGTGCAAATGTAGCACCCATTGAAGCGCCACATCTTTGGAGATAAAAGCTTCCAGCAAATAGAAAATATTGCTTAGCAAATACTGTAACGTACTGATAGAGTATTTCAAATTAGTGAAATATTCAATATAAAAATCCAATAGGTGTTTCAGATCACTTGTTTGCCATTTACTGTAAGGCTCGATTCACATCTATGCATGTTGCTTTTGAGCGTTTCTGCAGTGCTTTTTGCTGTGCTTTCTGCTTTTTTTACAGTGATTTTACCGCAACTTGGATTTTGCGATTTGTGTGGTGTTTTTTTACATTCACTGTATATAGCTGGTTGCTAAGGAGTGGGTCAGGAAGCCGGCCACCGCGTCCTTAACAACCAATGAGTCATCAGCTGTCAGCGGGCTTCCCCGCTAACAGCTGAATGTAAAAATAAATAAATTGCCGGCGAAAAAAAAGCAGTGTGGGGACCCCGTATAAGACCATACCAGACCCTTTGACCTGGTATGGATTTGGAAGGGGCACTCCACGCCAAAATGTAAAAACAAAATTTGCCCCCAATGACATACCAGACCTTTATCCGAGAATGCAGCTGGTAGGTCAGCCCGGTAGGTCAGGAAAAGGAGGGGATGAGTGATCGCCCCCCCTCCTGAACCATACCAGGCAGCATGCCCTCAACATGGGGGTGTAAGTGCTTTGGGGCAGCGGGGGCTCTGTGCCCTCCCACCCCAGAGAACCATGCCCTCATGTTGTTGGGGACAAGGGCCTCTTCCTGACAATCTTAGCCGGTGGTTGTCGGGGTCTGCAGGCGGGGGGTTATCGGAATCTGGAAGCCCCCTTTAACAAGGGACCCTCAGATCCCGGTCCCCCTTCTATGTGAATGGGTATCGGGTACCCTACCCATTCACCAAAAAAGCAGTGAAATGTAAAATAAATAACAAGAGACAGTTTTTGACAAGTCCTTTATTAATATAAATAGCTCCGAGCTGTCTTCTTCTGCTGCCGTCTTCTCCCAGAGTTGACTTCTCCCGCACCACTGTCTTCTTCCTCGCTGCTGCTGTCTTCTACCTCGCCGCCGGTTACCCGCTAAAAACAAAAAAGTCTGCTATTGTCCTGAGGCTGTCTTCCTCTGTGACATCCCCCGCTGTTTGACATCTTTTATATAGCCATTGGGCGTGGCCATCCGATGACATCACCCGGAGAGCCCATCCCTTGTGAGGGTACAAAGGGGAGGGCTCTCCGAATGATGTCATTGGATAACCACGACCAATAGCTATATAAGAGATGTCAGACAGCAGGGCGGTCTTTTTTGTTTTTAGCGGGTAACGGGCGGAGAGGAAAAAGACAGCGGCGGTGAGGGAGAAAACAGCTCCGGGAGAAGACGGCACCGAGACAAGATGGCAGTGGGAGAAGACAGCTAGGAGCTATTTTTTTAATAGAGGACTTGTCTTATTTTTATTCACATTTCACTGCTTTTTGGTGAATGGGTAGGGGTAAAATGTATGACAGCCGATGACTCATTGGATGTTAAGGGTGCGGCAGCCGGCTTTTTGGCCCAATCCTCAGCAACCAGCTATATACAGTGAATGTAAAAGAAACCCCACAAATCGCTGCAAAATTGTGGTAAAAATGCAGTACTTGCATTTTGGATGCAAGGCCATTGAAGTCTATTACATGCAAAACACTGCATTTTGCGGGAAAAAAGTCCCCGACCCTTTCCAAAAACGCAGAGGCACAAAAATGCATTGATGTGAACGTGTTCCATAGGAACCCATGTTAAAAAAATTCCCTGCATTTCTGCAAAATGCAAAAAGCATAAAAAAACTCATTAGTGTGAATCGAGCCTTAGTGTCCCAAGCTTTATTCTCTAATATTTGCATTGCATGTTTTGTTTCCTGCAAATAAATAGGTATTTTTTTTTTACTGAAGGCTGAAGCAGATTATCTCTTTAAATCCCTCAAAGGTTCATGTAGGGAGTCAATAATAGTGACAATAGATTTGTTGGGTACAGGAAATTCCCCCTTGTGAACCTTTGGGAGATGATGGAATCTATGGATTACTGGAAAATCAGAAATTTGTTTATTAGCCAATTTGTGTATCACAACTCTAACTTCCACTACTTCATCAATGATTAAATACAAATCCTTCTTAAAACTAGTTGTAGGGTCACCAATTATTTTTATTTATTGTAGGTAATAATAATCTCCCAAATGATAATCCCCCAAGGTCCATCCGTTATTTCCACTTAGTAAGTTCCATCCATCCAGAGCCATTGGCAGATAAGGAGCTGCGTGCAAGGAAGAACTGGATGCACATAGAACGGCTACTCGGACACAATCATATTTAAAAATCTGACATGAAGGCAGGAGCGGATACACAGATCCAAACACACAGCATCTGCACTAGGATCTGTGCACCTACCCCTGCCCACAAGTCAAACTTTGACCTGTGATTGTGTCCGTACAGCTGCTGCATGAATATTAAATTCCTTGGGCTGCCTTCAGGTGGATGCAAATTTAACTGCCAACAGCCCTGCATAGAAGATGGGACTAATCATCTATCTTCATGAGCCCTAAAGTGCAACATTAAAAAAAAAAAAAAAATTCAATACCATGCTTAGGGATGCCTTAAACCTGCTCATTAATTTACACACTACTATATTGTATTACTTACTTACTTGATGCTAAATCCCCCATCGGACTAGTTATGTTTGTAAACAAAGCAGTAAAGGGATCCTAGGTGAGGTCATTGATCAAAGATGATAATGACAGTGCCAAAGAACTGCCATTTAGTGAAGAAAGTAATAGGGCTGCATTGTTGTGTCGTTTGGTGTCACTTATTGAGATTTTCACTAGAGATACATTACTAGAGGATTACTGTGATTGGTGTAGTATTTACATCAGGGGACATTGCTTATTTTATTTTTATTTATTTGTTTTTTAATAAATACATTGTTTCTGGTGTCTGCATTTTTATTTAACATTTACATTATGTGTGAATGAAAAACAAGGGGTAATTTGTACCCTGTACTCATTCATACAGGAGGAGGGTTGGATATCTGGAGGCCCCAGATTCTGATGAATCCCCTCCCACAGACCCCCAAATCCACCAGGCCAGGGATGTGAGGGTAAGGCCCTTTTCAGCATTAACATGGGACTAAGGCATCTGGCAATGGGGGGGGGGGGTATATTTGCCACTTTTCTTTACAAGGTACTCTCCCAATGTTGAGGGCACGTGGACTGGTATGGATCAGAAGACAGAGTTCCTGCTTACTACCCCCTCCTTAGGCTGCATGCCTTGATACGGTATGGATGGGATGGATTTGAGGGGGAATCCACACAGTTTTTTTCTTTAAAGAAACATTACACATTATAATGTTAAACACATTAAAAAAACTGACATGAAGACATGAAGTCCCCCTCAAAACTCCTACCAGAACCCTATCTGGCCTTCAAAACTGAGTGGTCAGGGCAAAGAAAGGTTCCATTTAGAATAAGGTAGTGCCCACTCATTCAAAATGTTTAAAAAGTAAATAAAAGCAAAGAGACCATAGAAAAAAGTAATTTTTTTTAAATAAATAAAGAAAATAAAAAATCCAACATCATGCACATCATCCAACATTGTAGTGATGATCTGCCACCACAATGACCTGCTGCTATTATGACCCTATAAACAGCAAACTGGCTGGGTTTGCTTAGAATTCATCATTGACCAGAATCTGAAGCTCATGCTTTGTGCTTTTCTACCCATTATTGTCTAGTGTAGTTTTCACTACATTACATAATAATTATTTTGGTTTGACCTACTCTCCAAGAGACGCTGTTTCAGCACAGGGCCATGTTTTTTTCCTCCTGCTTTTATACCATTTCCCAGTTAGAGGCACCTTCAGATACATCTATCTTGGGCCCGATTCACATCACTTCCATTGCATACGTTAATGCATGCTAAATGCATTTGAGATCACATGCTTTGACATCTCTTTTTAAAATGCATTGCATTACATTGGTGTGCATTATTGTAATGCATTGCTTTGTTGTTTTTTTTGTTCAAAGCAGGAGACAAAACACATTGGGGATTATTTACGTAAGGCAAATCCATTTTGCACTGCAAGTGCACTTGAAAGTGCAGTCGTTCTAAGACCCCGTACACACAGTCGGACATTCCGATCCCCAAATCCCTCGGATAATTTACGACAGATTTTGTCCGAAACTGGTGTTGCACACACACGGTCGGACAAAGTTGTCGGAAAATCAGATCATTCCGAACCAGGTGACGTACAAAACGTACAAAACGTACAACGGGACTACAGGGCAGTAGCCAATAGCTTTCGTCTCCAAATTTCTTCTGAGCATGCGTGGCACTTTGTGCATCGGAAATTTTCTACACACGATCGGAAAAAGTCTGAACGGATTTTTGATCCTGCGCTCAAATTTTTTCCATCATAAATTCCGAGGGAAAAAGTCCGCTAAAGCCCACACATGATCGGATTTTCCGACAACATAATCCGATCAGACTTTTTCCATCGGAATATCCGACCATGTGTACGGGGCATAAATCTAAGGGGTAGATCTGAAATGAGTGGAAGCTCTGCTGATTTTATCATCCAATCATGTGCAAGCTAAAATGCTGTTTTTTATTTTTCTTGCATTTCCCCCTCGGATCTACAGTGACTTTACTTCCGTACTTTACTTCAGTGCACTTTTAAGTGCACTTTCAGTGCAAAGTGGATTTTCCTTTACTAAATAACCCCCATTATGTTTCCTTCATAATGTGCATTGCAGTGCACTCTTATGCACTATATTACCAAAAGTTTTAGGACACCTGCTTTTACACCCACATGAACTTTAAAGGCAGCCAAGTCTTAATACGTAGGGTTAAATATTGCTTTGATCCACCCTTTGCAGCGATAACAGCTTCAACTCTTCTGAGAAGGCTGTCCACAAGGTTTAGGAGTGTGTCATTGGGAATGTTTGACCATTCTTCCAGAAATGCATTTGTGAGGTTAAGCACTGATGTGGACGAGTAGGCCTGGCTCGCAGTCTCCACACTATCAGGTTGAGGTCAGAACTCTGTGCAAGCCAATCAAGTTCCTCCACCCCAAACTCTCTCATCTATGTCTTTATGGACCTTGCTTTGTGCACTGGTCCAAATTATTTAGTGGAGGGGGGGTTATGGTGTGGGGTTGTTTTTCAGGGGGTGTGGTTGGTCCAGTGAAGGGAACTCTTAAGGCGTCAGCATACCAAGACATGTTGGATAATTTCATGCTCCTAACTTTGTAGGAACATTTTGGGGGTGGTCCCTTCCTGTTCCAATATGACTGCGCATCAGTGCACAAAGCAAGGTCCACAAAGACATGTATGAGTGTGTTTGGGGTGAATGAACTTGACTGGCCTGTACAGAGTCCTGACCTCAACCCCACAGAACACCTTTGGGATGCATTACAGTGGAGACTGTGAGCCAGGCCTTCTCTTTCAAAATCAGTGCCTGGCCTCACAAATGTGTTTCTTGTAGAATGGTCAAACATTACCATAGACACACTCCTAAACCTTGTGGTCAGCTTTCCCAGAAGAGTTGAAGCTGTTATAGCTGCAATGGGGGGGGGGGGCAATGCAATATTGAACTTTACGGACTGAGACAGGGATGCCATTAAATTTCACAAGTGTGAAAAGGCAGGCGTCCCAATACTTTTGGTAATATAATGTATGTTGTAATGCGTTGAAGCGCATTGTGTTGTGTTTAAATATAGCATGTTTCACTTTCACCCAGCACTTACCACACAATACATTGGTGTGAACTGAGCCTATTGGAAGCAATAGCTTACCGCTTGTTATGCATGAGCTGGCACTGACCAATGCAGCACAATACATATGATGTAATTGAACCCTTAAAATGAACAACAAACATTCTGAACGCATGCTTCAAAATAGAATCTGGTAATATTCTAGATATCTGAGCTGCTCACATCTAGTCCATACTATGTGTGTTAGGCTGGGTCTCCTACTACAGGCCTAATGCAATACCAAGCCAAAATCCATTATTTCAAATGGGCTCAATACCTACTAATGGCTTGCATTGGTGTGTATTAGGTGAAAATAGATCATGCTGTATTTAAATGCAGATCAGCATACTGAAATGTGTTACAACCAGAGTGCACTGATGTGCATATTGAAGGGGTTGTAAAGCTTTGTGTTTTTTCACCTTAATGCATCCTATGCATTAAGGTGAAAAAAAACACCTTGCACTCTCCGCCCCCCCCCCCGAGCCCCCGTTTTACTTACCTGAGCCTCGAATCTCCGTGGGCACGAACCCGCGTTGCTCTCCCCCGGCTCTTGTGGGCTCTTCATTGGATGATTGATAGCAGCGCAGCCATTGGCTCCCGCTGCTGTCAATCAAATCAATGATGCAGCGCACCAGGGGGTGGGGCCAAGTGATGCATTACACGGGAGCACGCCTGCAAGCTAATCCCCTTGGGAGACCGCATCCCAGAGGGGGGTTAGCTCTTGTGGGGAGGAGCCGAGACAGCCTCCGAGGGACCCCAGAAGATGAGGATCGGGGCCACTCTGTGCAAAACGAACTGCACAGTGTAGGTAAGTATGAAATGTTTGTTATTTAAAAAAAAAAAAAAAAAATGAAACCTTTGCAACCCCTTTAAGGAAAGAAAATAATGTATTTTGGCCCTTGCTGTGAAAACATACAAAAAAAAAAAATGAAAAATCCTGTGCCCATGAAAAAACTGCTGGCCACTGCTGTGAAAACATAAAAAAAACTGCTGTGAAGGTTACATACATAGTAACATAGATAGTCTAGTTGAAAAAAAGACCATCTAGTTTAACCAATAAAAGGTAAAAATATATATACAATCCTAATTACACAATCCTATACCCACAGTTGATCCAGAGGAAAGCGAAAAACCCTAGCAAAGCATAATCCCATTTGCTCCAGCAGGGTAATTTTTTTTTTTTTCTTATATAATCCCCAGCCTGGATCATTTGTATTGCTCATGTTTTAATAAATGTTCCACGAAAAAGTCAAGCTGCGGTTTCCAAAGCAAGCAAAGTTCTTTCTTGTATTAAGAGAGGTATGGACTCCAGAGAGAGATATATAATTTTGCCCTTGTACAAATCATTAGTAAGACCTCATCTGGAATATGCAGTTCAGTTTTGGGCACCAGTTCTCAAAAAGGATATTGGGGAACTGGAAAAAGTGCAGAGAAGGGCAACCAAACTGATAAGAGGCATGGAGGAGCTCAGCTATGAGGAAAGATTAGAGGGACTGAATTTATTCCCCCTTGATAAGAGGAGATTAAGGGGGGATATGATCAACATGTACAAATATATAAGGGGTCCATATAGTGAACTTGGTGTTGAGTTATTCACTTTACGGTCAACACAGAGGACAAGGGGGCACTCTTTACGTCTAGAGGAAAAGAGATTTCATCTCCAATACGGAAAGGTTTCTTCACAGTAAGAGCTGTGAAAATATGGAATAGACTCCCTCCAGAGGTGGTTCTGGCTAACTCAGTAGATTGCTTTAAGAAAGGCCTGGATACTTTCCTAAATGTTCATAATATAACTGGGTACTAACATTTATAGGTAAAGTGGATCCAGGGAAAATCCGATTGCCTCTCAGGGGATCAGGAAGGGATTTTTTTTCCCCTGCTGTAGCAGATTGGAGCATGCTCTTTTGGGTTTTTTCGTTTTGCCTTCCTCTGGATCAACTGTGGGTATAATATGGGGTTTATTGGATTGTACGATATATTTTATTTTTATTTATTATTTCTTTTTTGTTATGGTTGAACTGGATGGACTTGTGTCTTTTTTCGGCCTAGCTAACTATGTAACTATATTATTTCTGATCCCCCAAAAGGCAATCGGATATTCCCTGGATCTACTTTACCTATAAATGTTAGTATCCAGTTATATTGCAGTATGTACTGTATATTTAGTGTGCGTCAACCCAAGCTAAATGCAACAGATATAGTGTAAATCAATTTGTATGGACAGTAACTTTGGTATTTCTAGGAGTTATGTTAGTCAACATAGTGTTGTGACCTTTTGCTTTTAGTTATTACCATAGTTGTGCATATGGGAATATTACTGAAACTTAAGATTCTCTCCTAAAAAAACAAACTCATGTTTTCTCACAACAGATCAGTAAAGAGATCTATTTCTATAAGAAATGTAAAAACACTTCTGAAAAATGTAATACATGTCATTTGCCCAACATACTGTATAGCAATACTTGAGCTGTGAACTATTTACAAGTTAGATTTTATTCTATATTTGAAACACAGTTACAGAATGAAATGAAAAGACTGTGGATGGTGAAACTCCACAGCCCACACACCTGGATATTAAATGAATAATGCATCTTAAATTTTGCAAACAATCTAAACATTATTTTCACTCCTACTATTCACTGTGATGGAAAATATTTAGCAATTCATCTGTAACTTGCCTCTGTCTTCTTCCTAAATTCATCAGACACCTTATATCTGGCAGATTCTACATGAGGTTTTTGATAATTTCATCCAATTACTCTTCTTTAAGTCTCCATGGCATTTTCTTCTTTTTATAGACACCATCTGTCCTAATGAGTTTCTAACAGCTTTTGCTGTGTAGCACATCGTTGTCTCTATCACAATTTCTCATTTTCATCATCTCTCTGGCTGTGTTTTTATCTTGCTGAAGAAGCAATTGCATGTTTGTTCCCAAGGCAGAGAGTGTCATGTTGGCAGTAGTGTTATTGTAACCAAATTGGGGAATAAGGATTAGTGAGAACCACTAGGTCAAACTGTTGGAGTTTGTAAGTTGTTCTAAAGCAATAAAAGATAATATGCACATGAATAAAAAAATGTTTAAAGGATAAAAAAGAAAGCAGTTCTTTGAAAGAAAATATGTTTTATAACTCGAAACAAAAAATATATTTTTTTAGGGCTAACTTTATGAAAAATAAACTGTTCTTAGCATGTTTGAGGAATATGGATGCGCTATCAAAGGGACTGCCTTTGATTAACAAACCTCCTTTAGCTGGGTCAACACTGTGAACCCAGTAAACTAGTGATTAATCTATATAAAAAGGATAATAACAGCCAGAGGTAGCTTTATTATGTCTTGATCTTGTGAGCCACAATTAAGGTTAAGGTGAAAAATAAGGTGTTCTTTCCTTGGAGATGTAGGTGGCTATGGAATACACATGACCTGATGAAGCATTTTGTCTGTAATCGCAAAGAAAGTCCTTTTTCTTCACCACTCACTTGACTGATAATTGATCCCTCACCTTTAGCCAACCAAACAATTCCAAAGAAGCTGTGTTAAAGTAATAGTTGCCTTTTGGGCCTTAAAGGGATCCTATCACTAGTCCATTCATTTTAGCAACAATCTTTCCATTTTTTATGTGCTTTTAACATATTTTGTGTATTATTTACCTATAAAGACCTTCCCTGTGTAGACATCCAAAAGCCATGAGACTGCTGCAGGGTGTCAGCCTCTTGCATGCGATGTTAACACCCCCAGCAGATTCAAAGCTGTGACACTGAGAACTGACCAGTTATTTTTACTACAATGTGTAAATGCATGTGACCCTGGCAGGTGACACTGGCTCACCCATAGCATAGAGTCTAATTACCAGTTGGTCATCACCAGAGCTTTTGATGGTGGAGATAGGCTGGAAACAATAGTGGTAACCATTTTTTTTGTTGCAAGCTGGCACCAAGTAAGGGCCCTCAGGTTTGCCCCATCAAGAGGTTGCTGGGACAGTAGGGCTACATTGCAGAGATTGTTCATGGTAACATTGACAAGACAGTAGATGGGGCAGAGATTTTGACAGCTACAAAAAGGAAAGTAGTCAGGCCCAGGCAGTGGTCGAGGCAGGCAGCAGACAGAAGAGTTGTCAGGTCAAGCTGGATCAGCAACAGACAACTGGTGGTTAATTATTATAGTATTTAGCTCTCAGGTCAGGACAATAGGTCACAACAGCAGCAACTTTAAAGGCTGAAGTTTAAATACCCTTATGGTCAGAGGTCAAGTCAAATGTCATTACATGACACTTACAGAGCACTTGAAGCCCAAGTTCTAGTCTCTAGCAAGAGCAAATTTGCAGTGGTGAGTCTACAGCAAGAGCTTCGTAAGTCTGCAGCATGAACATTCAGCCACAATGACCCCTGTGGTTGAATCACTATTGCACAATATAACTGAACCAGGAATTGATGTAGACTTGCAGAATGTTTGCAAAGATAGTATATCTGAAGTCATGCAATGATGATTTACTGCAATTGTGCAACAAACTTGTGAAGCCTAGAAAGTCTACCAATAGCATAGCACGTCATTTTCAAACTTGCAGCACAATTTCTTGCTATATGGGTGGAGGTCCTAGTAAATTTCAGCAGGAATTTTGTGAGGAATCCTGGAAGGCTCTGCAGGGATCTTGTGAGTACTGTAAGAGGCCAATTACAAGAGAATAAAAAGTTATAGATAAAAAGTATAAACACTGTAAGTAAATATTAACCACTATCTGACCGCCCACTGTCATATGATGGCTGCAAGAAACATCTGTTGTTCCGGGCCGCCGTCATATGATGGCACTAACTTTGCGGCCACTAGGGGGCGCGCGCCGCTGGAGGCATGCTGGGGACCTGATGCGCGTGCCCGGTGGCCACGATGTCCGCCGGGCACCCGCGATTGCCCAGTAACTGAGCAGGACGTGGATCTGTGTGTGTAAACACACAGATCCACGTCCTGTCAGAGGAGAGGAGACCGATGGTGTGTCCCTTGTACATAGGGACACCGATCGGTCCCCTCCCCCAGTCAGACCCCTCCCCCCACAGTTAGAATCACTCACATAGTGAACATATTAACCCCTTGATCACCCCCTAATGTTAACCCCTTCCCTGCCAGTCACATTTATACAGTAATCAATGCATTTTTATAGCATGGATCGCTGTATAAATGTGAATGGTCCCAAAAATGTGTCAAAAGTGTCCGATATGTCCGCCGGAATGTCACAGTCATGATAAAAATCGCAGATCGCTGCCATTACTAGTAAAACAAAATATATAATAAAAATGCTATAAATCTATCCCCTATTTTGTAGACACTATAACTTTTGCGCAAACCAATCAATATACGCTTATTGCAATTTTTTTTAACCAAAAATATGTAGAAGAATACGTATTGGCTTAAACTGAGGAAAAAATTTGTTTTAAAAAAAAAATTTGATATTTATTATAGTAAAAAGTTAAAAATATTGAGTTTTCTCAAACTTGTCCCTCTTATTTTGTTTATAGCGCAAGAAATAAAAACCGCAGAGGTGATCAAATACCACCAAAAGAAATCTATATTTGTGGGGAAAAATGATAAAAAATGTATTTGGGTACATCGTTGCATGACAGCGCAATTGTCATTCAAAATGCGACAGCGCTGAAAGCTGTAAAAATGGCTTGGTCAGGAATGGGGTGTTCGTGCCTGGTAGGCAAGTGGTTAAAAATACTTGATTTTTCTCTGCTTTTACCTAAAAGATAGTGACTGGGTCTTTTTAGCCAACATTTTATAGTTGAATATTGACCAAGATCATAATTCAAAATAGATACACCTTTTAGCCTGCATTGTAACCCACAGGGATAAAGATTTGTGAGGGTCCCCTACCTAATTTATCTTCATATCTAAAAGATTTCTAACTAAAATTCCTTTGATGGTTTTGACCATGAAGCCATGACATGACTGAGGGAACAGCACACAGATGCCACATAATAAACATGTACACAGATGTTCTTAAGATATTGGGTCTTTTTCTTGCCAATCTAATTTTCATCCAGCACTACTTAATTAACCTAATTTAAACCAGAGGTATATTCTATATCTGTTAATAAGTAGTTCCCCAGTGTTGGAATAACTGAGATTTCACTAGAATTGTCTCTTTTCTATTTTTCTGTGACACATAATCTGGAAATTCAATTTTTAATGAGGCCGTGTAACAGTTTGTTAGACACTTATTTCTTGCTGGTGTCATCTATGGAGGCAGCTATTTTTAGTCAACAATAGTTACAAGAATTAAACCATGACTTGTATATGCATACCGTATCACATTTGCAAAAGTATTGCAAAAAATTACAAACTGCATTTCTTTTATATCACTTAATACAATGGTTATACTGTTATATGTACATGGTTAATGACCATGTAAATAGTGAAGATTGTTGACAACTCCTCCAAAAGACAACATTTACTGAGAAAATATCACATAATCAAGCTGTTTTAAATCACTGTCTCATAAATCTTAATTTTGCGTGACAGTTCGATATTGAATTATCTATCAAGAATATTATTAACTATATATCTTGACCATGTGTCCCATCTGAAAAGAAAACCTGTGTATAACAAAATGATCCAATGCTCAATGGGCTGACAGAGAAGGCAGTCTCACGACAGGCAGTGGAACGTAAACATGACTAGTTTATTTAATAATATACATATGAACAAATCCTATTGTCAGTGCAAGAAGAGGTGGAGAGAGATGAAAGGGAAAGTAAAGTGTCACTGGAGGTCCTCAGAGCAATGGGGGGCTGACGGTATCCAAGTGTGGGAAAAAAAATTTGCAGCAGGGAAGGCGCCAATGTCCCTGCTGCACTTCAGCCGAATGGGAGACCTGCTCACTGGCGTGTAGAGGACAGCTGGACATGCTGGAGGAGGAGGCAGAGGCAATGGTTGGCGGGAAGATGGAGAGCCGGACTCCGTGCGTCACGTGTAAGAGACACCAGACCAGCTGAGCCTCCAAATATTAGAAGATAGTGGGTGGAAGCAAAAGGGGGTGCAATGTGAAAACACACAAATCTGTCGTGTTTTTAGTCAGCTTCTGGTCCCCAATCGGGACAATATAGTTGACAATGTTACACAGTTAAGAAATGATGCTGAATGCCAGGTAGCTGTGGCTTATCTGGAGATTCTCCTGTTGTGGGGCTGCTGACAGTGTTTTCCTCCTTGCACTCTGTAGGTCAATGGATGCAGGGCTCGTCCGAGCCTCGGGAGCTCTTGGCTAGTATTCCTCCCAGTGGATGGGGCTAAAGACTCACAGGGGAGTGATGGTAGTCCGTGCACCTCAAGCGCATTGTTGGGAACCTTGGTTGCTCGGTACTGGACTTTGAGTCCTAGGGGCTTGTCGACTGGGAAATCCGGATAGTATTGGAGAATGATTCCAGTGGCCACTGTGGCCACTGTGGTCTCTCTGCTTTCATGGGCAATGAAGTGCTGGTGCCATCAATAGCAGTCTGCTGCTGGTAGTCACTAGGTTCTGGTGTGAACTGAGGAGTGCTGAAGCAATTCACAGACTAGTTTTGTCCACTAGGTGATGTGGACTTCTACAGGGTTGCCTGAAGAAGTCCACGCCACCTAGTGGACAAAACTAGTCCATGGGCACTTCATTGCCAATGAAAGCAGAGAGACCACAGTGGCCACATTCTCCACTACTATCCAGATTTCCCAGTAGACAAGCCCCTAGGACTCAAAGTCCAGTACGGAGCAACCAAGGCTCTCAACAGTGCGCTTGAGGCGCATGGACTACCATCACCCCCCTGTGAGTCTTTAGGCCTGTCTACTGTGAGGAACACTTGCCAAGAGCTCCCGAGGCTCGGATGAGCCCAGCATCCACTGTCCTACAGAGTGCAAGGAGGAAAACACTGTCAACAGCCCCACAACAGGAGAATCTCCAGATAAGCCACAGCTACCTGGCATTCAGCATCATGCAGCATCAATTCTTAACTGTGAGTAACATTGACACTTTGGGCCCAATTTGGACATTTTCACTTAGGGGGTGTACTCACTTTTGCTGCCAGTGGTTTAGACATTAATGGCTGTGTGTTGAGTTATTTTGAGGGGACAGCTAATTTACACTGTTATACAAGCTGTACACTCACTACTTTACATTGTAGAAAAGTGTAATTTCTTCAGTGTTGTCACATGAAAAGATACAATAAAATATTTACAAAATTGTGAGGGGTGTAATCACTTTTGTGAGATACTGTATATTAGTCTCAATTAATTTTTTTAGATCAAGCATACAACATATTGTACATGGATTACATTTATTACACATGAATATCACTGAAGCAAAAGGGGAGTTTGAGCTCAATATCTCCTAACTAAATATATGCTTGTGTACTTTTTTTTTCTTTTTGATGTATTCAGTTTACACAGCTATTAGACTAAGAAAAACATCTATTTTAACTGTTCTATAAAAAGAGTGCAGTCATGAGCTGTAACTGTCTTGATGTTATTTAGGTGAAGTCCCTGGGATTGCAGCCAGTGTATATGTAGGAGGAGGTGTAAAACCAGAATATTTGTTGATAATATGCTTAATCAAAACTCTGTACCATATTCTAGTTCCCTTATGAAACAGACAGAGCATAGCCTATGGTAGAAATGTACTGTACATGTAACATTCATGCCAAAATATCTAGTTGATATTTTTTCAGTAAATACTGTAAAATAATTTCTAGTCATTAATATGTGTAATTGTCTATTGATCATGAACACTATATGCAAGAGCTAAAGCAAAGCATATACTCAGCTATATGATAAAAAAATCTGAAGTTTAAATGTCATAATGATAACCTTTTATGGTTTGCAGCATTCAACCTGCTTTAAGAAGGATGCAAACTGATGCGACCTAACACTAACTGATTATGGCAGTGGCAAGCTTCCATCCCTAATATGTGTTAAACAGCAGAAAAAAGAAAGGAATTGGACTTTGAGTGAGGCAGGTCACTGAATGGATACCTTATTCAATTAATTTATAAAATAATTTATTAATAATAACAAGTGACGTTATAGAGAATGCCAATCTATAAATATAGGACACAATATACTATGATACACTTGTAAGAATATATAATTGTTATACAGAATAAGGTAAAACATAATCAGAATTACAGTTACAACAAAACACTCATCCATTCATAACAATTCAATGAATATAATCGATTGCTCATGGTGAGCCAAACTTGTCTAGACATCAGTTCGATGTAACTCAATGTAACTGGACGCACGTTCCATGGCTCATGCCAATCATCAGGAGTAAAAGGCTCTGAAATTAAATCAATATTATCTATAAATAGAGGATATCCTTTAAATGGGGAACAATCTCTCAAAATAAAGGTGTGTAACTTACAATACGCCCCAAAGGTGGCGCCCAACCTTTGACAGGGGACAAGGATGGTCAGCAAACAGGTGAAGACCAGGCGACCATGTCACGACTATGTGAATCTAGTGTATATAAACAGTCCACACTGCTCTGCAAGTAGGATTTCAGTCATGCTTATGCCGCGTACACACGAAGGGACAATCCTGCGGGATTATCCGCTGGACTGAAGTCCAGCGGATAATCCCCTCGTGTGTGGGCGCCAGTGGACTTTTTGGCGCCAAAGTCCGGCGGACTTTTTGGCGCCAAAGTTTTAAGTTTGGTTTTAAAATTATCCGCTGGACTTGGCAGTCCAGCGGACAATCCCGCCGTTAGTAGGCAAGTCCGCGGGACTTTTGAAAATGAACGGACTTGCCCACACACGGAGCAGTCCGTTCATTTCGAACGTAACTTCAGGTACGTAGCTAGCGTAGGCAGTAAATGCCGGCGCGCTAGCTCCGTCACCTGTCATGGATTTAAAGGGAATCCCCACGCCGAAAAACGGCGTGGGGGTCCCCCCCAAATCCATGTCAGACCCTTATCCGAGCACGCAGCCTGGCAGGCCAGGAAAGGGGTGGGGACGAACGAGCGCCCCCCCCTCCTGAGCCGTACCAGGCCGCGTGCCCTCAACATGGGGGGTGCCCTGGGGAAAGGGGGGCCGTGCGGCCCCCCCACCCCAAGGCACCTTGTCCCCATGTTGATGAGGACAAGGGCCTCTTCCCGACAACCCTGGCCGTTGGTTGTCGGGGTCTGCGGGCGGGGGCTTATCGGAATCTGAGAGACCCCTTTTATAAAGGGGGCCCTCAGATCCCGGCCCCCCACCCTATGTGAATGAGTATGGGGTACGATGTACCCCTACCCATTCACCTAAGGTGTAAAATGTAAAGTAAAAAAAAAAAAACACACACACTTTTGAAAAAATAGTTTATTGCACTGCTCCGGGGGTCTTCTTCCGTCTTGGGGGTCTTCTCGCCGGACTCCCCCGCCATTTACCAAGCTCTTTTACCGAGCGGGGGAAGTCCGGCTACCTTCTTCGTCGTCGCTGCCGTCGTCTGGGGTTCTCGATCCGCCTTCGGGGGTCTTCGGGGGTCTTTTCTGTTCTTGCGGCGGTCGTCGTCTTCCGCGCCACCGGCGCCTTATCCTTCTTCCTGTCCTTCTTCTTGTCCTTCTTCTTGTCCTTCTTCTTGTTCTTCTTCTTCTTCTTCTTCTTCCGATGTTGACCCGACGCTCTCTCTGCCTGGAATGCCTGTGCCGCTCTGCGCTGGGACTTATATAGGGGCATGGAGACAGGGTCACATGTTCATGTCACATGGTGACCCCGCCCCCTTGCGATGTCACAGTCCCAGCATCCTCCGGGACTGTGACAACACAAGGGGGCGGGGTCACCATGTGACATGAACATGTGACCCCGACAACCAACGGCCAGGGTTGTCGGGAAGAGGCCCTTGTCCTCATCAACATGGGGACAAGGTGCCTTGGGGTGGGGGGCCGCACGGCCCCCCTTTCCCCAGGGCACCCCCCATGTTGAGGGCACGCGGCCTGGTACGGCTCAGGAGGGGGGGGAGCTCGTTCGTCCCCACCCCTTTCCTGGCCTGCCAGGCTGCGTGCTCGGATAAGGGTCTGACATGGATTTGGGGGGGACCCCCACGCCGTTTTTCGGCGTGGGGATTCCCTTTAAATCCATGACAGGTGACGGAGCTAGCGCGCCGGCATTTACTGCCTACGCTAGCTACGTACCTGAAGTCACGTGCTAAATGAATGGACTTGCCGATGAGCGGCAAGTCCGTTCATTTTCAAAAGTCCCGCGGACTTTAGCCGGCGGATTATCCATCCGTGCGTGTGTGGGCAAGTCCGCACGTGTGTGGTCAAGTCCACACGCTCGGAAAGTCCAGCGGACCCAGCTGGAAAGTCCGGCGGGATTGTCCGCTGGACTAGGTCCGCCGGCAAAAGTCCGCACGTGTGTACGCGGCATTAGAGTTACATCGAACTGATGTCTAGACAAGTTTGGCTCACCATGAGCAATCGATTATATTCATTGATTTTTTATGAATGGATGAGTGTTTTTATGTAACTGTAATGCTGATTATGTTTTACCTTATTCTGTATAACAATTATATATTCTTACAAGTGTATCATAGTATATTGTGTCCTATATTTACAGATTGACATTCTCTATAACGTGACTTGTTATTATTAACGAATCATTTTATAAATTTATTGAATAAGGTATCCATTCAGTGACCTGCCTCACTCAATGTCCCATTCCTTTCTTTTTTCTGCTGTTCAACCTGCTTTAAGTCTGGTTGTTACAACTAAAAACTTAATAAATGACTGCCAGAGAGAGCTCTGTGCATTTTTTAAAGAGAGAACACAGCACAAGTAGCTCCCTACAGAAACCTCAGGGGAAACCATCTGATTCAGTAATTTGTGTGGTTAAATTTCACCTTGAGCTATTGAGCTCTGTAAAAAAAAAAAAACTTTTTTCACATCAAACAGGTACTATGAGCTCTATCTGTTTTGATCTGAAAATTTAAAATATTCATATACAATATTTCACATTTACCAGCTAAAGAAAAGAAAAATATTTAAAAAATTGTACTGTTTTTCTTACCAAACAACACAAGAAAATGTGTACAAACCCCATATATAGTCATATGAAAAACTAAGTATGCCACATGGAATATGTTGCCTTTTTCATTATATTTGATCAGATAAACATTAGATCTTTATTCAAAATCAGTGCCTACAGCTAACAGTGATATACAGGTCTAATGTGCACACTGAAATATTTTGTTTCGGAATTAAGTTTTCGTCCGAAAAATACATTTATTTAGTTACTGCCGATAATCGTTTTTATTTATTTAGTTTAGTTAAAAATGCATTTGTCCAAAAATCTGAAATAATTAAGGTTGAATCTGTCATTGAAGGCTTATGGTGTCTGTCGAATGTTCTAAGAAGATTCGACGGAATAGCTTGTAGGCGGAAGATTCGACGGAGCAGCTAAACTGTACAGCGCTGCAGTCGTACATTTCGGGCCGAATGTTCCGCCTACAAGCTATAGTAGAATTTTAATGTTGTATGACACCAGTAATAATTATATTTATTAAGCAGTCAACCAACATTAGAATTCTTCTATAGCCTATGGTCGGAGCATTTGACCATAAATGTCCACTCGCAGCGACTGCTTCGTCAAACCTTCATGTCGAATCTTCATGTCAAATCTTTTCTCTCTATGTCGAATAATCTTGGACTACCGTATATACTCGAGTATAGGTCAACCCGAATATAAGCTGAGGCCCCTAATTTACCACAAAAAAATGGGAAAACTTATTGACTCGTGTATAAGCCGAGGGTGAGAAATGCAGCAGCTACTGTAAGTGGAAAAGAGGGTCAGCAAATGCCCATCTGCAGCTGCATGTCTCCCTGTGTCCTGTACATACCCCCTGTGTCCTGTACATACCCCCCTGTGTCCATTGCAGCCTACATGTTCCGATCTGCATCCCCTGGGTCCTGTGTATCTGCATCCTGTGTCCACCATTGCAGCCTTCCTGTGCCGATCGTTAGATGCCTCCCTGTGCGATCTGTGTCCTGTGTCCCCATTGCTGATCCTGCTGATCAGTGTGTAAGGCAAAACAGACGGCGCCATTCCAATATTCCTCATCTTCGTCCGTGATAGGAGGAACACTCTGTTTTCCCAGCAGTCAGTAATCAGTGTTCCGCCTATCACGGACATCCTCTCATCCTCGTCCATTAGATGAGAATGACAGGACATCCGTGATAGGCAGAACACTGCACACTGACTCACTGCTGGGAAAATAAGTGTTCCTCCTATCACGGACGGGGAGGAGGAGGAGGCGCGGCTTTTGAACAGTGCCGTCTGTCTGCATGACACGCTGATCATGTAGGCAGATGGCGGTGACTCGAGTATAAGCCGAGGGGGGCACTTTCAGCCCTAAAAAAGGGCTGAAAATCTCGGCTTATACTTGAGTATATACGGTAATAGAGTTAGGTTAGGCACATTCGACCTTTTTTGCTATTGTCTCTATAATGTCAAATCTTTTCTCTCTATGTCAAATCTTTTCTCTCTATGTAGAATAATCTTGGACTAATAGAGCTAAGGTTAGGCACATTCGACCACAGGTTCGATGGACACAGATTGCTATTGTCAGCGTCATGTCGAATCTCATATATATATATAAAACTGATGTCACAATGAAAATAAAGCATTTGTTAATGTCGGATCTTTCGGTTTTCGGATTCTGCACGTTCAAACGATAACGAAAATACCCGAAATTCGGACGAAAATGCATTCGGACGAATTTTGTGGGGAAAAAAATATGTTTTGCATGTGAATGATGATGTTACACTAAGTAAATAGATAACTAACATGTCACGCTTTACAAGTGTGCACACTCGTGGAATGGCGCCAAACTTCGGTACTTAAAAATCCCCATAGATGATGCTTTAACCTCTTCAGCCCCGGAAGATTTTACCCCCTTCCTGACCAGAGCATTTTTTGCAATTCGGCACTGCGTCTCTTTAACTGACAATTGCGCGGTCATGCGATGTTGCACCCAAACAAAATTGACGTCCTCTTTTTCCCACAAATAGAGCTTTCTTTTGGTGGTATTTGATCACCTCTGTGGTTTTTACTTTTTGTGCTATAAACAAAAAAAAGAGCGTCAATTTTAAAAATAACACAATATTTTTTACTTTTTGCTAAAATAAATATCCCCCAAAAATAGATAAAAAAAATATTTTTTTCTTCAGTTTAGGCCAGTTAAAAAAATTTTTTATTAGTAATGGTGGCGATCTGTGATTTTTATTGTGACTGCGTGATTGTTTCTACGGTGAAGGGAATACCCGGCTCTAAATGAAGATATCTGAATGATGCCTGTAACTGCAACCCTCCTGCAACCTCATAAGACATTGTAATGGGGAGAAGTGGTTAATGGAAGTGCTAATAGTCACTTTAAAAAAGATGCTATCAGGCTTTAGTGGACTTCCAACAAGCTTCTAGTAGTGTTGGAGCCCACTAACCAGTTTGTTTAACCAGTTTCAGACTTTAGACATACTAGAAACACCCCCAAAAAATAATCATTGCACACAGGGCATGCATACCATGTCCAGCATCTCTGCCCTGCTGCTGGGACCCCCTCAGTATACAAAGCCAGAATTACTGTTTGCTCAGAGAAGGTGTCAGTAGCTGCAGAGTTCAAATAGCAGTCTGAATTAGTGTTTATAAACAACTCTGCTCCAGACCTGAACATAGAAAGATACAAAGTGACATAATGTTACTTTGTTATCATTTTGTTCATTCATCTGCAGATCAAAGGGAGGAACTTCAATCTGCAGATGATGTCAGTTAAAGCAACCTGACAAGTATTTTTTTTTCTTTTTTAATAAAATGTTTCTCTGTTTAACCCATTATAAACCCTGAGTTTACTCTAATCAGCCTTAATTACAGTGATTGTAAAAGAACCCATTGAGTTTAAAATAGAAAATACATAAAAAACAAGATATAATATTTTTGCATATGTAATTTGATATTTAAGTTTACAGACAATGATGACGATGACCACCGGGCACCCGCGATCGCTTGTGACAGAGCGAGAACCTGGATCAGGGGTATGAACATGATCTCTCTCTCTCTCCTCCTAGACAATCCCATCCCCCTACAGTTAGAACACAGTGAGTGAACACAGTTAACCCCTTGATTGCCCCTAGTGTTAACCCCTTCCCTGCCAGTAACATTTATACAGTAATCAGTGCATTTTTTTAGCACTGATCCCTGTATAAAGTTTTTGGGTCAATGGTTCCAAAAACATGTAAAAAATGTCCAATTTGTCCACCGCAATATCGCAGTCCCAATAAAAATCACAGGTCTCCAGCCATTACTAGTAAAAAATAATAATAAAAATGGCATAAATCTATCCCCTATTTTGTAGACGCTATATTTTTTGCGCAAACCAATCAATATACGTTTATTGCTATTTTTTACCAAAAATATGTAAAAGAATACATATCGGCCTAAACTAAGGAAAAAAAATGAGTTTTTTTTTAAAAAGGTGGGATATTTATTATAGCAAAAAGTAAAAGATATTGGGGCTGATTTACTAAAATGAATGCGCTGCGTCGGTTCATACCATAATTGGTGCTCCAGATAAATTATTAAGTGAGCGTATGAACTGGCAACAACACATAATATATCGGCGCACCGCGATAATAGTATGCCATTGATAATAGTGCACGCTAACAGTCCATTCACACATGGGCAACACGACTTCCAGCGCGATTTGGGGCGACTTACAACAGGACTTGTGGCGGACTTTACAACAGGACTTGGGGCGACTTACAACACGACTTGGGGCGACTTACAACACGACTTTAAGTCCAGGCCAGGCGACTTTAATTAAAAAAAAAACGGCATGGGTTCCCATCCAAGAGCATACCAAGCCCCTCAGTTCTGGTATGGATATTAAGGGGAACCCCGCGCCAAAAAAAAATGGTGTGGGGGTCCCCTCAAAATCCATACCAGACCCTTATCCGAGCACACAACCTGGCAGGCCGCAGGAAAAGAGGGGGGATGAGAGAGCGCCCTCCCTCCTGAACCGTACCAGGCCACATGCCCTCAACATTGGGAGGGTGCTTTGGGGTCCCCCCCAAAGCACCTTGTCCCCATGTTGATGAGGACAAGGGCCTCATTCCCACAACCCTTGCCCGGTGGTTGTGGGGGTCTGCGGGCGGGGGGCTTATCAGAATTTGGAAGCCCCCTTTAACAGGGGGACCCCCAGATCCCGGCCTCCCCCCTGTGTGAAATGGTAAGGGGGTACAAAAGTACCCCTACCATTTCACCAAAAAAGTGACAAAAGTGTTAAAAATGACAGGAGACGGTCTCTGACAATTCCTTTATTTAAGTCTTCTTTCTTCTGGTCTTCTTCCTTCTTCCTTTCTTCATCATTCGGTTTCTTCATCTTCTTCCTCCATCTTATTCTTCCTCTATCTTCTTCTTCCTCCAATCCGCTTCTTCTTATTCCAGTGTTCTCGTTCGGCATCTTCCTCCATGTCGTCTATTCTTCGTTATCGGGCCGATCCGCGCAATGGGAGGCTCCCGCTGTGTGACGCTTCTCTTCTTCTTCATCTTCTTCTTCCTCCGATCCTCTGCTTCTTGCTCCGGTGTTCTCGTCCGGCATCTTCCTCCACGGTGTTTCTTCTTCGTTAACGGGCCGCTCTGCGCAATGGGAGGATCCCGCTGTGTGATGCTTTTCTTCTTCTGACAGGTCTTATATAACGGAGGCCAGGGCCACCCGGTGACCCTGCTCCCCTCTGATGCATGGAACATCACCCCCATAATATTGCCACTTCCAGCTTCTTTTATTTTCTGAGTTGAAGAATGCTTGCGCCAGGTCTATAGCGGCGCACATATCGCGGCCGCCCGTGCGCCGGCAACATGATAGTAAATGGAGAATTGCGCTGTGTTACAGGTGCAAATGCTTTGTGAATACGAAAACGGCCGTTGCGCGTTGGCGTGCACCGCAACTCATGGCGCAAATGCTTGCTAAATCAGCTCCATTGTGTTTTTTTCAAAATTGTCGCTCTTCTTTTGTTTATAGCACAAAAAATAAAAACCGCAGAGGTGAACAAATAGCACCAAAAGAAAGCTCCTTTGTGGGGGTATCACAAAAAATGGCCTGGTCATTGAGCAGCCAAATCTTCCAGGGCTGAAGTGGTTAATGATATTCAGATAATGATTGCATCAGACAACAGAACAGAAAAAAATTGTGATCTTAGTGATCTTGACCATGACTGTTTGTGCAAGGCAGTTTCGGTATTTCTGTAACTGCTGATCTCCTGAGATTTTCAACAAAAAGATCCAGTGAGCAGCACTTCTAGGAATGAAAATGCTTTATGGGTGAAAGAGGTCAGATGATAATGGCCAGACTAGTTGAAGCGGAAAGAAAGGTTACAGAACCTTGGATAACATCTCATTACAACTGTAGTGAGCAGAAATGCATCTTTGAATGCAAGATGTATACATTTTCCCCAAAAAAGCATGAGGGGAGAAAATAAAAAAAACACAAGCCTAAAGCCCCATACACACGATCAGATTTTCCATTGGGAAATGTTGGATGTCAGGCTGTTGGCAGAAAATCTAACCATGTGTATACTCCACCGGACATTTGTTGTTGGACTTTTCACCAACAAATGTTGGCTAGCATGTCTTCAAATTTTCCGCCAATAAATCTGTGTTGTCGGATTTTCCGATCATGTGTACACAAGTCCGTCGGACAAAAGTCCAAAGTACAAACACTCATGCTCGGAAGCAGAAGCGGTCAGTCTTGTAAACTAGCGTTCGTAATGGAGAATTAACATTCGTGACGTGGCAAATTATGAAATCTCCAAATGCAGCGCACAATTCTCTTTCTTCTTTAAATCAAAATGCCATCCTAAAATCAGAATGCACAGCATATCAAAACATGAGGTGGATGGGCTAAGACAGCAGGAGACCACATTGATCTTCACTCTGATTAGCCAAGAACAGAAGGTTGAGGCTGAAGTGGGTACAAGCTCAGCAAACCTGGACAGATGAACACCAGAAAACTGTAGCCTAATTTGATTAATCTCAATTTGATCTCAGGTTTGCAGCATGAGTAATAATAATAATAATGAAGCTGCTTTGCTGGTTATACTGATGGAGTTATTGCAAACAAATTTTCAAAGGCTTTTTTTTTCTAGTGATATCAAGAATAATATTATTATGTTTTTTAAATTTTTTTTTATTTGTGCAAGTGACCACAACACCATTATCCCCTAGTTTATAAGATCAAAGATACAACTATGTTGGTGTCCCTTGTGAATTTTACATTGCATTTTTAAAATGTAACTACCTACTCCCAAACTGTCATTTGAAGTAAAACACATAGCAAAGTATTATTCTACACAATTGTTTAATTGTGCATTAACCACTTCAATACCGCTGTATAGTCATATGATGCCCACAAGGTGGATCTACCATCCTGGGTGGGCGTCATATGACGTCCTTGGATTCCCGGCCGCCCGGGGGGTTCGCGCGCGCGCCGCATCGCTCGGGACCCGGTGCGAGTGCCCGGCGGCAGCGATGTCCGCCGGGCACCCGCGATTGCCCGTTAAAACAACGGGACCGGGCGGGACCGTGGAGCTGTGTGTGTCCTGTCAGCGGGGAGGAGACCGATCATGTGATCCCAGTACGGAGGAACACATGATCGGTCTCCTCCCCTTGAGTCCCCTCCCCCTACAGTTAGAATCACTCCTATAGGGACACACATTAACCCCTCCAGCGCCCTCTAGTGTTAACCCCTTCCCTGCCAGTCACATTTACACAGTAATCATTGCAATTTTATAGCAACGATCGCTGTGTAAATGTGAATGGTTCCAAAAATGTGTCAAAAGTGTCCGAAGTGTCCGCCGCAATGTCGCAGTCACGAAAAAAAAAATCGCAGATCGCCGCCATTACTAGTAAAAAAAAAAAAAAAAATTCAATAAATCTATCCCCTATTTTGTAGACGCTATAACTTTTGCGCAAACCGATCAATATACGCTTATTGCGATTTTTTTTTACCAAAAATATGTAGAAGAATACGTATCGGCCTAAACTGAGGAAAAAAATAGTTTTTTTTAAAAAAAAATGGGATATTTATTATAGCAAAAAGTAAAAAATATTGTGTTTTTTTTCAAAATTGTCGCTCTTCTTTTGTTTATAGCGCAAAAAATAAAAACCGCAGGGGCGATCAAATACCACCAAAAGAAAGCTCTATTTGTGGGAAAAAAAGGACGTCAATTTTGTTTGGGTGTAACGTCGCACGACCGCGCAATTGTTAGTTAAAGCGACGCAGTGCTGAATCGCAAAAAGTGCTCTGGTAAGGAAGGGTGTTTAAAAGCCCTGTATTGAAGTGGTTAAAAAAAAAAAATAGACATGCTATCTGCCAATATATTCTATGCATCCAAAAATATAGAAAATTTACCAAATCAAATCGTTATTAAACCAAAAAAAAATGTCAAAGCAATAACTCCAAGGCCAATAATAAATAACACGTTATCTCCTCCGATCCCGCAACATGTCTGGTTAACGAAAAAGCCGTTCAAAAACGAACTGAAAAGCGCTAAATCAAAAACACGAAAAAGAAAAGCACGAATCAATGATCACCAATCTTCTACTAACAAGAAATTAGCAGAAGGAGCTCAAAGGGTGATGCTAAAGAGCTGAAAAAACATGTAGTATGTCACTACTTTCGTAATTGTAGGCCAACATTTGTGTGACCATGTGTATGCAAGACATGTTTGAGCCAACACCCTTTGGACAAAAATCCATGGGTTTGTTGTCAGAAAGTCCGATCGTGTGTACGGGGTTTTAAAGTTAAGTCTGTCACTGCCATCCTAAAATGTTGCATGTATTTGTCCTGAAAAGGTGGCCAATACTTTCATGGTGTTTCTTGATTTCTCAAATGAGTTTTTAATAAATCAATGTCATAAAGAATTAGGCTGTTTTGAAAGCAAAGGAGGCACTACCTCATACTAGTAAAGTGTTCCTAATAAATGGTTTGGTGAGCTTACAGTATATACTGTAGTAGCTACTAAAGGAACTCATTAAGGGGGGCCTAAAAGAACCAAAAATCACCCACTAAAATAAAAAATTGATTTCAACGGTGGACAAAAAATATTTACATTTCAAGTTTCCTTGTTCAGACAGAATATAGTCTATAATTTCCTTCCCAAATCCAAAACACATAAGATACCTCACTGAAAGGAAAACCATGGGAAAGGAATATGAATGTTGATAACATCTCTTTAAAGGATATGTTCATATTTTGTAACACCTTATATCTGTATTCATGATGTAACTTGTTACTGTTGCAATAGTTCATGCTAATCACTTTTCCTGTATGTGTCCTTTACCAAAGCCCCTAATTGTCTGGTGGTGTCAGCCTGAATACCTCACAGCTGGAAGTCAAATATAAATGTGCCCCTATCCAAAGGTTAGAGCTGCATTTCCTTTCATTAGACTAGTGAAAGCTTCTCAAATAACATATTTTACAAGGGCTTTTGCAAGCATTCTGTTTGTATACAATGGCTCATTTATTTCAAATACTTAAATCAGAATTTATGTAGTAGAGAGATCAGCCAGGCTAGATTTGTCATTCCAGTAAAATCTGCTTTGGTTTACATTCTAATTCATTTAAGCAGTCCTCCTTAAAGTTTCTTTTTGTGCTTGAGATCATTGCCATGAGGCTTTCCCTAACAATGATTTATTCTGATTTATTTCATAATCCATCCTAACTTACATTCCTTGTGAACCTAGATTTATTGTGAAATGCATCTAACACAGAATTGGGAATAATTGTAATTGTATTTGCTAAAACTAAGTAAAGTTGAAGCTGAGTCTTGTACTTTCCCTATTACTAGTTATTCTCTTGTGTTCCTCCTTGTTAGTACTTAACAAATGTTACCTTTATTACAAAAAAAAATGATTCCTGGTTTTACCAAGGGCTACAACCTATTTTTTCCCTGTTTTGCAGGTCTTCGAAATGGCTCCCTTTTCAATCTGTATACAAATCAACAGTATATTTATTGAACTCACAGTTCAACATGCTGTGTTCATGTGTTTAGGCCTGAAATCATAGGCAATTTACTAAATGATATGGGTCATGGGATGCCTGTTGATAAATGGTGGGAGAACAAAAGACCTGCTACAGGAAGTGCAAGTGAATGATTAGTAAATTGTGTTTGGTGTTAAAATAGACTTTTATAGATTGTTTGTGTGGAGTATAATGAATGAAATGACTCCACCCCTGTTGTGAATATAAATAAGTTTACCTAAAGTGCTTGTAAAGAAGAAGATTTTTTATCTCAATGCATTCTATGCAATAAAATAAAAAACCTTCTGTGTGCAGAAGCCCCCCTAATACTTTTCCGAGATCCATCTAGATCCATAGTGTCATAGTTACCAAGGTTGAATAAAGACAGTAGTAGTAGAGTGAGTGTCTACAATTGTCCCTATCCCCACACATTGCACACTCACATAGGTCCCTACCCTCAAGGAGCCCACAATCCAAGGTCCCCATTCATATACTAGGGCCAATTTTTGGACAGAAGCCAATTAACCTACCTGCATGTCTTTGGATTGTGGGAGGAAACCAGAGTACCCAGAGGAAACCCACGCAGGAACAGGGAGAACATGCAAACTCCAGGCAGGTAGTGTCATGGTTGGGATTCAAACCAGTGACCCTTCTTACTGCTAGGTGAAAGTGCTAACCACTACACCACTGTGCCGCCGATCCATCGATGTTGCAGCAGTGTCTCGGCTGCCCGGAACTCCCCTCCTCATTGGCTGAGACAGCAGCGTGGCACCATTGGCTCCCACTGCTGTCAAATAAAGTCAGTCAGCCAATGAGGAGAGAAAGGGGGCAGAGCTGGGCCACAGCTTCTTGTCTGAATGGGCACAGATAGCTGCAGCTCTGCTTGGGTGCCCCTATAGCAAGTTGCTTGATGTGGGGGCACTCAACAGGAGGGAGGGGCTAGGAGCACCAAAGAGGGACCTAAAAGTAGAGGTTCTGGGCTGCTCTGGGCAAAACCATTACACAGGGCAAGTAAGTATAACATGTTTGCTATTTTTAACTAAAAAAACAGAGACTTTAGTATGTGATAGCATATGGTATTAAAGTGTCAGTTAAGCCATTTTTTTTTTTATAAAGTGGGGAAGGTTCAGAACCCTTGTTGGGGTTTTTCTGTTTTCCCAGGATCCCTGTGCCAGCATTACAAATTTAATTTGAAAGGAAGTTAGGGAAAATCTCCAACAGAAATGCGAACATACATATAAATGCTGTCTGTTTCTCCGTTGCATATTTTCTGGTGGAACTGTTGTCAATGGGACAGTAAATGAGAGAAGTTATCTCTGAAGATGTCCTGGACAGCAGTGCTCTTATTCTCCTGAACTGTATCCGAAAAAAAAAAAAAAATGGTTAGAGTAACACTTCAACATATGATTAGGCAATTAAAGGCAACCTCCACTGAGAGAAATACGTAGGCTGCCAAAGATGATTTAGCTGTTAAGTTGCTAGTTGTCTGGCTGTCTCTGGCTTAATGACTTTGTGAGACAATGACCAAAAGCAGAACAGTAAAGTCAGAGTGAAATCAAAACTCCTGATTTAAATAGAGATGGAGATCTGAATACTTGTCCCACGTTAGTAGTTCAAAAATACTTAAGTTACCAAATCCCACACTTTTTTTGTTGTGTTTGCATTTTGAATGGCAACCCAATGAACTAAGGCAACAAAGCTTCAACACATAGGCGTTACAGCTCACTACAGCACATGGTAATGCAATACAGTGCATTGTGGTGCACTGTGTTAGAAAAATACTGATTGCACGTGTTTTGTCTCTTCTTTTTCATTAGCAGCCCATTCAAAATAAATGGGCTACCTTCAATGAATACAAATCTTCCTCTGATTAGCTAAGGAAGAGTTCATGATGTCATCCGCCTGACTCTCCACCTCAGCCAATCAGGGGAAGTCCCAGTAATGGCCAGAACACAGCACTATATACTGTATGTAGTTGAGGCTATATACAGTTAATACAGAGTGCCCAGCAAGTGCAGCTATTAGTGCAGTAAATAGTTAATTTGGACCAGCTTAGGCCAAATTAACTATTTAAAGGGACATTAAACGTAGAGGCAGGCTTTAAAAAAATATGTGTGTTTTAGAAATGAGCACATATAAATTACACAGACATTGTGGATAAATGGATGCAGTTAAAAGGTAAGCTCATTATCACTTTAATCAGCCACAGAGCCTGTGTAATTTATATGTGTTACATTTTAAAGGGATGGAGTGACAACCCTATTTGGATATCTAACAAGTCCACTTCATTTTCAGCCACATGTCCCTAAACCTTAATTCGGTATTACACCAGGGTTGATTGATGACAATTTGAAGATAGATTTGACAGTAAAGTGAAGAGAAAACAAGATCTTCTTATTCTTTTCACAGCATGTCAACCACTACAAAACCATAATTCATATAAATCAGTCAAGTGTTTCACATCATGGCAGAAGTTCAAGCTAGTAAACATATTGCACGGCGTGTCCTCTTTAAACTCTGCGGTGTAGCAAGATCACTTGTGGTGAGCGCTGTTATTCAGAAAAACAAACAGTTACTTCTCTTCTGTATATTGTCTAGCTACAGCAGCTAAACAGCCACACAAAACAAGTAAGTTGGGAAACTGTATTTCGATAGCAGTGGGGGTGTCTGTGACTACATAATTATTCTTTACACTAAAGAAAACACAGATTGCATTCTGATCTTTTTTAATAACTTATTACATCCAAATATAGTGCATATTAGGATGAAAAATAAGTTTAATTAGTAAAATAATTAAGAAAATGGTTCCATAGTTTAAATGATTGCTATGGTTTGGTTGGTATGCAAAACGAATACAATTTACTTGGGAGTAAGCAAAGAAAATGGTTGTGTGCTTGACTAAAAAAAAATAACACATTGCATTGAGATACAACATCTCTGAAGACATGACAGCCTTAAACAGCAGTATTACTTTTCTTCTTGGGTGTACACCTTCAGTACTGCCTCGCTATTATCCAAGTAATACATGTCATTTCCTTGACTGCGACATTCTTTATGACTATGAGCAGTTACAGAACTGCACTGCAATGGCATTTTAAAATACCAAGAATTAATTACTGTAATTTTAATTAATCGCTCAGAGGAATGTAGAATAGGCAAACACACAGGGAGGCATTTTCTGCTTTTATCTTCTGCCAAAAGGTCACATCTCTTACAGCTGTTTAACTAAATAAAGTACATGATTAAGGTGTACACCAAGTAGAGCTGAAATAAACTACCTTAAAATATTTAACCCTGTTGTTATCAATCACCTCCAAATCTAGCTAAAGTCAACCCTCCACACATATAACTTATAGTATTTATACAGGAGATGCCATTTGCTAGCTGAAGTCTATCTCATATGTATGCCTGTCTCTCGACCTTTTTCTACAGAATTATGATAGGCTAAGAAACCAGAGACTATAGGGTGGAAGCATTGGTTTAAGGTTGTCCTTCTTAACACCTTGAAAGTTCATCCACATGTCTTGTTTTTAAAAAATGTTTAAATCTGCTTCAGATTCTTAAATATTAAGTCACTGGCATATGACGAAGGAAAAGATACAGTTCTTTCCTTCATGGTCCTAAATTTCAGATACCGTTGTCCAACATGTGATGGACCCTCACCCAGAGTGGAATCACTGCCATAGTGACTAATCCAGTTATTATTTCCCTCCATTCTTACTTGAGGTGTAAGCCAATGCTTTCCTGGCCAAGGGTGGAGAAGGATCTGGGGGTTTTGGCAGATTATAAGCTTAATAATGGCATGCAATGCCAAGCAGCGGTTTCCAAAATCCTTTCTTGTATTAAGAGAGGTATGGACTCCAGAGAGAGAGATATAATTTTCAGGAAGGATTTTTTTTCCTGCTAGTACAAATTGGATCAACTGTGGGTATAGAATTGTGTACTGTATATAGGATTGTAAAACAAATGTTACTCTTTTTTTTTCAACCAGACTAACAATGTTACTATATAACTATAAGTGACAACTTAAAAAACATTTACAGGTTATCAGTTAAACATGAACTCTAGTGTTCACAGCGATCACCATTTACTGTACATATGCACACTGCACCTATTTGTGCATTTGTATTTGTGCGTGAGCACTGGGGGAGGGGATGGATTTTTTTATTTTATTATTTTAATTATTTATTTTATTTTATTTAACATCCCAATAGGTGAACAAGCCCCTTGTTATAGCTTTGAGCAGTGACAGATATCAAACACAGATCTGAAACTGGAAGTGATGAAATCTTAATCGCTTCTAGCTTCATTTGCCAGAAGAGATTGGGGAACAGACATTGCTCCGTCTCTTCTGTGGGCAGCCATCCCCGACCACTTACAGCAGTCCTGGGATTCTCGATGGAATGATAGAGTTCAGGAATGGGAGAGGGGGGAAGATCTCCACAGCACTGTAAAAGTAATTACTTTTACAGTTAAGCTGATAACCAGCTTTAAAAAAAATGGTACCAGCTGCAGCCATGATTCTTCTATAACCCCTTTCTGCCCAAGATGTTTATATGCTGATTCAGGGCAGCAAGTGGTTAATTTATACCTCAGCATTCCTTAACAACATTAATCTAAAGGTATAAGCATCCATCATTTTATTGTCATTGCAGAGACAATAGCGCTCTTGACACACAATTCATTTTTTTTCCCATTGGGTTTTTATATACAACTGGCATTAGTACATAAATCCACATTGCTATCAGCCTCGTTCATCCCATACACTGAATGGGAAAGGTAGCAGCAGCGTTAAGAGCCAATCTGGTACATGTGTTATCAATATTACAGCTACTTTGCTCTACATTTAGCTGAATAGGGGTGGGAAAGTGACAACATTGTGTCCCAAATATAGAGGAAGGTGCCAGCCTCCTGGCTGTGCTGCTATGTACAGGTGTATTAATCACAAACATGACTGAACAGAATTAAAATCCTTTGGCAGATAGGCCTGTTGTTTATGTGTATTTAATACATACATATGGCTGTCTGCTTATAGTTTAACTGTATGAAGATGGATGATATCATCAAAGAAGAGAGATTCTGTAGGCAAAATGTATCTCATAATTTTCTCGTTTTTTTGTTTCTGATTTAATATTGATTATGCTCTCAAGTGGTCAGAGGTAATCCACGCAAAGTACTGTGATTGTTCTACTTCTTGCTTAATTACCTAACCATTATATATGAGTTGGAACTGATAGGATCTAGAGATACAAATGCTTATAAATCATGTCACGTTATTTCATACATAGATCTTTTTGTTTTTCTCCACATGTATTAATCACAAGCTTAAGGTCAGCATATTTGTATCCATTGTTCATTAACTTACAAACCCAGGAGATCTGCGTTGGGGCTTGGTTCGGTCACCCTGATTCTCACACCAATTGTAGGGTCCTTTTAAGTTAGATTTCCACGTTTGCAATTTTGCTTGATGAGATTTCCATTAAATCAAATAAAATTTATCAAAACACATGTCAGTGCACGTGTTAAAACATACATCAGCACATGTCATGGTGTATGTCAACACATCATGATGCACATCAGTGCATCAACGTGTGCTAATGTGGGTTATGATAAGTTTTAACATTCATTACAAAGTGCACTCCCATGTGCGTCAATAATGCATTGCATATTTATGCATGCTGACATGTGTTTTGATCCACTTCTATTGATATCAATATAAAGCATCAGTGGAGAATGCAAAGGTGTGAATAGGCCCAAATGATCCCACTATAAAAAGGACATTTTCCCCCTTAAGACAGCAGACTTACCTGATTTTTTTCTATGTTAAAAAAACTAGCTTGAAGCAATCATTTGCCAAATAACCTACCATTAAATCAAAATATGGCCCTGTTAGTAAAGGGTCAAATACACATGTAAATGATGTGCAGAGGTATATGGTACCCCTGTCTGCATTAGTATAGGCACTTGAATACTGAGAATATAAAATAACTTATTGTGAATAACATTTTGGGAACTTTTGTAGAACTATGGGCAAAACTTTTTTTTACATTTAGGATAAAGAAAAGGAGGGCTATAACTCCTGCCAGAATTATTTTTGCCATCTGTGTCCCATTGCGGAGATTTCCCTTCACTTCCTGTCCCATAGCCAAACAGAAAGTGGGAGGAAATCCCTGAAAATTAAGGGAATTCTTTGGGGACCCCCAGCTCACCAGAACTAGTGTCCCTGTTGCAAGATTTCCCCTCTATTACTTCTCTAGGGACAACCCAAAATCTGGGATTTTCTTTTACTTTCACTTTTAATGATAATAGTAAACAGGACAAATAGAGAGGGTGAATCTCTCTAACAGGTACACAGACAGCATTAAACAATGACAAGCGTTCTAATCCTACTGCAGTCTATCCATACTTTAATGTATCATTTGGTGCTGCATGTTAGATACACAGAGAGGAGTAAATAAAAAACCTCCATGAGGTCTAGCATTGTGCCAGATGATTGATTACATTAGGAAGCAAAATTATAATAGTTTTCTGTTATTGCAGAACTCTGAAGAGTACAATCTTTATTATGCTGTAGGATATATACCATTGTCATTTCTTCAGAAGCTAGAAAACAGCTTAAATTCACAATAGTATGTACAAATACAATAGCTCCAATGCACATCTCTGCTACGAGAGCTCACAAAAATGCCTGAATGCATGTAAATGTGTTTCTTGCTAATGGATTGGGTCACTGTCCTCCTAAGTGTGTGATGACTGCAAAATTTTGATACTTTGTCCGTGTTTCTACTCTGTGCTGCACACATAAATATCAAGCTAGAAATACTTCAGCACAGAAGTGGTGTAATGGAATCAGCATTTCAGGTACTAATGTTAATCAGTTCATGGAAGCGTAATTAACTCACAAAATGTCTCCAGCTTAAACCTTTTAAACTACATTGTAAAACTATTAGTGAAGCTTAAGTGAGGGAAGCTCATTAATAACGTATGGTGAGCACCTGCATTCAAAATTTCTATCATGCTCATTTTTTTGCAAGCTGTTAAAGGAAATCTGTACTTCTACTTACCTATTGAAAATGCTACATGCTTGGCTCTCATGTTAGCACCCAATGGTTTCTTAACTGTTACTGACCTGAAACAGATATGCAGATCAGTATCTCTAGAAGTGACTTTATAATTTGTTTTTCATGCATTGCTGCGTCGCGAGTTGTCTCTATTTATTGTTAGAGCACACAAATTTATCCTAACTCACAACTTTTTCTCCTTCAATGGGTCCCACTACCTCAGGTACAGGGCGTCGCCATGGGCACTTGTTGCGCCCGGCGTACGCCAATCTGTTTTGTTGGCAAGGCCCCCACTGACACTCTACAACAATTTCTTCAATATCTAAAGGAGGTTCAATATCTACGTGCTCGACGCAATTGCTCGACGGATACCTCCTTTGAACAAGCTTCTTTGTTAGCTTTGTTGATAATCGAGTCTTACAAAAGCAGTAATAAATCCCAGAGGCAAATAAAGGGCACATTCCCATGTGGCAATTGCAACTATTGCAAATATTTATCTAAATCCAACATACACAATGTTTTACCCAAGGTACTCATATCAGGTAGATTTACCTCTGGGACGACACTGCAACAGTAGATCACCCCCGGGCCTCAATGAGGCCTTTTTTTTTCATCCCAGCACCCACATAAACCACAATCCTTGTAATATACCTTTTTTTTGTGACTTTGGCAAGCATGCGCAGATTTCCCCTTGCGCATGCGCCAACTCTCCGCTGCTCTATGGAATCGGTGACGTCACGACGCCGGACGTGACCCCGCCGTGATGATGCGCTCACGCCGGCGCCGCCCCGTCAGAGGTCCTCATTGGAGATACACCTATGGCGCATGAAGCGCCTTCTCCTCACAGGCAAAACATTCTGTCAGGGCTAGGCTCAGCCCTAGGTTAACATGGCATTGTACCTTGGAGATGAATGGGACACACGCATGACAAACACCATGCACAATTTTGAGTCTAATGAATATGTTCAGTCACAACTCAAATACACCTTTCTCAATCTTACGCATACAGTCCAAAAAAAAAGCTTCTTTATTTTGGCATATAAAATCTTTCAAAGAATATATTGCCCATGGAATCAACCCCTTCGGCCTCCGGGTACAAATTTTCCCTACTTTTCAGGACATCCGCCCAGACTTCAAGGTTTCCTGGGAGAATGCCCTGAAACAATGCTCAAACGAGCTTATGAAACTACTTATTACTGAATATGAGTCACAAATGACCCTCTTAGATACCAAGCTTGAGCTGATTAATTAACACCCAGCTCGCGCAATTTCAGACACACCCTCTTTACATCTCATTAGATGAACAACTCCTTGCATCTCAAAATGCGGATTTTTTAGACAAAATGCGAACCTCACTTCACACTTACCAACAACAACCGTCCCAGCACCCCAAACCCAAACGAACAACACGCTAACACCTCCTTCAGCTAACATCATTAATCTATCGTCTCACACACTCACTTCTGAGCTCAAGATCTCTACTCAAGATTGCTGTTTAATCTTAGATACAATAGCTTGTTTTCCCTCTACTTGGTTACCCGGCGTGGGTAAGACTTGGCAAGCATGCGCAGATTTCCCCTTGCGCATGCGCCAACTCTCCGCTGCTCTATGGACCATTCCGCCGGTCCACTTCCTGTTTGCACTCCACCCTGGAGCGCATCAGGTCATCAGCGGCCTTTCCCGCGTCGGTGACGTCACGACGCCGGACGTGACCCCGCCGTGATGATGCGCTCACGCCCGGCGCCGCCCCGTCAGAGGTCCTCATTGGAGATACACCTATGGCGCATGAAGCGCCTTCTCCTCACAGGCAAATCAGCCAATCAGCAGATCCCTCAGCTCAGAACTCCACACCTCTATCCAGCTGATTGTCATTACATGAGCACATATATACCTACACATCAGATGGCCTCAGTACATGCTGCTGATGATCCAGAGCTGACTGATCCCTCACCCAAGCGATTTTTATCCAGGTAACAATAGCGTTCTGCTATATAGGGCTGCTTATGCACCTCTACACTACCATTTTACCACTCTTATATTTATACTCTATTTTTCAGCCATATACTGCCTGGCTCCGCTATTTGCCTGCTACAGCACTTGGGCTTTTTGCTCAGGCCCTGTACTGGACCTTGTAACCTGTTGAGGCCTTCCTAGCAAGCTTTCCACCATCAGTGGCCACTAGGGATGAGCCGAACACCCCCCCGTTCGGCTCGCACCAGAACCCGCGAACGGACCTAAAGTCCGTGCGAGCTTTAGAACCCTATTAGTTATAATGGATGCGAACGTTCGAAATTAAAAGTGCTCATTTTAAAGGCTAATATGCATGTTAATGTCATAAAAAGTGTTTGGGGACCTGGGTCCTGCCCAGGGGACATGTATCAATGCAAAAAATTTTTTTTTAAAAACGGCCGTTTTTTTTCAGGAGCAGTGATTTTAATAATGCTTAAATTGAAACAATAAAGTGTAATATTCCTTTAAATTTCGTACCTGGGGGGTGTCTATAGTATGCCTGTAAAGGGGCGCATGTTTCCCGTGTTTAGAACTGTCTCTGCGCAAAGTGTCATTTTTTGAAAGTAAAAAAGCTATTTAAAATCACTCGCGGCTAATGTTAATTCACGGCTCCCGTAACACAGAGAACAGTGATTCATTGAAACTCATTCATAAAAAAAAGTCATTGATAAAAAAAAAAAAAAAAATGAAAAAAAAAAAAAGCGTAGGGGTCCCCCCAAATTCAATAACCAGGCCTTCAGGTCTGGGATGGATATTAAGGGGGATCCCAGCCAAAAAAAAAAAAAAAAAAATGGCGTAGGGTCCCCCTCAAAATCCATACCAGACCCTTGAGGTCTGGTATGGATTTTAAGGGGAACCCTAGCCAAAAAAAAAATGGCGTGGGGTCCCCCTCAAAATCCATACCAGACCCTTATCCGAGCACGCAACCTGGCAGGCCGCCGGAAAAGTGGGGGGGCCGAGAGCGGCCCCCCCTCTCGCCTGAACCGTACCAGGCCACATGCCCTCAACATTGGGAGGATGCTTTGGGGGTCTAAGACCCAAAAGCACCTTGTCCCCATGTTGATTAGGACAAGGGCCTCTTCCCCACAACCCTGGCCGGTGGTTGTGGGGGTCTGGCGGGCGGGGGGCTTATCGGAATCTGGAAGCCCCCTTTAACAAGGGGACCCCCAGATCCCGGCCCCCCCCTGTGTGAAATGGTAAGGGGGTACAAAGTACCCCTACCATTTCACCAAAAAAGTGGCAAAAATGGTAAAAAGGACAGGAGACAGTCTTTGACAATTCCTTTATTAAAATCTTCTTTCTTCTTTCTTCATCCTTCGGATTCTTCATCTTCTCCTTCCTTCATCTTCTTCCATCTTCTTCTTCCATTTTCTTCTTCCTCCGATCCGCTTCTTCTTGCGCTGGTCTTCTCGTCCTTCTCGTCCGGCATCTTCTTCCGTCGGCGTCGGCGTCGGTGTCGGGTGTCTTCTTGGGCCGCTCCGCGCAATGGGAGGCTCCCGCTGTGTGAGGCTCCACTCCATCTGACAGGTCTTTTAAAACGGAGGGCACCTGGTGACCCCGCCCCCCTCTGACATCATGGGGAAAGCCATCATGGAATTCCCCATGACGTCCCTGTGCGTCAGAGGGGGCGGGGTCACCAGGTGCCCTCCATTATAAAAGACCTGTCAGACGGAGCGGAGCCTCACACAGCGGGAGCCTCCCATTGCGCGGAGCGGCCCAAGAAGAGACAGAGACACCGACGCCGACGCGACGGAAGAAGATGCCGGACGAGAAGGACGAGAAGACCAGCGCAAGAAGAAGCGGATCGGAGGAAGAAGAAAATGGAAGAAGAAGATGGAAGAAGATGAAGGAAGGAGAAGATGAAGAAACCGAAGGATGAAGAAAGAAGAAAGAAGATTTTAATAAAGGAATTGTCAAAGACTGTCTCCTGTCCTTTTTACCATTTTTGCCACTTTTTTGGTGAAATGGTAGGGGTACTTTTGTACCCCTTACCATTTCACACAGGGGGGGGGCCGGGATCTGGGGGGTCCCCTTGTTAAAGGGGGCTTCCAGATTCCGATAAGCCCCCGCCCGCAGACAGACCCCACAACCACCGGCCAGGGTTGTGGGGAAGAGGCCCTTGTCCTAATCAACATGGGGACACTGTTTTTCAAGAGACAGCCAGAGAACTCTGTTTTTTTAGAAGAAGGTTAGCAATTACAGCATTTATATTTGCCTCAGTACAAATTTCCTTTAAAGATATTTTCTTTATTATACTTTGAGGGACACAGGCGTTTAGGAAATCTTAGACAGTTGGGTTATACTTCTGTCTACAGGAGGTTGGGAGTCTGGCAAGCAAAAACTGTTTAAACAAGCCCCCATATAACTCAGCCTCTAACCTTCGTGCCTCCATTTTTTGTTAGGAGGTTAGAAGCTTCTTTGTTAGCTTTGTTGATAATAGTCTTCAACCAAGGTACTCGGTACACAGTAGATATTTTTTTTTCTTTTGTGACTTTAATCAAGACATTCTGTCAGGGCTAGGCTCAGCCCTTCCTTCTCTGAGCTGGCCACTCAGCTGTCGGCTAATTGCCAGCTCCTATCTCTCCACAGTTACTCGCCTGTTGATGATATCCTGCTTGTCAGTCCCGCCTACTTAAGGGGCCAGTCCATATGATCTCTGCCTTCACCTTGGTCACATCTCTAGAGACGCTCTCCTGTGTTCCTGTTAAAGACTTGCTTGGCTGACATTCCTTCTGGCTTCAGATCTTGCTTGCTGTTCTACTATGCTGTTCTTTGGCTCCCTGACGTTTTGGCTTGTCTGACTATCCATTTTGGTACCTGAACTCTGGCTATGATTTGACTATGTTTAGGCCAGTTGGACTAGAGTAAAGGAAACCACCTCACAGTTGTGAACTTTAAAATAAATCCTGACACCTTTGGTTTTACTATGGTAAGTGTTAAGGCTGGAGGACTTGAGTGCTTATGTCATTAAGCGGAACTAAGCACTCCTATCCTTTACAGCCAATGAAGCTGCCATCTTGGCCTTTGTTTGATCTGCAGTTGCCATGGTGCAGCACATGTGACCAGCCATTTGGTGGCTTGACAGTTCGGTAGAGAGAAAAAAACAACTGTTACAGTTATCATTCAGAACATGCCTTGAATGTAACTATTTAAAAAAAAGGTAACTTGATGGGTTTAGTTCCTATTTATGTAAAGTGTTGGATGTAGATGCTCTTTTTCCTGTAATTCAGCCTTGAGTAAGCACCATATTGCTTCTTCTGCTTCTAAAGCAGCTGCTCATGTCTATGTTACTATGTAAAATGGACTGCTGGGGATTATGAGGAATTACCATGTAAAAACAGTAAGCCCCCGTACACACGGTCGGAAATTCCGACCACAAAATCCGTCGGATTTTTTCCGACGGATTTTGTCCGACACTGGTGCTGCATACACACGGTCTGACAAAGTTGTTGGAAAATCCTTCATCCGATCATTCTGAACGTGGTGACGTTCGTTGACGTAGAGGCTAGTAGCCAATAGCTTTGGTCTCGTAATTTGATCTGAGCATGCGTGGCACTTTGTCCGTTGGAATTCCCTACACACGATCGGAAAAAGTCTGATCGGACTTTGTTGTCGGAAAATTTGAGAGAAGGATCTCAAATTTTTTTCCGTCGGAAGTTCAGACGGAAAAAGTCTGATGGAGCCTACATGGAGCCTTTCTGACAACATGGTCGAATCGGACATTTTTCATCGGAATTTCCGACCGTGTATACGGGGCATAAGTGTGGTAGATAGAACATTTTCCTCCAAAATGACATCACAAATGGACAGGACTATTAAATATGCAGTATATCTCCTGTAGTAGAGCAACCACAAATGCATTTAACTGAGAAACTGGGATTCGGATGAGATATATAGGAAGACACCATATAACATCTCATCACACCTTTATAGGCTACTTCAGTATTAGTAACATTAAGTGAACAGTGACTTTTTTTAATATGAATATCCAATGTTGTATTTGTATATATCTTTCTAGCTCCACTGGGGGAGGCTTCTTACATTCTTGTATGTATGAACAGGAGACAATAGAAAATGAAGTCAAAAAGTGATGGTAGTCCTTTGATGGCCATAACGTGAAATATTTCATGTTTGAATGGTCAGCAAACAAAGGAATTGTAAGCAGAGGAAAAAGTGGTAAATATGGTGACAACAAATCACCTGAATCCCATATTATTATAAAATTGTGTTTCATAAGTCGGCTTGCATCCCAAGCCCTGTACTTAGTGAGATATCTGGTGAGCACCAAGAGGGTGGTTGGGTGACAACATGAGATTTCTAGATAAGTCCAAAGAGGGACGTCTACCATCTGATTGATGGTAATAGTAGACATGATTTGGGATACATGGTAATCTTGTAACATGTTAGGTAGGCCTACCCCTTCTTCCTTTTTATGCCTGTAGAGTGTGGATACAGATACTGGGGTGCCACATGATGGAATTAATACTCCTCTGCAGGAACTGAGGGACAAAATAAATTGAATGGGAGGTTTATTAAATATTACAATACCTTGGGAATAGTAATTTTCACTGCAGGAACTCTGCCAAATCATAAAAGAACAAATAGGCCTGCAAAAAAAAATAACGAGCGGAAAGGGAATTAGTCATATGCAGCTTCTCACATGATGGCTTTATCTTGACACCAAGGTTACATTTGTAAGTAGAATTCCAGGTTTGGGGAAAAATCAACCTTAAAATCAGTGAGTAAAGTGTGGGGTTGGGGCTAAGCCCCCAAAAAAGGAGTATTTAGTCAAGATTTTTAGCAAACTGGGGATGGATGTGTAAGAAGGGTTATAGTAAGCATAAGATTGACAAACTAATCAAATTCTCTATTCCCACTATTTCTACTCCTTTAGTATTGCAAGCATTAAAGAGTAAGGGGGATAAGGTCCAAGCTTGTTGGGCATCCCACTTAATCAGAAAGCTTTTGCATCGAAAGCCCCAAATATATCACTGTGGGGTGGGAATAGGTTGTAATCTATAAAAAAAATTGTCAAAACCTCACTTAGCCAAAATATGTATAATATAATCCCAACACTGTGAACTATAAATGCACATATACTGCACTGTCTAAAGAACAAAGAAGATAGCAGCCAGCACAGCATTAGATCAAGTTGCAAAAAGTGACAAAAAAGGTAAAAAAAGTGCAGTGCTAATAAATGACAAGTCATTAAACCACTACAAATAATATAGGTAAACTGGTAATTTAGACTTATTAAAAAAATGTCTAACAATTTGTAATTGAAACACAAATTGTCTTTAAAGAGAAAAGAGAAACTTCAAAGTGCAATGTCCAAAAGGATCAGTGACAATCTTTAACTTCATATGTGAATATCAATTAAGGTGCTAATTTGATAGTTTGATAGTAGGTCCACCACCAGAAACACCAAATACTTACCGGAGGGATTGAACTCAAGTAGGTGTACATCTAGTGAGTCAATCAAACTTTGTGGTATAATATACCCATAAAATATCAGGTTCACAATCCGGATATAACCTCCAGGTGGATATTGGATGTAAGTAGGTTCAGCTGAATCGGGCATTTGACCCCACCATTAAAAAAAGAAGGAAGGCATATAGCGTAATTCCGTTGAGAAAATTTAAGGAATTTGAGGAAATACATTCACGTTTATGTAGTAAAAAAGTGCTTGAATAAAAAGTGTCAGTGGTCTCAGCATGCCTTCCCTGAGTAACCGCTGTGACTTGTTATTCAAGCGCTTTTTTACTACATAAACGTGAGTTTATTTCCTCTGTTTTTGTGTGGCTAGGCTGTGAGAACGTTCCACACATGTGGTATCACCAGACTTGGAAGGAGTAGAAGAATGTGTTTTGGGGTTCAATCCTAAGTATGTCTACGATGTGTGTTAGAAATATCTTAATTGACATGTTTGGGTAAAAAAATATATTTTCATTTTCTTTCCTGAATTATCCAAAAACTTGGCAAAAAGTGTAATTTTCAAAAGACTCAGGGTCTGTTTTGCAAGGTATATCTTGTAGGGGCAATCACAAGCTGTCAAAATAGGATGTCTCTGCTTTAATCCTTGCAGCTTGTGCTTGAGAGGTGTGTGCTTGTGCCTGGGCCTGTGTGTGCATACAGTACACTTTCTTGCAGTTTAAGGCTAGGTTCACACTATTGCGAATTGTAAGTGGGTCACTGTAAGTGGGACCTTAGCGATTTATAAGATGAGTGTTTTGAAGAGGTAAAGTGGCAAGATGTACTTTCATAGAGTTCTGATATTTTCTCATCTATCAGTGATCAAGCCTCCAAAAATGCAAAGTGAATTTCTTTCTATGGCTGTTTCTCCCTTCTCCTTTATCAATATAGAAACAAATATCTGTTTCCAGTTCAATCAATGCAGTTTTATAGTGTGGTATGAGATGTGATATTATTGTAATGATGAATAGCGCTCTTAGTTAGAGCAGTGCATGGAGGATGTGTCAAATCCTTGGACACCTGAAGCTTGTGTGGTAGAGCAGTTGTGCAACTTTTAAGCATGCCACCATCACATGGTATTTTAACCCTTGCTGCAGCACATACTACGTAAAAAAAAATTGAAAGACAGGCATATTTAGTACTGTATTTGCAGCCTGATTGTATTATAACAATACATTCAGATGGGTCTTTAATCACAATTTGTTCTTGAAAAAGGGACTCTTAGCAAGATGTTTATATGGTCCTTTCAGTAAATGCAGAAAAACATCAGTTAGCCAGTAAAGACATGTAGGTTTTCTCTTGACATACTGACAGTTGTAAAAAAAGGCTCTTTTTCTAGTAGGAAGCTATGAGGCAGATGGAAGTTGATGGCACATTTCCATTGTCATATGGGCTTGTTTTCCTGATTATCTCATGAAATTAATGGTCCATGTTAATGCTTTCCCTGTATATGGTTTTCAAATAATCATTTTGTTGCAGCCACTCAGAAGAGTGCTGTTTACTCACAAAGTAAGCAGGAAATACAGGTACGAAGGACTTATCTCTTGCACATAACAGTCCTTTACACCCCTATCTGAACCGACACAGCACATAGACAAATGTATTAGAGCAAAATAAACCCCTTTTTTCTAATTTTTCCACGTGGTCTTGAAGGTACATCATAAACATATGCTGAAATATTCATTTGCATTCATAAGAGCTATTTACTAGCACAAAGCATGCTCACTTATGGTGAAACTTTTCATGGTCAGCGTTTTTCCCATTAAGTGCAGGAACATAATACTCACTGCATACTACATACCACATACTGTTTACTGCATACTAGTGTGGGCAGCAGTAAGAGGAGCAATATGAAGGCCAGATGGTCATGGTAAAGAACTTTTTTAGTTGTTTCATAATAATCATGTGTGCCCCTCTGCTAAGAAACAATCATTTCATTAAGATGCTTTAAGAAATCCTGTTGCTTTGCCATTTATTTAAAACTTATTCCCATGAGATTATATGCACATTTAACGTGTTTAATGCATATTATTTACCTGTAAAAGGTCTGCATTTTGTGGACATCCAAAAGCCCTTAGGCTACAGCTGGCTGTCACTATCTTGGAAGTGATGTCAGTATATCCAGCAAAGCATTCATTCAAGTAAAAAGCTATAGGAGGTTAGGTAGGGAGGTGAAGGGAGGGGCAGAGGACCCAGGCCAGCACAGAGAGTAATCAGACACTCCTGGGATAGGAGAGAGCTAGGATATGTAAGGAGGAAGGGGGGTGTGATAGGTATTGGCCAAAGGCACATAATTTAAAAAAAAGCATAGAAAGGAAAAGCACTGAAAGTAAGCAATTGAAATACTTGATATTTTTGTTGTTTCCCATAATTTTTTGTTTTTTATTTGGTGCATCGGGAGCCACTGCTCTCAATCAAAGCCATTGATGATGGAGAAGGGGCTGGGGCAGAGTCCCGCTGTCTGTGTCAATAGATGCAGCAGTGGAGTTTGGAAGCGAGAACGCAAGGAGGGGAGGCAGCTTCCTATTGGGGCACTGGACATAGAGGAGGAGTCAGGAGCACTGGTGGGGGACATGAGAAGAGAAGGTTCAGGGCCGCTCTGAGCAATTTGACATGTTTGTTATTTAAACTGGTTGTAAATGTATTTTTTTAATGAAATAATGCTTCGGTAAATGGGACATTGTAACAGTTTGGATGGACTGCAATTCAGAGTTTAATATAAACGATTACAATAAATCTAAATCTTAACTGGATGAAACTTAGTTGATATTGCACTCTTCTTTATCATAAGGGAGGGGATACGTGACTAAACAAGGGCCATCATGGCAAGATCACCAGGTATACGGTTAATGAAACCTACATATTGAAAGAAATAAACAACAATTTTTTTTAAATTGCATTTACATGTTAAAGTTTATATGAGATTTTAGTGATTGGGATTATAGCTACTTTAATAGAACATAAGCATACAAATAAAAAGGTAAATACTAATAACATTCAAATGATGTGTGTATATAGCCTGTGCTTTTATAGGAAGTAAGGTGTGTTACATTTTGTAATTCTGTTAGCAGATTATCACTGTGTTAGCTGCTATTACGCATAACGATGTACCAAAATCACAATCAGCAGTTTTCTTCTTAGTTTATTGGACAGAAACTCCACTTTCTAAATATTCCTCGACTAATGCCATTGAAAATGCTTTCACACAAAAACCAACTTGTAAATTATTTTAAGTGACAAATTGTTCAGTAGAAGAAATAAGTGCTACGGTATGATTTTTAGAAAACATAATAATGTTTCTTGAGTATTAGTAAATCTTCAGCATTTTCTGTGATTTTTATTGTGTCAGATGTTTTAATGCAAATTAGTGTAAAACTTCATTGTTTTTTGTTTTTTAGGGAATTAAAAACAACAGATGAACAATTGTCTCTGATCTGGGGCTAGCCACATCATATTGAATATATTTTACTTTTGTTTAATGACCAAACAATTGTATCTTAACCCCTTTCCTGCCTAAGCCTATTTTTGACATTTGTTGCTTGCAAGTTAAAGACCATATTTTTTGCTAGAAAATTACTTAGAACCCCAAACATTTTATATATATATATATATATATATATATATATATATATATATATATATATATATAGATCTATATATATATATATTTTTTTTTTTTCTTTAGCATAGACCCTAGAGAATAAAATGGAGATCATTGCAATATTTTATGTCACACGGTATTTGTGCAGCGGTCTTTCAAGCGCAATTTTTGGGGAAAAAAGGCACTTTCAAGAATAAAAAAAAACAAAAGTAAGTAAAGTTAGCCCAGTTTATTTGTATAATGGGAATTATGTCAAGTAAAGAGATACCTAACATGTCATGCTTTGAAATTGCGCACTCTTGTGGAATGGCGACAAACTACAGTACCTAAAAACCTCCATAGGCGATGTTTTAAATAGAATTACCAGTTACCAGGTCAGAGTTACAGAGGAGTTCTGGTGCTAGAATTATTGCTCTCGCTCTGACGATTGCAGCGATACCTCACATGTGTGATTTGAACACTGTTTACATATGTGGGCGCGACTTACATATGCGTTTTCTTTGCTGCGTGAGCTCACGGGTACAGTGCTTACATTTTTTTTTCTTATTTTTTTTTACATTGTCTCTGTAAAAAAAATAAACATTTTTGATCACTTTTATTGCTGTCATAAGGAATGTAAACATCCCTTGTGACACTAATAGGTGGTGACAGGTACTCTTTATGGAGGGATCGGGGGTCTAAAAGACCCTAAATCCCTCCTTTGCACTTCTGATTCTGAATACTGTATTTTTTTTTTATTTTCCCAGTAAACCAGAAGTGACGTTTTGGCGTCGCTTCCGTGTATACACATAGGAGACTGGAACAAAGCTGTTTCCGGATTTGATTCAGTCTCTCTCTAGCGGGTGGAAGTGCTGAATCGTGGATTGGGTCTTCCAGTGGGATGGGAGGCCCGGGAACAGTGGCAGAAGGTGGCGGGAGGGGGGACGTCCCCTCCCGCTCCTCCGGGATAAAAACCTTGCAGCTTTTAGCCGCATTGTTTGTCATCCCTAAAGAGCCGACCACCTTCTCTAAAAAACGGTACTGGTACCCGGTATAACTCCTGAAAGCCGAGGCTGCATATGTGCGTATGGTCGGCACGCTAAGGAGTTAATCAAAACACATTTTGCTAAATAAATGCTCCAATAATTTATTGAGATAGTTGTTGCCTCTTATGCACAGGAGTATAAATTCTGTTTTAGTCATAGTCATCATGTTAATCTTTAATATCTGGTATATATATATATATATATATATATATATATATATATATATATTTTTTTTTTTTTGCTATACAAAATTTACTTTTAGGCCACACTTTAACCACTTCAGCCCTGTAAGGATTTACCCCCTTCCTGACCAGAGCGTTTTTTGCGATTCGGCACTGTCCTTTTTTTCCCACAAATAGAGCTTTCTTTTGGTGGTATTTAATCACCTCTGCATTTTTTTTTTTTGCGCTATAAACAAAAAAAGAGCGACAATTTTGAAAAAAACACATTATTTTTTACTTTTTGCAATAATAAATATCCCCCAAAAATATATAAAAAAAAACATTTTGTTTAGGCCGATACGTATTCTTCTACATATTTTGGGAAAAAAAATCGCAATAAGCGTTTATTTATTGGTTTGCAGAAAAGTTATAGCGTTTACAAAATAGGGGATAGTTTTATGCCATTTTTATTAATATTTTTTTTTTTTACTAGTAATGGCGGCGATGATCGATTTTTATTGTGACTGCGACATTATGGCGGACCCATCAGACAATTTTGACACATTTTTGGGACCATTGGCATTAATACAGCGATCAATGCTATAAAATTGCATTGATTACTGTAAAAATGTCACTGGCAGTGAAGGGGTTAACCACTAGGAGGCAGGGAGGGGTTAAGTGTATCCTAGGGGCATGTTTCTAACTGTCTGGGGGCGTGGCTGTGTGTGACACCACACTGATCGCTGCTCTCCATGACAGGATGACAGGGAGCAGACGATCAGTGTGCTGTCATTAGGCAGATTGGGGAGATGCTGTTTACATCGGCATCCCCCCATTCTTTTTTTTCCAAATAGTATTTTATTGAATTTGTAACATAAGCATAGTACAATTAACATTGTACGTCGTACATTGTTTAAACTTAAACAGTACATTAGAAGGATCTTATAGTCTGTCCATGAAGGTATATCAATCAGAGAACATAGATAACAGGAAAATTTTAAACATGTAACATTTGGAACTTAGCGGTTGTAGGAGATCCCTCCTCTGGTGTGGCCCCCCCGTCTAGGATCTTTAGTGCCACACGAGTGGAGAGGTCCCGACTAGAAGTTGAATAGAATAACCTTTATAGGAAAAGTCAGATTTAAATAGCTTGTCGCCTAGCAGTAGGCGGTACATTAGTTGCAGGGTAGTTGTCAGTATATTTTCATTGGGAACAGTGTATTGCTCATTCAAGAATCAGATGAGTCGGTCAATTTTTGTGTGCAACAGTTTCTAGTCACAGCAGAAGTCCATGTGGTCCATGGTTGCCATTGTGTGCGGAATTTTGGGGTCTGGTCATTACTGGCTGCTAGTACAGTTTCGTAGCTATAGTGTAAGGCTACCAGATCGGTAACTTGGGATATAGTTAAGGGAGTATCAGATTTCCAATGTCTAACTATGTTGAGTCTGGCCGCCAGTAGAATGTGAGTGATTACGTATCGTATGTCGTATGTGAAAGAGTCAATGGTAAGATTTAGAATTGCTAGTGCTGGGGTCGGTGTTGTTTTATGGTCAGTGATCCTCGAGATGAGGTTGAAGATTTCAGTCCAGTATTTCTGTATATTTGGGCATGACCAGAATATGTGAATTGGATCTCCCACTTGTGATTTACATCTCCAGCAAGTGTTGGTGTTTCTGGGTCCAAATGAGGCTAGTCTGTCTGGTGTTAGATAATAGCGTAGTGATATTTTCTGTGTGAGCTCCCACAGGGCAGCACATTTAGTGGTTTTGTAAATAGTTCTAAATGCAGATTGCCATTGGGATGTGGAGTATGATTGTGCGAGATCCAATTCCCATCTGAGGTGGGGATTCAGTTTGGTAAAAGTGTGTTTTTGGTGGAGCAGATTGTAGAAGTGGGGGCATCTCCCCATTCTTGAGCTCTGTGACACGATCACGGGTGTCCCCGCAGCGATCAAGTCCGCGGGACCTGCGGGCGCGGTCACGGAGCAGTGACCGTGCCTGCGGGTCCCAAGATACGGGGGCCCGAGATACGGGCTCCCAAAGTCGGGTCGGAAAATGTCATTCTCTGCTGCAGAAAAGTGCTAGACTCAAGTATAAGCCGAGGGGGGCATTTTCAGCACAAAAAAATGTGCTGAAAAACTCGGCTTATACTCGAGTATATACGGTAATACAAAAGAAATTATAGCCGATATAACAAATGAATTTGACATGATTCGAGATTCAGTATAACGAATATTGACACTCTACGAATAATAACGAATTATACAAAAACAAATTAACGTAACATAACGAATTTAACAGAACAAAATTATGTATTTTACGAATAACAATGAACCGAAACTAAACAAAATTTCCCGTTGTGCACAAGTCTAGTGAAGGAGAAAGGACAGCAGAGGTTTTTGCACAAAAAAAAGGGGAATGGCTGAGAGCAGATTAGGGAAGGGGATGACATTTTTCCAGAGGTGGTCTTCAAATTTGACCCTGAAGCCCTAGCATTCACATTCAGTCCTAGATTGTCTGACCAATAGTAGGAGAGAGAAGTTAGAAATTCAATGACCAGGGCTGACATCAATGAGCAGTTGTCCGGTAAATGACACCATAAATAACACAAAAATGTTTCAAAACTTTCTTTTATGGCTAATTTCCTTGGCTTTTTAAAGTCATGAGGGGCACTGACATTCAAATTATTATATTAATCACAACTTTAAATTTCTACATAATGACTTTAACAAATACAGTAAATGCACAAAAAATAAGTATCTATCTTAGTTAAGCTGTGGTAACTTTTTATGCATAAACTATAATAGTCTAAATAGCAGGAAGCAGTTCATTGTTTGTTATCCACCTGTTGAATCTGTCTAATGCTAGGTAAACACTAGAAATGTTTTTTTCATTCAACCCAGTGGGATGAGAGGTTGCCATACTAACTAATCAATGTGCCTTTGTGTTCTGACAGGGGTACTGCTTGCGCCCGTTAGAACACACTGATCAGTGCTCACAGCCAATGGCTGCAAACACTAATGGGATGCTGTTTTTCCAGCATGCCTGTCTGACTGTTGGACAGGCTGCTTGTACACACTGGCTGAATGTCGGCCAGTATCTGTTGAACCTGCTGATATTCGGCTTGTGTGTATCAGCCATAACTCTGTATAAACATTTAAAAGTCATTTGGCCACTGCAACAATCTTCTAGATACTAAAAAAAAAAAAAAACAAGTTTCCTTGTCCATTTATGTTTTGCTGTCCTTTTATGATGTTCACACCAAGATGTGTGTTCCTGGATTTTAATCTCTTATCCAGAGAGCTGAGCATTTATAGTTAATGTGTCAGATGGATATACAGTCTTCAAACTATCTAGCATACCTAGGACTTAATAGCTAGTTTTCTGTACCAAAAACTCTGAATATGTTACTGTCTTTGTTTGACTTGCAGCTTGAGGGTCATTTGGATCTATTTGCAACAGTGTTATGCCCAGGAAAAAACCAAGCCTATTTGCAACAGTGTTATGCTTGCAGTTGTTGTGCCTGTCCACATGAATGACAACTACTTCTTGTGTTTACATACAACTATTAACCTTTTCATTTAATACTTTCAATGGCGTAAGGCAATTTCAGACATACTATACATGTATTTTTTCTGAATTCATATTAGGATGTTATGACCTGCTTAAATACACACTGTGCTTGGAGTACTACTTGATTTCTGTTTTTAGTCTAGTTTAATTTCTATTCAAAATTCTGATCCATTTTTTCCTCTGACTTTTCCACATCTAACTAAATGACAGTTGAAAGAACAATAAATAATGCTTAGTCCCTTTGGTGTAAAATGCCCAATTATAAAAATAATTTCTACAGATTTATACAGATAACACAATATCTTTGTATTGAAATCAATGTCCAGCCCGTTATTACATAGATTCAGCACCCATTAGATGGGTTCAGGTTTTAAGGATAGATTTTTTAGTCATTTGGCAAAATAGAATTTCTCTCAGAAATGATTTAGAATTTATTTGCAGTAATACTTGTGACCTGGATCACATAATAGTTCATTACATTTCTCTTGGTTACCTTTTCAGTAAAATGGAATTGAACTCACCATACATAAGGAAATTTGCAGTACGGTGGAAATAGGGGTGATCCAAGTTTACAGTGCTTAAATGGCTAAAACTCTAGGGAAAACTTTTCTTTTAAGGTTTGAATGGAAAGGGATAGCATTTAAACTCCAGTTGAGCTTTTATAATTGTTTGCATCTCTGTTGGGATAACTAATTTATATCCCATTGTGGCACCAGAACAGAGTGTTGAGACATCTCTGCAATAGAATAAAAGAAACAGTAAAGACCTGTTGAAGGATTTTTATTTATTTTTTTATGGGAATTTACCATGAATACAACTTCAATCCTTCCATGTCAGCATGGGACTTTTGGGTTGGCCTGGGCTACAGCAGTGGTTCTCAACCCCAGTCCTCAAGTACCCCTAACGACCATGTTTTCAGGTTTTTCTTTACTTTGCACAGCTGCTTTAAATCAATATCAATGACAGGGTATGGGTGAGAGCTATTTTATCTAAGGGAAGTTCCCAAAACATGGCCCGCTGGGGGTACTTGGGGACTAAGGTTGAGAACCACTGGGCTAGAGGACTATGAAGCTGACTGTGTTCATCTTACTGCAAATAAGTTCACTCGGAATGGTTGCTGTCATTGAGTCAACATTCATTATAGAAAGTTATGAGCAATTGTAACATTCATTTTAATGCTTAGTTAGGGGAGAATAGATAATTTAATTTTACAGATACGTGTATTCAGCAGTTACCAGATTGTGCTTGCTGCCAGAATTCAGTTCTAGTGATTATACTCATCCTCTGCTTATTATTTCCTCTTTCCTTTCTTTCAAGAAAATTAAACATGGTCATAATTTCAGTTAAAGAAACACCGAACCAATTAGTAATGTGTAGGAATGTTAATAAAACAATTAATTAAGAAAGAGTACATCTAAAGGAATTCATGAACTGTGCATAATATATGGATATTGGAACTGGCTATAAGCTCTGAAAATGTTTAATAAATCTTGCTAAAGTAGTTTAATTGGGCATTTTAATTAAAATGAATTCACAAGCTTTGTTTTTTTAAAACTTGGAAAAAAATAATAAACGGGCTTTCAATAAAATGTTTTACAGGTTTGTGAATTGGCAACACTCTGGAAAATAGAACTTCAATGTGTGCTTATCAGTATCAAAAGCTGTAGTGCAGTACATATGACTTTATTATTTAAAATTGGTCCTAGCAGGCTTTAATAGCATAGAACAAAAGGTAGAAAAATACTATGATCAACAACTCGTCGTGGACTATTCAAACACTGATCATTTTCTACATTGTTAAGATTATTAAAACTAAAAAAGAAAAAAAAAAGAAAAAATACATGGGTGAACATGCAGGATTTGTAATGCAGAGAGACATACTTACCTGCCTGTTTGTCATTGTACAGCTCACTGTGGAAAATTGGCACACTCGGGAGAACCTGGTAAAGGTGGCATCAGTGGCAGGAGGGTTGTGTATAGCTGCTAGAATTACTTTTACAGTAAAGGGAATCTCCAGCTGAAAAAAGTATTTCTTTCACATCGCTGCAGCTGCAGTGATGACCGAGATATCAACCTTCCCATTCAAGGACATACTGTTTTGTAAATGGACGGAAGTGGTTCAGTAGTATTAAACCCTTGTTTTTTTTTTTAAATGTAATGGATAATGCCTAGCAGTCAAACATTACCTTGGACATTTTTCCCAATATACTGTATGTGCACAAAACTTTACTTAGCCCTCACTCACTGCCACCAAATCCAAGTCCTCTTTGCCACTCCCCCTGAACTTTTGGGTAGTTACATAGTAGGTGAGGTTGAAAAAAGACACAAGTCCATCAAGTCCAACCTATGTGTGTGATTATATGTCAGTATTACATTGTATATCCCTGTATGTTGTGGTCGTTCAGGTGCTTATCTAAGTGTTTTTTGAAACTATCAATGCTCCCCACTGAGACCACAGCCTGTGGAAGGGAATTCCACATCCTTGCCACTCTAACAGTAAAGAACCCTCTACACAGTTTAAGGTTAAACCTAATTTCTTCTAATTTTAATGAGTGGCCATGTGTCTTATTAAACTCTCTTCAGCGGAAAAGTTTTATCCCTATTGTGGGGTCACCAGTGTGTTATTTGTAAATTGACTCAAGCGTCTTTTCTCCAGAGAGAATAAGTTCAGTGCGCGCAACCTTTATTCATAACTAATATCCTCCAAAGTCTTGTATAGTCTTGTAGAGTGGGAGAATTATTGCTTTATCTCTTAAGTTAATCCCCTTTTTAATGCAAGTTAAAATTCTGTTTGTTTTGTTAGTAGGGATGAGCACGATGTTTGAGTCGAACTTAATTATGCGATGTTCGCGGCAAATACGAAAGCCGTGGAACACCATTAAAGTATATGGGACATTGACATGAAAAACCAAAAGTGCTAATTGTAAAGGCTTATATGCAATTTATTGCCATAAAAAGTGTTTGGGGACCCGGGGTCTGCCCCAGGGGACATGTATCAATGCAAAGAAAAGTTTTGAAAACTGCAGTTTTTTCAGGAGCACTGATTTTTTTAATGCTTAAAGTGAAACAATAAAAATGAAATATTCCTTTAAATATCATGCCTGGGGGGTGTCTATAGTATGCCTGTAAAGTGGCGCAGTTTCCCGTGTTTAGAACAATACCACAGCAAAATGTCATTTATAAAGGAAAAAAGTCATTTAAAACAGATTGTGGTTGTAATGTAATTGCCGGGTCTCGGCAATATAGATAAAACTCATTGAAAAAAATGGCATGGGCCCCAGTCCATTACCAGGCCCTTTGGGTCTGGTATGAATATTAAGGGGAACCCAGAACAAAAAAGGAAAAAAATTGCGTGGGTGTCCCCTCAAAATCCACACCAGGTCGTGGTATGGATATTAAGGGGGATCTGGGGGTCCCCTTGTTAGAGGGGGCTTCCAGATTCCGATAAGCCCCCCACCCGCAGACCCCATAAACACCGGCAATGGTTGCAGGATGAGGCCCTTGTCCCCATCAACATGGGGACAAGATGCTTTGGGGAGCTACTCCAAGGGCATGTGGCCTGATACCTTTCAGGAGAGGGGGCACTCTCTCTTTCCCCCACTTTTCCGGCGGCCTGCCAGGTTGCGCGCTCAGATAAGGGTCTAGAATGGATTTTGGGGGGAACACTGCGCCATTTATTTTTATTTTGGTGCAGGGTTCCCCTTAAAATCCATACCAGACCTGAAGGGCCTGGTATGGATTTTGGGGGGACCCCCACACATTTTTTTTTTTTTACATTTTGGTTCGAGGTTCTCCTTAATATTCATACCAGACTGGAAGGGCCTGGTAATGAACTGGGCTGGGTGACCTATGCCATTTTTTAATGGGTTTTATCTATATTGCCGAGACCCGACAATTCATTACAGCTGCGATCAGTTTTAAATTGCTTTTTTTCCTTTAGAAATGTCATTTTGTTTGTGGTATGTGGTATTGTTCTAAACACAAGAAAACTGCTCCACTTTACAGGCATACTATAGACACCCCCCAGGCAAAATATTTAAAGGAATATTTAATTTTTATTGTTTCACTTTAAACATTATTAAAATCACTGCTCCCAAAAAAACGGCTGATTTTAAAACTTTTCTTTGCATTGATACATGTCCCCTGGGGCAGGACCCGGGTCCCCAAACACTTTTTATGGCAATAACTTACATATACAGTCAGGTCCATAAATATTGGGACATCGACACAATTTGCCATGTAGTTGCCCACTCCATTAATTTGTTCAGATCTTCTTGCAAGGTTTCCCCATCCTGCAGAGAAGTTATTTCCCGTTTGCCTAATATCATCCGCAAATACAAAGATTGAACTGTTTACCCCAACCTCTAGGTCATTTAAGGTCAAAAATTTTATATGATTGGTCCCAACACAGAACCCTGGGGGACCCCACTTTCCACCCCTGACCATTCTGAGTACTCCCCATTTATCACCACCCTCTGAACTCGCCCCTGTAGTCAGTTTTCAATCCATGTACCCACCCTATGGTCCATGCCAAAAGACCTTACTTTGTACAGTAAACATTTATAATGAAGTGTGTCAAATGCTTTTGCAAAATCCAGATACACCATGTCTATGGGCCTTCCTTTATCTAGATGGCAGCTCACCTCATCATAGAAGGTTAATAGATTGGTTTGGCAAGAACGATTCTTCATGAATGCATTCTGATTACTGCTAATGTTTTCATTACTAAAATCTTGAATATAGTCCATTATCATCCCCTCCAGGAGCTTGCATACTATTGATGTTAAGCTAACTGGTCTGTAATTCCTAGGGATGTACTTTGGCCCTTTTTAAAATATTGGTGCTACATTGGCTTTTCTCCAATCAGCTGGTAGCATTCCAGTTGGTAGACTGTTAGTAAAAATTAGGAACAATGGTCTGGCAATTACTTGACTGAGTTCTTAAAGGACTCTCGGGTGCAAGCCATCTGGTCCATGTGACTTATTCATTTTAAGTTTTCCAAGTCTCTAATTCTGTCCTCTGTTAGCCATGAGGGTGATTCCTGTGATGTGTCATGAGGATAAACACTGCAGTTTTGGTTACTGAAGACCCTTGATTACCTTGTGAAGATTGAGGAGAAGAATAACAGTGGCTGGTGGTTCTAGTGGCCCTGTAAGTGGATAGAGCCAAGGCAGGACCTGTGAAAAATACGTTTTCTCAAAAAGATTTCAAAGCAGCCACAGCATTAAAAAATAATCTGCAAAAAAGGTGAATAATAATAATGTCTACATCACTATGATTTTTTTCTTTCTAGTTTAGGATTAAGGATCACTTCAAAGGGGCATGGTTAAACAAACCTAAGCCTTCTTGTAGCCATAAATTATGCTTTAATTGTTGTGTAACAAGCAAAAGTCTCAAACCTAAATATCAGTACAATAATAAAAAAAAGAAGCACTCCAATTATATATACTTTTATGAACACTGAATATAGACAGAGAGCTAACACTTTTTTTTAACAATAACGTTTTTATTGAATATTCAAATGGACAATCATACAACTGTCAAATATGGGAGGTTGTGAAACAGTACCATACAATCATACGTGGTGTGAGTAACATCAAGTAATATACAATAGAGCTTAACGTCAATAAGGTGAATGCAGTAGATTGTCCACTAAGGGGAAAGGAAGACAATGAAAAGAAGGTAGAAAAGTATCAAACTGTAATAAATCATAAGCAGATGGCAACAACGATGAAGGTAAATCATTAGTGGTCAGCAGATGCAAATGAAACCCAATGTTTCCATGCCAGCTCAAATCTGTGTAATGTATTAGCCCTGAGAGCAAGTGCCTTTTCATAAGAATAGTGGAGATTAATCATGGCAATGAGTTTCAATATATTGGGAGTGTAGCAATTCATTACATGGCTGCCAAAAATACATGCATGACAACAGTGCGATACTGAGTAGAAAAATTATCTATGCTAAGGAGCGCTAGGCCTGGGTCGGGTGAAGAGATGGCTAATACTTTGTCTGAGCCTACCTTAAAGGTTAAGTTCACCTTTGGAACATGTTATACTGTATGTTCCACCCATAATTAGGGTGGAGCATGTAACATGTTCCAGCTCCTGTATCCTCACCCCTAGATCTGCTCTCCCTGTGACAGTGGGTGGCGGATCCTCTTCCTGCACCTGCTGTCAAAAAACAAAACAAGCTTCACCCACACAGCCACAGATTGGGTAAAAGGCCAATCACAGAAGATCACATGTAAACAGACTTACTGGTTATCAGGATTATTTTGCTCCTATGCTGTGTTTGTGGGAGGAAAGCGAGCCTGTCAGGACATTATTTTCGTTGATAATCAGGGCACTGATCGCCAGTGCCCTAATTATCAGAACAGCCCCTTCTGTGCCGCCTATCAGTGCCCATTAGTGTTGCCTATCAGTGCCTCCTCATCAGTGCTGCCTAACAGTGCAGCTCATCAGTGCTGCCTCATTAGTGCACATCAGTGCAGCCTCATCAGCACAAATCAGTGAAGAAAAAAACATATTTATTTGCAAAATGTTATAACAGAAACAAAAACAATTCTTTTCAAAATTTTCGGTCTTTTTCGTTTGTTTAGCAAAAAATAAAAATAAAAATAAAACAGTGGTGATTTAATGCCACTGAAGAAAGCTCTCTCTGTCTCAAAAAATGCTAAAAATGTTGCTTGGGTACAGTGTTGCATGACCATGCAATTTTCCTTCAAAGTTTGAGAGTGCTAAAAGCTGAAAATTGTCCTTCCTCTCTTGTCTTGTGTCATGTGACATATCAGAGCCAAGAATGAGCCCAGGGTCAGTTTTCTCTGGCCCTGATGGTTATTGTTGGTGACAGACAGTTTATAGGAGGAGATTCCAGCTGCAGCAGTGTCAGATGATTGCAGCATTAGGAACCCGGGGCAGAAGCCGGTTAGTGGGACTGAAGTAAATCTCAATCCTACATATACTGTAAATACCTTAGACTAGGGACAGTTTTGACTGTAATCTGTCACAGATTAGTGTTTTTAATTTCTAAATTGAATGCAAAAAAATCATAATTGTCTCTGTTTTTTTAGACTTAGCTGTCATTGTGATTCTCAGGCTTAGACCAATGTGCCTGAACATAAGCCGGGTTGCATAATTAGTAGATTGATAGGAAAAAAAATTAAATAAAACAATTTCAAGGCTTTTTGACTTTTTTTTATCTCTAATAGTATATGAGACTCCAAATAATCAACATGTCAACTCCAAATAATCAATGTGTATGTGCATTTTACAAAATATACTATACTGTAAAGACATTATACATTTTGTTATACCTGTCAATAAAATAGGCCATCTTTCTTTTTTATTTTACATGAATTTTAATTATAATGTTTTTTGCATATACATGAATAAAGAAATAAGAAAGCAGTCAAGTGGCAAGAAAGATCAAAAGAAAACATGATTATACAAGTACTAATATAAAAACTATTATGTTATTGTCTTTGAACAGAGAATTTTACTTCTAGGCCCGAAGGTGTTTGAAATTCGTGTAATAACATAGCAGTGTTTTTTTTTTCCAAAAAGGAAATTACATTCATTTTATTTTTAGAATATGTATGGCCTTATATACGCAGATATTTTTTTACTGTCAGAAATTTGGTTTGTAGAATCTAAAAGTGTCTGGTTTTGCTCCTAGAAAGTCATGCTACAACAGACATCCTTGTTTTTGTTCAAATCTGACACAGTACAAATTGTATTTTTCAGTTTTTTTACCATCAATATGGAAACTAATATCAACACCTCAGTCACTGCAAGCACTTATATATAATATAAGAGATGAAGGACGGGCCTGCAAGGGACAAGAAAGCAGAGCACCACCATCGTCTATATGCTATATGTGTTGGTCATTTAGTCACCCCTAGGAAATGCCATATTAGAGATGTCCTTAAGGTCATTTTTTTAAACTCCCAATTGAATGATGTTTATTCATCCACTTATAGTTACATAGTTACATAGTTACATAGTTAGTTAGGTTGAAAAAAGACACAAGTCCATCCAGTTCAACCACAGAACAGGAAAGAATACATTAAAGTAAAAATGAATAGTAAACTCAGTGCCTATTATCAATTAAGCATGGCTAGGAAATCATAGGCTTCAATGTAACCAAAGAGAATGCTCCCAGGTGATCCCATAGGAAATCTTATTATCTCCCACCCACATTCAGTCTCATAGATGGGATTGCATATAGGTGCACACAAAAATCATCATATATTGTTTAAAGTGACGCGTCTTTATTTACTCAGGCATGGTTAATGAAGCTTTTTTTTGTGCACCTAAATGCGATTGCACCTGTGGGACTGATTGCAGATGGGAGCCCATAAGGTCTTGCATTGGATTAACTGTGAGCTTAACCCTTGATTGCATATTGAGACCTAGGGCTTCCTAGTCACCATTAACAAACAATACACACAATTGATTATTTTTCATCAAATTTTTAATTGGATGACCTAAGGACATCTCTATTATGCCATTTCCAAGGGGTGACTGAGTGAGTGACTCTTACCAACATATATGGTGTGGGTATAGGTTGGTATATGTTATACATATATTGTGTAGGTGCTGGTAAAGCCTAACTCACTTCCAGTCCTTTTTGGACCTCCCTTCATCACCTTGTGGTGCCCTTCTATTGGAGTAACGATGATAAGGATCCCAACACACCATTCAGAATATGAATCATTATTTACTACTCTCTGAATACAGTCTTTAAGTCAGTTTTCTATCCATTTACAGATGGAAATTAGTAGACCCTAATGTATGCATTAGCAGTCTGTGGGCAACTGTGTCAAACACTTTTGCAAAATCCAAGTATACTATATCCGCATCGACTCATTTGTCCAGTTTTTTGCTTACATTCTCTTAAAAATAAATATTTGTTTGACAACTTTGGTCTTTTGTGAATTCATATTGGCTATTGCTTATATTGTTTTCTAGTAAAACAATAAATATGTAGAAATGCAGAATAAAACAATAAATATGAATAAATACAGAGATGTGAAATTATAGTATCAGTAGAAAGAAATGTCAGGGAAAGGGTGACTGCATGTTTGTAAAAATGTATTATTCTATGAAACTGGCTTGCATTCATTGGATGAGCCTCCTTATTCTCATCTTGATATCTTCTAATAAATAGTTCCATAGCCCTTAAACATACCTAAATGGCACCCACACCATCAGTTCCCTGACTGCACCTACACAACCTGGGCCTTAACTACACCTGCACTACTTGAACCTACACCACATGTGCCTGAACTTCACCTGCGCAACCTGTTCCTGATCTATAACCACCTGTTCCTGGGCTGCACCTAAATTACCTGTACTTTAACTACACCTACATCTCCAATGCCTGAACTGCACCTACACCACTTGTGCCTTAACTGTACCTACACTACCAGTGCCTCAGATGCACCTTTGCCACTTGTGCCAAAGCTGCACCTACACTACCTGTATCTAAGCTGCACTCACACCATCTTTGTGCAGACTACACCTACAGCACCTTTGCCTGAACTGCACCTGTGCCACCTGTGTCTGATCTATATTTATACCACCTGTGCCTGAGCTAAATCGAAATTACCTGTGTTTTAGTGCCTGTTCACACCTGTGCATGGTGCGAGATTGCATGTGATTTGCACTACAGTGCAAGTCATATGCGATGTCCGTGCAATGCGATTTCAGACATACAGATAGTATGGCTGATATCTTATCGCATTCAGACCAAACTCGCACAGGACCCTTTTTGGTCCGCACCAGAATCGGATTGCATGGGTGTTCACATCTATGCAGTCTGATTCATGTTCGAACTGTCAGTTCACAGTGCGATATGCGAGCTGAAATGGGGATGTCATTAACAATGTATTGACACTCCCGGCAGTTTGCATATGGCAGTGTGAACTGCTGTGTGAGTCGGGTAAGATGTGGGAACCAGGAGTGGATTTGCAGGGATCCTGCATCGCACAAGTGTGAACCCAGCCTAAAAAGGATCCACACCACCTGTGCCTGAACTGAATCTACATCACCTGTTCCTGAATAGCATCTACACCACATATGCTAAACTGGACTTATGCCGCATACACACGATCGGAAATGCCACCAGCAAAACACAGATGAGAGTTTTCTGTCATAAAATGCGACCGTGTGTATGCTCCATTGGTCTTTTGCTGGCAGAATTCCAGACAGCAAATGATTGAGAGCATGTTCTCTATTTTTCGGTCGGGAAAAGTTTCTATCTGAAAATGTGATCGTCTGTATGCAATTCGGACGTGCAAAAAATCACGCATGCTCGGAAACAATTAGACGCATGCTCAGAAGCATTGAACTTCATGTTCTTGACAGAGAACTTTTGTGTGACCGTGTATATACAAGACAAGCTTGAGCGGAATTCCGTCGGAAAAACAGAAATTCCACTCGTGTGTACGCAGCATTACACCAAGTGTGCAATAACTACACCTACACCATCTGGGCCTAAATCACAAGAAGATAGGCTAGAGAGGCAGATTAGGGAATAGGGATTCGAAATTTAGGCCCTTTTTACTCGGGCTTCAGCTTGTATAAGAGCCGTGTGAACAGCAAGCTATGACAAAGTATTTGCAGAGCTTTCAGCAAATTTTGTTGAAGGTTTTAAAGCACCATTCAGTTCTAGTTTATCTATCTATCTAAATAGGAGTTCTGATTGCCACTTTAAACAAGTTGTTACCATGCATTAGCACTTTTTAAAGCTTATTGAAGTCTGCTAGCATCTTGCTTAACCACTTAAGGACTGCCCCACGTACATATACTGCAGCAGGGCAGCCTTTTAGCGCAAACTCATGTACCTGTATGTGATTTCTTTCTACCAAGTCTGGGGCGAATGCACGCGCCACTGCCAACCTGCTGTGATTGGCCCTAGCATAAGCCAATTAGCAGGTCCGGCGGACCCGATGCCACCGGGACCCACCGATTGTTCCCCCTCACAGTACAAGCACCCCCCCTCAGTTAGAAAGCACTCCCTAGGGACACATTTAACCCTTTGGTTGCCCCTGATGTTAACCCTTTCCCTGGCAGTGTGATTAGTACAGTAATAGTTTGTAGACACTGGAACTTTTGTGCAAACCAATCAATATACGCTTAGTGGGATTTTTCACCAAAAATATGTAGCAAAATACATATTGGCCTAAATGAATGAAGACATTTTTTTTTTACATTTTTTATTAGGTATGTTTTATAGCAGAAAGTAAAAAATATATATATATATTTTTTTAAATTAGACAAAAAAGGAAATTTGTTCTACGCTATCGACAACAGGATAAAATTGTGTTGTTAAGCTGCTGCACCTAATAACACTACCACCATGGGGGAGTCAGCAATGAATAATAACAAGGAAATGGGTGTGACACTGCTTAATTTTGGGTGGTATGTGTTCTTTTAAATATACCTTAACTAGTTATGCTGAGGGCAAATGTTATATTGGGCAAAATAGCAATAATAAAAAACACTGTAAACATTGAACTAGCCCCATAGCAAACACGTAATGTGCAATAAAGTGACTGTGCTGTGCTTGCAATATTTTTTTTAACATCTGTGAAGAAAGTGACTATGATATGCTGTGATAGAATATATATTTCAATAAAGTGACATGTGCTAAAAAAAAAAAAAAATATTCCATATTTCAATAGCAATTGAATTCATAGTCATATGATGTGTTGATGGTTTTCACACGTGATCCCCCTTCTCCACTTCACTCACCAAAAATTCTCCCCTTACTAGGGGCAAGCCAGCATTCACAGCACTATGTGACTGTATACATTATCCAGATACAGGATTTCCTCCAACGGGTCCCGGCTCCTCACATGCAGAAACAATAATAGCACACAAGCCCTTTAGTGTAACTCCATAAAAACATTTATTACAGTATGCAGAAATGCACTTACGTTGTGTTAGAAAGAGTTCAGCGTTTAAAAACAGGATGGTCTGTGGAGCCGATGTGCTCCACAGACAAAAAACAGAAGTGACACTAGAAGCTCCACCCTATACATTTTGTCACAACGACATCATCAGGGGGACTGTGAATGTATTGCTATTGAACTATGGACTAATTTTTTGTTTTTTAGCACATGTCTCTTTATTGAAATTTATATTGTATCATAGCACAAGTCACATTCTTCACGGATGTTAAGGAAATATTGCAAGCACAGCACGGTTACTTTATTGAATGGTATTTGTTTTCTATGGTGCTAGTTCAATGTTTACAGTGTTTATAATTTATACTGAAGGAATCAATACCACACATTTACCAAAGGGTTGGGTACAATTTATTTTTTGTTTTTCTTATACATTTTCTTCCTTTTTTATTATTGCTAATTTGCACAATATAAAGTTTGCCCTCAGCACAACTCGTTGAGGTGTATTTAAAGGAACCCACACCACCCAACATCAGCAGCGCCACACCCATTTCCTTCTTATTATAATTGGTTTTCAAAATTGTCAGTGTTTTTTTTTTTCATAGCGCAAAAGATAAAAAACACAGAGGTGATCAAATACCACCAAAAGAAAGCTCTATTTGTGGGAAAAAGTACATCAATTTTATTTTGGTACAGCATCGCTGATGGGTGCTTTAAAGGCTTAAGGAAAACTGCTTGAAGCTTACCAAAAACTTTGCAAAAGATTGTTGAAATGTTCAAAAAAGCATGCTGTTCACACTGCTCTGATACAAGCTGAAATCCACGTGGAACAGGCCTAATTCGATAAATGCATTAGGCTACAGCTAACAAAGGAAGTGCATTTTTTGCCTGAAAAATTTAACCTTTGCCTGGAGAAAATTCAACATATGGCATTCGAATGTATCAAATGTTTTTTGTTTTGACCAGTTTCTGTTTTTATTATTGGCTGGCAATTTTAATGATTACCTACATAAAGTTTTTACATTTGCTATATTGTGGTAATTCATAGTGTAGTTGTGTCAAAAATGTATTTTGATTATATTGAAATATACAATGTGTAGCTCTATGCATGTTTTACAGTTCAGCAAATAATCCCAAGAATCTGCCCTCCTGTGGGAGCAATATATCTCAAAATATAAAGCATAACATTCCTGTTTTGTCCTTCAGCAGTGACTATAATGTTGTGAATATTCATGCTTTTTACAATGTGGATCATTAGTTTTTCTCGTGTTAATATATCATGTGAATTGTCTTTAGCAATGCCAGTGCCCCAGACTGAGTTATGAGCCATTTCCATTTAAATGAGCCTCATTCATTTATGACAATCAAGATTTTTGTAGTGACGGATGCATCCATGTATCTTAATGGGTTGTGGTTTGCATCTCATATAGGTATTGGAACTGCATATGATTACTGTAAGGACATTTGTTATCCTCCCTGTGGAGTTTACATCAAGAACTCTCACGCTAGGGTTTTATAGCACACTTCATTAAAAAACTATTTTTCATACATTTTTTTCAATTTATCATGGTACTTCCAGATTTTAACTACAAAATCCAAAATAAATATGAATCTAGATACAAAATAAATACATTATGATAATGTTGTTTATGTTAAAAATACAATGCTTGTGTTATTGTGATCTTATAAATAGGGATGGGCGAACTTTCGCTGTTCGGACATTCGACTAACAGCCGAACAAACGGGTCATTCAACCATTTGTCCGGCCCCCCAAACCAACCACAATGTATTGCAGTGCTGAACAGTGCATTGCAAGCCCTGATTGTCTGAAGCAGTGAAAGCTTCAGCCAATCAGGGCACAGTCAGAGTCATGATTGGACACTGTCATCATGACTTTATCCAATCATGGCTCATTCCCGCCCCACATTATAAAAGTATTCTTTCAATGGCAGGCATCTTCAGTGTGATTTTGGTGTGGAGAGAGATAGAACAGGGCTCTGTTTAGTGCTATTAGTTAGTTAGTGTGCTATAATTAATTGGAGGAGGGTTTAGGGACTTTACGTGAACTTATGGCCTGGTAAGGCCACCTATTTCCATCCCTTGGGACTTTAAATGAAAACAGAACCTGGTAAGGTCATGTATTTCCATCCCTATTATAATCCAAACTGGAGAGAGCAACGAGGGTGGGACATTAAATGATGTGCGAAATTGCAATAAGATAAATTGGTGAGAACGGGGAAGATTTAATGAGTTAATATGAAGTATAACATGCATATAATAATGATAACAATCATGGCTCATTCCCGCCCCACAGTATAAAAGTATTCTTTCAATGGCAGGCATCTTCAGTGTGATTTTGGTGTGGAGAGAGATAGAACAGGGCTCTGTTCAGTGCTATTAGTTAGTTAGTGTGCTATACTGTGCTATTTTGCTTCATTGTCAGTGTAGAATATTAGTTAAGTGTCAGTCTAGGGATAGTGTGAGTGTAGTGAGGAGGACCATCGTTCAGCTTTGCATAGTGTGCAGCTAGAGTAGGGACAGCTCAGAAAGTGTTAGTGTAGTGTAGTGAGACTGTGTCAGTAATCTTTACATTAGTGTATAGCTAGAGCAAGGACAGTTCAGATAGCATCAGTTAAGTGACGGTTGAACACCGTCTATTTGATTGCGTTACTGCCAGTTTAACACCATTTACTTTTGTGTGCGTTACTGACAGTTTAACAACATATAGTTTTGTGTGCGTTACTGCCAGGTTAACGCCATGTTGTTTTGTGCGTTACTGCCAGTTTAACGCCATTTACTTTTGTGTGCATTACTGCCAGTTTAACGCCATATAGTTCTGTGTGTCACTGTACATTTGGCGCATTATATCGCAGTATATTATAGTGTATCCGTGTAGTGTGAGTACACAAATTAAAGTGCACTAAACACCTATTTACATTGATGAAAGTGCATATATGTACAGATTTCAACTTCTTCTTTACATTTGCTTATAAGCACCACCCCCTCCCTCCCAATAATATCTGGGAGAACAACAAGGAGAGGTTCCCTTGGCACTCTAAGGGGGGCATCAACAAATGTGTCCACAGGCAAGGGGGATGTGATGGTCAGTCCTTAGGCAGGGCATCATTTCCTCTGTTTAATGAGTTTGCCCATGCTATCCAGCCACAGCATGAAGAGGAGGTGGTGGACTGGCTTACTAAACCTTCCTTATCCTCCTCATCCTCTGTCACACAAGCAGAGACAAGTGTGCAGTCCCCTGCAGTTGCCAGAGTAGAGAAACCTGCCTCCTTGTCCACCTCTATTCCTGCCATAGCCCCAACATCAGCCATTGAGGAGTCAGCTGAGTTATTTGAACACAGCGTCAGCCACTTGCTCATTGATGATGCCCAGCCATTACTGGATTCAGATGGTTCTGAGGTTGAGGATGACAGGAATATGAGCCTAGAGACAGGGAGGAACACTGGTAGACAAATTGTCATTCATGTTCCCCAAGCCGCAGCGTATTGCCAAGTTGTCTCCAGTGGCAATGATGAAGATGGAGGAGATGGAGATGATGATGTTGACTATGAGGTCACTGATGCAACTTGGTTGCCAGATAGAGCAAAGGAGGAAACTGAAGATGAGGCGACACAACCCCAAGGAAGCCGACATCAAGAAAGAGAAGAGAGCAGCCACCCTATTCCATCACATTCTGCAGCTGTTATCTCCCAGCCCACTTCCCAAACCTCAGCTGTCTGGGTCTTTTCAGCACTTCTGCAGCAGATCGACCTGTTGCTAAACAAAGGCACATCAAACGTGGCAAAAAAACTAACCATATTCATATAATTGCAATTTTTTTGCCTCATCCAGAGCACCTCTATAGGGCAATGGTGGGAAGGCGCCCCCGACACCCAAAGAGTAATTTTTCTGCACCCGTTTGACAGGTGCATATCATTGCAATTTTTTTTTATACAAAGTCAAAGTGACACCAGAATGTATCCAAAAAATCTCTAATCTTGTTCCGAGTGCACTACATTGTGGCTGCATCATACACACTGGCTCCCCAGCTGAGCAAAATAAAGGCAGTTTTCAGGGAAAATTAATTTTTTTGGCTTTATAAATGCAATTATTGCTGCAGCACATTCTAGACATGGTACAGTTCTGCCACTTTACAAGTAGACTAAGGAGACCCCCCATGCACTATATTGGAAGGAATTTTTCATTTTTAGGCTTTCATTTTAACCACTTAAGGACCAGCCTTGTTTTGAGATTTTGGTGATTACTTAGAACCCCCAAACATTATATATTGTTTTTTTTTTTCTAACACCCTAGAGAATAAAATGGCGTTCATTGCAATACTCTTCTCACACCGTATTTGTGCAGAGCTCTTACAAGCTCACTTTTTTTGGAAAAAATTCACTTTTTTGAATAAAAAATAAGACAACAGTAAAATTAGACCAATTTTTTTTTTATATTGTGAAAGATAATGTTACCCAGAGTAAATTGATACCCAACATGTCAGAGGAGGTTTAGGGCTAGAATTGTTGCTCTCGCTCTAAAGATCGCGGCGATACCTCACCTTTGACCACCGTTTTCATATGCGGGCGCTACTCACGTATGTGTTCGCTTCTGCGTGCAAGCTCGTCGGGGGTTTTTAAATATTTTAAAAAAAAAATCTTATTTATTTTACTTGATTTTATTTATTTTTACAATGTTTTAAAAAAAAATGTGGGTCACTTTTATTTCCTATTACATGGAATGTAAACATCCCTTGTAATAGAAAAAGGCATGACAGGTCCTCTTAAATATGAGATCTGGGGTCAAAAAGTCCTCAGATCTCATATTTGGACTTAAATGCAATAAAAAAAAATTGTCATTTTAAAAAAATGAAAACAAAAAAATGTGCCTTTTAGAGGTATGGGCGGAAGTGAAGTTTTGACGTTGCTTCAGCCCTGCTATGGTATGAAGACGGGTGGGGGCCATCTTCCCCTCACTCATCTCCATACCCAGCAAGGGGACAGACGCGATCGCTTCCACTGCTGAGGACGGCTCCAGTAAGCTGCGGAGGGCACCGGATTGCGGCGAATCCCCCGCAGAGACCACTTTTATCTTGTAGCCGACCACTGGCCAAACATGGGGATACCGGGGTTATGGCAGCTAGCTGCTGCCATAACAACGATATCTGTCCCCAAAGTTGAGAACGTACATCGCTATGCGGCAGTCGGCAAGTGGTTAAAAATCAAAAAATCACTGCTCATTTAAAAATAAAGTTTTTCACAAACTTTTTTTTTATTGATACATTTCCCCCAGGGCAGGACCCGGACCCCTGTAACCATTGCATGCCCAATTACTTGCATATAAGCCTTCAAAAAGGGCATTTTTGATTTTTTGATGTTCAGGTCCCATTGACTTTAATGGGGTTGGTTATTCGAGTCTGAACTTTCACGGTGTTTGGAAGTTCTGGTGCAAACCGAACAGGAGTCTGTTTGGCCCATCCCTACTGATAAATAGATATTGACATATAGAATTGAATTTTATTGGAGGAGAACACTATTCAAAGTAGAACGTTTTTTTTGTTGTTTTTTTTCAATAGCAGAGAGGATCACAACCCCTGTCTGATTTTTTTTTCCCATCTGTTTTCCTTGGGGAGATTCCTTTCACTTCCTGTCCCATAGCCAAACCAGGAAGTGGGGTAAAATCCCTGGTTGATACCAGGGTTAACAGAACTAGTGTCTTCATTGGAAGATTTCCCCTCTGTTAGTGTTCTGGGGGCAACCCAACATTTAGCATTTTTTTTTCACTTTCAGTGATAACAGTAGGCATGACAAACAGGGAGGGGGGAATCTCCCTAACGGAGGCACATGCTATAGACCTGACAGATAGTGTAACTCCTCTACACTCTATCCAACACAAAAAGAAAGTTTTGCTTTAGTTATACTTTAATAGATTCTCTTTTCCAATACCAAGACAAATAGAAACCTGATTTATTTATTTTTTCCATGGGGCCAATTTTTTTTATTTAACTGCCGCCATGGAGGTCACCTGGTTAACACAATACCATTTCACTACTCTCTGCAAACTCTTTCTAATTGGTGTAAAATTGCCTAAAGGGATTTGCCATATACACTATCAGTGAAAAGTTTCATTTTTGTATTAAAATTACTTCAATATCTCAAAATACAATACAATGAATTTAAAGCACAGAACAAATAAATAATCCAACATAAAAATCAATGTGTAGAGTCATGTTGTTTAATAATTTAGTATCTAAAATTCTGACTCATCAAAGTAGCCACTTTCTGCAGGTACAGCTGAACTTTCTAAAGTGTTTGGAGGTTACCACAGATTATTTCCTCTTGTAGGTTGCTCACCCTCCTTTAGTCTGCAGACGGTGCTAGCCTTTCCATGAAGCCTACCAGTGTATTATTTTCTTGTAAGAGTTAATATAAGTAGATTACTAAAAACAAGATATAGATTTTTTTTTTATATATAAAAAAAAACAATCTGTATATTTTACTGAAAACATTTGGACTTTTTACTGCTTGAGCATGTATTGGGTCTGTGTGCCTTTATATTGTACTGTATGTTGCAGTTATACATTGAATGCTCTTCCTGAGACATTTTTGTAGAACAACAGATTGTCTACCAATTTCCAGTATTCAGGAGATCTACCAGACACTTTTATAGTTTTTCTCTAAAATTCCATTATAAATAGAATGCCTTAAGAAAATAAACCCTTTCCTAAAAGCAAGGACAAATGCAAGCATAATAAGTGCAATGCTTGCAAAATATTCTTAACAAGAAAAGCAATCTAGATATAGTCATGATCCATTATATGCAGAACCTTCAGACGCATCATGTGGAAGACCAGCTGTGTAAAGCCATCTGCAATGTTGTCTTTCCCCCAAAACACCATTAATTTGTTGTATATTTTTATGTTTCAGCCTTCCACTTGAGGTCAGTCTTTTTTAACATTACATTTATTTTTCTTGGTTATAATAAACAAAATACCTGTTTGACTAAATCTGATATATCCTCAGCTTAGTAATTATAAAATTGCTTTTAACTAAATTAAATTAATTTGCTGTTTTTTCATCCCATTTTTAAGAAGGGATGAATACATGTAGTAAATATATATGTTGCAAAAGATGCAGTGCAGTAAAGCAGTAGAACGTGAAACAATATTCAAGCTGAATTTTACATTTTGGTTTTCATTATTGTATACTTAGGAACAAATAACCAACTGCTTTATGTATTGTTCCAAAGGTAACCATGAAAAACTGCATATAATTAGGAGCTCATGCCATTGCCATGTTCCAATGGCATGAGCCATCTTGGTTATAATAAACAAAATACCTGTTTGACTAAATCTTATATATCCTCAGCTCAGTAATTATAACATTTATTTTAATTAAATTAAATTAAATTAATTTGATGTTTTTTTTATCCCATTTTTAAGAAGGGATGAATACATGTAGTAAATATGTATCTAGCAAAAGATGCAGTGCAGCAAAACAGTAGAACATGAAACAATATCCAAGCTGAATTTTACATTTTACATTGTTGTATATGTATGTATAATTAGGAACAAATAACCAATTGCTGTATGTATTGCTCCAAAACTAACCAGGAAAAACTGCATATAATTAAGAGCTCATACCATTGCCATGTTCCTGAAAAGTTAAGATAATTGAACAAATAAGAATTGCTGCATTCACAGAAAATATTATATTAGAGTGTAATAATAATCTGGCTGCTCACTGACAAGTTATTTTGACTAGTAAACTAGATAGGAACAGCTTTTCAGGGTTACCGCCCTGGGTTGAACGTGGAGCTTAAATCCAAAATTGACGTTTAGCTTATTAGTATTTTCGAGTTTAGAGGACCCACTGTGCCATCAGGGAAAATAGCTGAGTAGCATGCAGATGGTCAGAACAGGTGCAGACATGGGGTTGCATTACAAAAGGCAAAGAGGCTGTTCACTTTTTAAGGGAATTTTGATTTTGCAAGGGGAATGTAATGTGAATGTGTGAATGTGTGTAATGAATGTGTGAAGAATATTTGATCACATGGAAGAAAAAAAAATTAGCTTGCACACAAAGTCATCAAAAAATAAATAAATTGCTTGCACACAAAGTCATCAAAAGCTTTGCCTCATTCTCAATGGAAAATGTATTTCATAGTAAATAGTCTATTTGCCTTTTTGTAAATCCACCCTTATATTCCAGAAAGGTAAAGAGAACATTGACTGACAACGGTAGAGATAACAGGCTGTTGATCAACATAAGCACATACAAATGGAGTATAAACACAGTACAAAAATTCACAGAAATACTCCAAGGAAGCCAGAAGGTCTAACGATAGACCTATATCCAGGGTAAACCAACAAACTTGTAGTTTAACAGTCTGTTTAAATATTTTGAACATACAGGACTCATATTGAAGCAAGTAGACTCTTTGTAGATAAAAAGAGTCACAAAAGTTTGTGCATTGGGCTACTTTCACACTGGTGCGGAGGGGGGCATACGCGGTGAAGCGCCGCTAATTTTAGTGGCAATTTTAACCCCGCTAGCGGGTGAATAAAGGGTTAACTGCACCCGCAAAGTGCTGCTGCGGGCAGCGGTGCAATTGATTCCAATGCCAGGGGCACTTCCGCGCGGCCCGCAAGATAGTGCTTGTAGGACTTTTTCTAACGTCCTGCAATTGCGCCACCCCAGTGTGAAAGCATGAGTGCTGCAGGGGAGGCATTTTTCAGGTGCTATTTTTAGCCCAAAAGTGCCTGAAAAACGCCTCATCTGTGTATCATCTGTTGAGGAGCATGACTCACCTCTAGGTTTTCATATATAGTCAGCAAAACACCTCATCCAATTAACCAGGATATTCAATCATGGCATACAAATAGAACCAGGGATGCCAACATAGTGTAAAACACGTGTTTTGTCTTATGGTGGTGGGGCACTTTGGTGCTTGGAGCATCCAGTTATCCAAATTTTTTCACAATGTTTTTCACCAGTTTGGACTATTATTCACATTTCTCTGACTATTATTCACATTTCTCAGACTATGATTCCTATTTCCTATGTATTCGAATTGGTATTCTTACAGTTTATGGTTATCCTTTGATTTTTGAGCCCAACAATTTGGATTCACATTTTAGTACACAATTTACCTAATTGTTTTGTCAGCTGCTGTTTAGATCTGTTAGCATGGTTTCTGTTTGTTTTTATGTTTACATATTTACATGATTAGAGCAGGTGTGCACTGCAGAAACCTGAGCTGCAATGCTGAATAACATAATGTAAAAAAAGCCTCTTTTCCCAGTCGAAGCCTGTTACGGGAAACACGTCTGGTGGAGCCAAATTTGTGATGTCATTCCGCACAAGCAGGCTGGTGCTGACCGCCGCCATGTGTGTTCGTGTTTGCTAACATTGATACATTCCTATTGAAAAAGTCATTCACGATGAAACATGTCTAGGATTAGCTGTATGATAAGCGACTGAGCGGGGCATAGTACGATGTCACAAGATTCGCTGCAGCGGCAGGTGCTTCACGGGGACGAGGAGTGGGTGAGATCGCTGTATAGTAACCGCACACCCTGGGTCCGCCATGACCGTCCTAGTCCCAGTTACCAATGCATGGATTTTCTGTGGTGTGATTATACTTTGGCGTGATTTGCTTTGGGCACATGTGAGTGCAATGATTGGAGATTGGTTCAGTTTTAATAAAGTGTTTGAAACTATAACACACTATTGGAGCATTTCTTTATTTGCATGTGGAGGAAACTTGTGTTTGATACGTTAAGGAAGTGTGTCACGTCTGACAGGAAGCCTGAGAATTTCATCTAAACCCCTACTCAGGAGTGGGTTAATCTGCATTGAGCCAAACAAGAGAGTGGGAGGCAGATCCATTTGGTGAGTGCAATTGGATAAGGGGAGTGGAGGCACAAGCACAGCGGTGTGGTGAAAGATTATTAGAACTTCAGATCAATCACTTGATTTATACCATTCATCGGATCGCTATCACAGTTGTTTATGAACAGTTCACATTATTTTTTCAACAAGATACTGGATTAATGTCACGTTTAATTCACAGGGTGTTTTACATTTGTTGTTAAACACACTCATTTGTTGATACATTTTAGATATTTGTATACACATTGTTTCTCTTTAATTATTGGCTGCAGTCACTGATGTTTTGGTTTGTTTGCAGTCAAATCCAGCACTCATGTGTTTTTTTGCATATGATTAATTTGCTATTATCTTAAGTTTGCTTGAAGCACTTTAATATTACAGTTATACAGGCATACCCCACTTTTAAGTACACAATGAGATTTATTTACTAAAGCTGGAAAGTGCAAAATCAGGCTCACTTCTGCATAGAAACCAATGAGCTTCCAGGTTTTATTACCAAAGCTTAATTGAACAAGCTGGGGTTAGAAGCTTATTGGTTTCTATGCAGAAGTGAGCCTGATTTTGCACTTTCCAGCTTTAGTAAATAAACCCCATTGTGTACTTAAAAATGGGGTATACCTGTATTTTTTTTTCACTGCTGAGCGCCATTATTTCTATTTTTCACTATTTTTGAATAGGAATATTGTATACACATTTTTGATATATTAAGTGGCAGATTTAGTTTTAATTTTCATCAGGTTCACTTATTCAATAGCGCAGTGTGGTCACACAGGTGGGGCGGTATATTTGTGGACCATCAGTTTTGTAACACTGATACATTGCTGATTTTAATCTACTTAATCGTAAGTGTAATCTGTGCTTTTTAATAAATACCCTTTTTAACGTATTACACAACTAGGTTTCCTCTTTTTTTATACATACGGGGAGTAACTGCCAGCTTATGTCTGACACTATAGAACTATCATTGTGAAAGTCGGTGGAACAGACATCTTCCCCAGCCTGTCTGGATTAATTGAAACTAGTGTGATCTCTATAACTTGAGATCCACGATTTCTGGTAAGCTGCGTGTATATGTGATGAAATATGTATATGTGTTTGTTTCCAAACAACCTTCACCTAAGGCATTCTGTTTATGAACTTTTTAAAAGGACACTATGTTTGTTTAAAAATCGGTATCGAAATTGATACATTTACCAGAATTTGTATTAGGCCTCTTTCACACGAACATTCCATTCAGGTCCGCCTGTCAGTTTTTTAGGCGGACCTGAACGGATGCTCCATAGACCTCTATGGAGCGTCGGATGTCATCGGTGACATGTCCGCTGACATCCGACCTGCTCCAATCCGAAAAAGTGTGACGGAGGAAAAACTTACTTTTCCATCTGTCTGCGGATCGGATCGGGTGACGACGGACTCTGCAGTCTGTCGTCATCCGATCTCCCATAGGGTAGAGTGGCGCTCTGACAGGTCCGTTCCTCCACAGAGTGCAGAGACGGACCTGTCATCTGCCTGCTCAGCGGGGATCGACGGAGCGATCCCTGCTGAGCAAGCGAATGTTCACGGGGCGGATCATCACGGATCCGTCCCGTGTGAAAGGACCCTTATTCATATAAACATTTTAGGGTTGTGAAAATAAGTTTGTTTTGTGATTAGCACACCAAATTTCTTAATTTAATGCTGAATAATGACCAGCAGATGGCAGAAGCTCAGGGCTGTTTGTTACAAACTATACAAAAAGATGGAGACCACCCCAATTTATAACTAGCCTTTACAGTAAGGTGCACATGAAAGGGCAACACACATTACAAACAGACAAAAAATTTACCAGCTAGCCTGCAAAAAAAATAAAATAAATAAAAAAAGCAAAAAAACAAAAACAAATTGTATCCTGTCTAACAATTCACATTAAAAACAGAGGTTTTATTTGCACACGTTTGCAAATATATATGGAAGCCGCAGTGCCTATGTCAAGGCTCCTCTGTGTCTGTTGATCAAGATAAGCACATACAAACAGAGTACAAACACAGTTTAAAAATCCAGGGCATGAGGAAACCAACACACTTGTTGTTCATGCACGGGCTGAATGTTTAGTAGTTTAAGTATTTACCTGATTGGAGCAGGTGTGCACTGCAGAAACCTGAGCTGCAATGCTGTTTAATGACCAGCAGATGGCAGAAGCTCAGTGTTGTTTGTTACAAACAACTGAAGCTTGAAGCTGTATATGGAGACAGGATCCACTTATTGTATATTCTGTGAGTGTGGTAGCGTACTGCACTTCAAAAAATTGCCAGACTGAACTACATCACAATAATCAAGCTAAGGCCATTCTTGTTGCTTTTTGAATGCCTGCGCTTATATAAAAAAAAAAAGCTGGGATAGGTATTAAACCTGTAGCTCTTAATGAGGTAGCTGATGAGGTTTTACTGCATGTATATGTCAGTTCATGCCTGAGCTGCCAGCACTAAGATGGAATATACAAATATCTGTTATACTTGCCTGTAACTGCTATAATTATGTTATATATACCATTTCCTTATTTGCTAAGTCTTCACAGAACATTTGTTTATTGCAAATATCTCCACTCATTTGGTTTCCTGAAAATTATGCACATCTAAACTGTGAGGGTTATTTACTAAATCTGGAGAGTGCAAAATCTGATGCACCTCTGCATAGAAACCAGGTTTTATTGTCAAAGCTTAACCAGTTCCCGACCGGCGCACAATGATGTACGTCGGCAGAATGGCGAGGACAGGCAAATGGGTGTACCTGTATGTCCCTTTAAAAATAGCGCCGCTTTACCGCCGACGCCCAGGGCGGCTCAGTGTGAAAGGGGTCTTAGTAAATCTTCAAAATAAAAAAGATGTATCTCTGCGCTGTGGTGGGGTGGCAGCTGACAAAGGTAAGTAATACACCAAACTTATTAATAATCTTAAGAAAAAGTGTGTAGCTCCAAAAGTAAATGAACAGCGATGAGATAAGAATACTGTAATAAAAATAAACAGCACATTGAAATAAAGTGAAAACATGTGTGTGTATATATATATATATATATATATATATATATACATATGTGCGTCCAATCAAGTCCCCAAAGCTTTTCGTCCAATAGGACGTTATCACGGGGTCCTAATGTCCTATTGGACTAAAAGCTTCAGGGTCCCACCGTGTTGGCGGTGGGACCCATTGTCATATTTTTTTAGATCTATTTTATTTTGGCTTTTAACTTACAATTCCAATAAATACTACACTATGGAGACTTCATATGGCTCCTGGTGAGCTTTATTTACTACAGCTACATCTGGATGGTGCGAGTTGCTGAACAGCCTTCCCAACAACAGATCTACACTGAGTGCGTGTTTGCTGCTGTAACGGCAGCCAGCCTTTCTGGTGAGTGTGCATTTTACAGGGGTGCGTTGGATGATTCTGGAGCACTGTATTGGATCACCTCCTCATTTTTCAAGTCACCACCAAATTTCTGTGCACATCTTTGCATGGAACTATTGTGTTTTCACCTATGAGTTTATATTGCTGATCCTATCATGGGACTGTGCATTTAAATCTATATTTTTCACTACATTGTTTTTTTATTGTTGATTTCCATCCACATGATTGGACTTGTTTTCACTTTAGCATTTTTTCACTTTTTCACTTTTAACACTTTTTTGGACCTTATTTTAATGTGCTGTCCATTTATATTACAGTATTCTTATCTCATCGCTGGTCATTTACTTTTGGCGCTACACACTTTTTCTTTAGTAAATCCCCACCTGTGGGTGGCACTGGCTACACCTTACCTTTGCTGCATTTGAAATATAGAAACCATCTAAGACTATTGAGTATAGAGTGGATTTATTTATTCTGATTTTGGTTGTATGCCTCCACCACCACCACCACCACTAAACTGTAAATTTAGTTACATTTACAGTATATATTATACCTCCTTACCTGATGCTCCTGCTGAATAAATGTGTTTACTACAGATAGTTCTGCTGTTTTGATTTCAGGATAACAGTGCATATCTAGACTTGCTATTGTTTACAGCTTTTTTTGCTGTCTGTACTTTTTGTTTCCACCATAATGGTCAAATTGTAGTTGTAAATATCTTTAGCTATATATGATGAATCAGTAAATAGGACAGAGTTGTGTTCTCATTACTCTCTAGCTTGATCCTAGAAAATTATATACTTTGAGGAAATGTTTACTTATTGGCAAAGTGTTTATGCTTATGCTTATGCTCATTTATGCTTATAATATTTTGCTACAGCATGTGGATAATTTTTTAAAAGTCTATAATTTTGCACATCCATCATATGCTTTTTTTATACATTTTTGTAACATTCAGGTCAACTTTGATTTAGGGTGGGTTCACACTAGTGCAAATTGGATGCAGGTTTCCCAGCATCCAATTCGCATAACAGAAGATTGTTACCGACTCTCTATGGAGACGGTTCACATATCTCTGTTACAGCTGCGGAGCGCCTTGCACAGGACTCCTGTGCATCTTTGGCTCCATTTCAGGGCCAAATTCAGGCAAAAATTCAGCCCTGATTCGTCCCTGAAACAGAGAACAGGGACGCATCGGACCCCTGCCGCGAGCCGCATCCAGCATGAGTGTGAACCCAGACTTAACCTGTGTTTGTTTATCTTAGGTTTTTTGATAACCCTTTTGAGTCATACAGAGGTTTTAAAGGTGGTCTGCATACATTTCTTTTTTGTTTGTGGAATGAAAAAAAAAAAACATGATTCTTCTTTTTTTTTTGGTCAGTTAAAGTGGACTTAAACCCTACTATCCTTTACAGCCAAGGAAGCTGCTATCTTAGTCTTTGTTGAATCTGCAGTTGCCATGGTGCTGCACATGTGATCAGTTAGGACATCAGCCATTTAATGGCATGACAGTTCAATTGAGAGCACAAATAATTGTGATGGTCATCATTCAAGACACACATAAACCCTTCCCTCCTTTTCAGTCAAGGAAGCTGCCATCTTAGACTCTGATCTGCAAATGCCATGGGACTGCACATGTGATCAGTTATGAGGCCAGCCCTTTGATGGGTTGACAGTTTGGGGAAAGCAAATGTGACAATTAGCATTCCTGGCATACCGGGAATGTAACAGTTTTTTTTTTTTTTTTAAACTGGTAAATTATTGGGTTTAGTTAAGCTTTAAATTGTTGGTTTAGTTCCACTTTAAAAATGAAATATTGCATACAAATATTTTGTATTTTCATTTCCAGTCAGCAGGGTAAGTTCTAAGCTTCTTTTTACTTGTTACAGGACTCAGTAAGAGCCCTTTCACACTGGGGCGGTGGGGGCAGAAGCGGTAAAGTGCAGCTAGTTTTAGCGGTGCTTTACAGCTGTTAGAGCAGCGCTTTTCGGGCGAGAATGGGGCGCTTTTAACCCCTGTGTAAAGCCGCTGCCAAATCGATTTGCAGGAGCTGCCAAATCGATTTGCATTTCAATGGGCAGGGGTGGTGGAGGAGCAGTGTATACAAGCAAGCGCAGCACTCCAGTGTGAAGCACTCAGGCTTTGACACTGGGACTGCAGATAAGGCATTTTTCAGGCATTTTACAGGGGCTATTTTTAAAGCACCTGAAAAACGCCCCAGTGTGAAAGGGGTCTAAGAAAAGCAGAAATGTACACACTCAAGTGAATCAGAACAGTGACTCATCCCCCTCTCTCCTGCTTTCTTCACAGGAATCCTGTATAGAGCTTCACAGTCTGAAAGGAACTAGCCTCTATGTGGAGCTTTCCCTATAGAAAACCCATGATACATTGGGATTTATTTACGAAAGGCAAATCCACTTTGCACTGAAAGTGCACTTGGAAGTGCAGTCGCTCTAAATCTAAGGGGTAGATCTAAAATGAGGGGAATCTCTGCTGATTTTATCATCCAATCATGTGCAAGCTAAAATTCGTTTTTTTAATTTTCCTTGCATGTCCCCCCCGGATCTACAGCGACTTTACTTCCAAGTGAACTTTCAATGCAAAGTGGATTTTCCTTTAGTAAATAACCCCCATTGTCTTTTATGTACTTTAAAAATTAAAATGATATATAAATAGTATAAAAACACATAAAATGCATCAGATTTCAAATGTATAATGTAAAAAGAAGTGAAAATTGATCCCCTAACCATTATTGTCTCCTTTTAAAAGATTTATTTTGTAAAGAGTAAGTAACCATTTTTTTAAATAACAGGGGAGGTGAAGACCCACATCTAAATCTGATCAATACACCTGACAGTTGCTTTCTTTTCTAGACTACAGTGTCATAGAGATTTGCATACTTTTTCAATGCATGAACATGGGTGTTAATACCATTTGATGAATAAAGATATAGCAATGTAAACTGTAAAATGATGTATTTTATTTTTTTAAGGTCAGACCAATTTAAAATCTATGTATACATATATTTAAATAAATAGTAAAGGTTCAACTATGTTTTCTGACAACTGCACATCATAAATGTTTACATTTTTTTACAGCTATGTATAAAGACAACCTTTAATCGATTCTACTACCAGCTAAAATGCACTACATAACCTATACTTTTTTTTTTATTAGCTTGAGGAGTGGTGTGTACTCACTAAATAACAGCATAAAAAAAATCTACTGTACCAGTAATCTACCCCCATAACACACCAATTCATATTTAGCTTTATCCAAACAGTTGCATCATGTCATGGCACTCAAACACTTGTTGTACATTTCTTTGACATACTATAGTTATTCCTATGCTATAGTAATAGTTATTTGTGTTTATCTTCCTTGCATCTCTCCTACCCTAGATCTGAGCCTATGGAACCATTCCATAAATTCTAGCTTGATATTACAAATAATTGACTTCCCATAGGAAGCAAATGCATGTGCTGAGAAAGTGTTATTTACTATATCACTTTTCCACTGTGGCCTGTGTTCAAAGAAATAAATTGTTTAGTCCCAAAAAAAAAATAACTTTCACAAACTTTCCTTTGTTTTGCCAAAGGGTTTCTCTTGTTTGGCTGCAACTTTTGACCTGCCAACCAAGTACAATCCTCTGTGAACTGAAAATATTATTCTAGATGATTGTCTACACATTTTTGTACTTAGAAATAGAAGGGGAAGATGCTCTTCAGAAAGGAATCTTGACCTAGATTTGTGATAAGTAAAAAGAAAGCCTCCTGTACATTTATTTGAAGGTTCTGATTAATGAATTCAGCCACTTGAAAAATCAGTGTGGAATGAATGGCTAATGACAACATTAAAATAACCCTTTGTCTTAGTGTTAGGTATTTAAATTCACACAGCTGTTAAAGGGAATCCATCAGGACAGATCTACAGATTATTCTTGCTGAATAATTTTCTCTGGTCAGTGAATTACAAAGTATGTATATGAATGGCAATGCTGTAGCCTGCAGTTCAAAAGAAAGTCAGCAATGAAAGCTCTTGTATTGGTTCCATGAGCAGTTCATTTTCTTATACTCATCTACAGGCAATGGCAAGAAACCTGAAGGGTGACAAGCAATGCAGATGAACCAAGGATCTGCATTTTCAATTGTCCACCAACTCATTATATTTTTAGGGGATTCCTCAGGCTGTAACAGGTGATTCTTACTCTGCCATAATGAAAAAAAGTCTCTTAATTATAACAGTGTATAGTGGAAATGCATGCTTATGAACATGTACAGGATATAGTTAGTAAGGTTGAATAAAGACACCAGTCTATCCAGTTCAACCTGAGTGAGTGTGGGTGTGTGTCTACAATTGTCTTAGGTATGTGTACTTAAGCGCTAGAGTGGGTATTCAAAGACAGAACGGCAACAATGTTTTAAGATAGCCAAATCAACCTTAAAAAGCGTGTAGATATGGTTAAAAATTGCTTGTGCAATGATACTGGTCAAGTGGTGTGTAAAACCTCCTTAAAATCCGTGCACTATGTATGTATAAATAAATACATAAAACCATATATAAATATATAAATATATAAATAAGTGGATACTCTTCCTAGTTGTGATACCAGTGATTTAGTGATATTTGTGAAATGGTGCTGTGAATAAAAAACAGTAAAAAAAGGGGGTGAAACCACGTTTAAATTCAAGCCCTTAAAAAATCCATGCGTTTAAAACTGAAAAAAACGCATTTGGTTGTGCGATTTATTCATGGAAAAAGCACACAATTGGTTATGCGATTATATTGGGAGAAACACCATAAGTGTTTTTTAGGATCCTTTAGGAGTCCATGCATCTGACAGGTGTCTCCTTAGGGGTTTAATTGCGGTTGCTTAGACAGGTGTTGTTCCTGATTAGTTAGTGCTGAGGCGTTTTTCTAACTAATTGCCCTTTGGTATTGAGCATAGATTAAAACTTGAAGGATAAAAGATGTACACCATCAATAGGAAAGATAAGCACCATTTAGTAAATGTATATTTGAACAAGTGTATACATAATACTTTCACTTATCTTTAGTTGTGGTGTCCTCTTTCCTGCTGGTCCTTACTATCTCTTCCGTGTTTGCATGAGGATAGAAAACAGATAAAAAACCATTGCGCAATATAGTTATACTTTGAATGGTGTGCATGTGCTGTGGCTGAAGCCCATCTACTTACACAGCACCCTACGAACGAAGCGCGGTGGTTAGAAATATGTCAGGCACTGTTTGGGCTCCCTGCCCTGCTTGTCTCAGTAGTGTTGCTTAGCTCCTCCTCCCGACGCGTTGCGACACGCCCACGTGTCTTTATCAAGGGATATCAGGGAGCCCAAACAGTGCCTGACATATTTCTAACCACCGCGCTTCGTTCGTAGGGTGCTGTGTAAGTAGATGGGCTTCAGCCACAGCACATGCACACCATTCAAAGTATAACTATATTGCGCAATGGTTTTTTATCTGTTTTCTATCCTCATGCAAACACGGAAGAGATAGTAAGGACCAGCAGGAAAGAGGACACCACAACTAAAGATAAGTGAAAGTATTATGTATACACTTGTTCAAATATACATTTACTAAATGGTGCTTATCTTTCCTATTGATGGTGTACATCTTTTATCCTTCAAGTTTTAATCTATGCTCAATACCAAAGGGCAATTAGTTAGAAAAACGCCTCAGCACTAACTAATCAGGAACAACACCTGTCTAAGCAACCGCAATTAAACCCCTAAGGAGACACCTGTCAGATGCATGGACTCCTAAAGGATCCTAAAAAACACTTATGGTGTTTCTCCCAATATAATCGCATAACCAATTGTGTGCTTTTTCCATGAATAAATCGCACAACCAAATGCGTTTTTTTTCAGTTTTAAACGCATTGCACATAAATATTAACATTTTGTGTGTATTTTAAAATCATGTCTACAATTGTCCTTATCCATGTACATTGCTCACTCACATCTGTCCCTACCCTCAAGGAGCCCACAACCCTTTTTGCTTAGGTACATCACAGCGTGTTCTTCTCCATTCTGTACCTGTGACAATACTGCCCCGATACATACATCAGATGCATCTGTCTGCACCAAAAAATATTTGGAGAAATCGGGGGAGTACAGCACTGGCTGTGCACAAATAGCCTTCTTCAAGACTTGAAATGATTCCTCTGCTACTGGGGACCATTTCACCATTACGGAGTCTTTCCCTTTCGTAAGGTCCATCAGTGGGGTAGCAATAGTTGCAAAATGTGGGATAAACTTCTATAATACCCCGCAATCCCAAGAAAGGCCTTGACCTGCTTCTTGTTTGCAGAATGTGGCCACTTCTGGATGGCTTTATTTTATGCACTTGAGGTTTTTTGACACCACGGCCAATAGTGTAGCCCAAATATCTGGCTTCCTCTAAACCAATGGCAATTTATTTTTTGGAGAAAGCAAGGAAAAAAGACATGTCTAATTAACATAATGCCAATAAAATGAGTGATGTAAATTTATTTAAATAAAAAAGTCCACCCACCTGCCATGGATAGCCAATTTCTTCATCCTGATGGTGCAGCAGTTCCTGATTAGGTACCCTGGCTTCCATAATATCCTGCATCCAGCCCGAAAAGTTTGTGGCCACTTTAGTTAGTCATACCCAGCAAGTGTTCTCCTGGCTGTCTGCAATTCAGTGGAACACAAGCTGCCTGCTTACAGTCCTTTTTACAAACACATTATGAGACAGGCTTGTACAGACAGGCACATTGGGATTTCTTACAAAATGTATACAGTAAATTTAAGAGCAATGTGGAGGCAAGAAAGAAAGAAAGAAAGATAGATCCTACCATATATCACTAAAGACTTTCTACTTAATCTGCATTTTGACAAAATGATAAATCAACAAGGAATGTAGATGCAAATCACTGGTTAAATAAGCCTTCGCACCATGTTAAACTTGTTGCATTACACCTTTTCGAAAAGCCCCTTAACCCAAAAATGTATATGTTATTGAAAAGTTTCCCAAACCCCCAGCAAGGGCGATTAGGATCTTGTTTCACAAAGATTTTTATCAGATTCATTCAGTTAACGTGGTGACACTAAAGGGCCTAAATTCCGCACTTATATATTTCCTACCAACACAATTAAATATATGCTCTGATATAGGCTTTTCCCCTATTGCCTTTATACATAATTTCCCATCGTCTTGACCGTATCCACGGTTTTTGATTTTGTGTTACCTTTTTTTGTCATCTATGTTTTTTTTTTTTTTCCTCTAGTTGTCTTAATTTTCAGTAAAATTTTTCAGTTTTTTGCACATATCCTTTTTTTATTGTTTTTTGCTTTTTCTTTAGTAATCAGCAACTTCTTAATACAAAGTGGGTGTCATCAGCGAGTATTACAGCCATTGGAGCTGCATGACGGCCAGGCAACTAAAATGAGAGGTCGGCAAAGACCTTCCCCATACTGGTTTCCTTTAAAGAAACCAAGAAATTGAATTGTTACAAAACCTTTGTTTTTATTTGTACTAAATATTTCTTTTATCTCTGTCAGCAGTAGAACAAAAGTGCTTTAGTGTTTTGAATTTGATGTGAAATAATAAAAACATCCCGAATGGACAGAGTTTTAATTCCCTGTGCTTCTGATATGAGAAAACTAGGAGTATATCTTATTTGAGAGAAAATAAATTGCTTTTCTATGATGATCATTTGGTTTTCCTGTTGTAAGAAAAAAATAAGTCCAAAATGTGCAATCTTTGTTTGGTGATCGAAGTCATGTAACATAGGCAGAATGAGATATAGCTTTTTGTTTTGTTTCTATCTGGGGATGACTATGGCCTGGTTCAGAGAAGCAATAAAGACTTCAGGTAGTTCAGTATCTGATGATGTACAGTGGCACTCAACACGCTAGAGGCCGAGCTTGTAAACTCATGGAACAAAGTGGAAGTTAGAGAGACAATTTATTGAGATCACAGTGGAGTACACATCTTCAATATATAGGTTTTTACTTTGCTCAGTATAAAACAACCGCATGGACATAGACAGGATGCTTATTTAGAAGAATTTACAAATGTTCAACAAACATTGTTTAATCAAAGTCTCTGTATGTGAAAACAAGTGTAAGCTATGTTGTAATTGCTTTATGTGGCTTCTATGGCTATAGACATATTACTTGGTTCTTAATGGTTGCAAATATCCTTAGGCTGGCTGTAGATGCTTGCTTTTTTTTCCCGATCATTCAATAGGCTGGTACGAAAAGTATGGATGGATTCTCCTAGTCACACAAGCAAGGTGAATGGAGGAATCCTCCTCACTGTGCTATTTTCTGACTCCTACACTTTCAAAATACACTGATTAGCATTGCAGTCAATTGAGTGCTGCCCGCTGATTGAGTAAACATGTCCAACATTCCTGTTCCGCAGAAGTATATCATAAACATCTGTTGAGTGGGAACGACCACAGATGGATGAAAATTAGTCCACTCCCTGCGAGACGGGTTGAATTTCAGTTTATCTATGGCCAGCTTTAGGCTACATCTGCCCTCTAAAGAATTGTTGATACTAATGTCTTTTCTTAAAAATGACTGTGTGGTCAGAATGACTTTCTGTTAAAGTAATTATGACTTTTTTAATTTGCTGTTTTCATTTACACAGTATCTGGGGATTCTGCCATGAAGGCACTAACTGTTGCAGGGTGACAACATGCTGCCCCTGTCTCCCAATTGTGCTCCTACACTGTAACTCTTTCATACACTCTCCCAAAATAGATTATACATGGTCATGCCACTGCACAGTATATTGCCCAGACATGTTAAAATACTGTAAACCCCCAGAGTTCTGGTCTGAGATAACACATTCAGCTGTTAAATGCATGTAGGCAGGAAGTGAAGGCTAGGAGAAAAGGCTGATATGCAACAAAGGACGAATTAAGGTGAAACGTTATTTTATTAAAGGAAAGGTATAGCCAAAGCTTGCTTGGCTGTACTTCTCCTATGGATCACAGGAGTGCAATTCGTTTTCAGCAGAGACTGGGCTGGAGTCCACTCTCTACTGACATCACAAAAGTCAGTCCAGCTCTGGCTCTTAGCGAGCTGAGAGCTGTGATTAACAGTCAGAAGCTCTCTGCTCTGGGAGTTGTCAGAACCAAGTGATCGGCGGTGTTCGATCACTTGGTTCTCATTGCAGAGGGGACAAATACAGCCACCTAGGTAAGTATTTAAATAAAAGAAAGCCCAAACCCATACTTCTCTTTTAAAACAAAACAAGTCTTTTGTTCATGATACATCATGCTTTGGAAAACTAAAATTTATTCAGATAAGGTTTACGTGCATTTTTAATTGAATTATTAAAGAAGGACCAGAATACAGACCAGGGGTTTGAGCAGGCGGAGCAGTACTGTGTGTAGTCTTTCCAAGAAATAAACAGGCAGAAAACAAGTGGATAGGGAAAGCACTTCTAAACAAGTGGAAGCATTGTTCAAGCACCTGACATGTTAATGGTGAAATAAATAATAATCCCCTTAAGGGTTTAATCATTTTTAAATCAATCAGATTGCTCACTGAATGAAAAATGTATGTTTATACTGTATAGGAATCCATAGTTAGTTATTTACAAATGGTGGCATAGCTGACCCTTACATTAAATAGCATCAATCCTTTGAAATTGCAGGTTGATTATAATTGGCAATGGGACTGTTTTTTTTTTTTTGGGGAAGTAATATTAGTAATATTAGGCTCCTCTAATAAGGGACAGTTCAAGTCTTGTAGGATTATAGGGGATGGGGGTGGGGTATTTTTTTTCAGATCATATATGATATTTTAATGCACACCTCTAGAAAGAATCACATCTACATTTTAACTAGCTTGCATGCTGAAACACAAGTCTTATTCTGGATTCTTTATCCTGGGAATTGATGAAATGATCTGAAAGAGCACTGCAGGAACCTAATATCTGAAGAGATTGTAATTTAGTACATTTTGCAATAAGAAAAATCCCTTCCTACATTTGAAAAGCTTCTGTAATAACTTCTTTCCAATGTGAGATATAATTTAATCACATCACATCGAATTCTGCTAAGGTCAGTAAGAGTGATAGCTTTTGGTCGTTCTCATTAAAAATGACAAAACATATACACTGTGTATATATATATATATATATATATATATATATATATATATATATATATATATATATATATATATATTTTTTTTTAGCATAGAAAGGTATATATGGGATATGGTGTGCCTTTTTATTGTACAGATACAGTATATGAAAACACTTTAATTATATGTCACCATAAAAGAGGTTATTCAGAATATTTTGCATTTCCTTTCCAAAAGTGGTTTTAAATGTGTCAGTGACTGTTGGAAAAACGGTTTTGTGTATAGATATTTTTTTCTTTTGGTAGCAAACTAGGGTGATATTGTGTTTATGGAGCCATTTCACTCAACACCGTTTTGCAACTGCCGATACAATATGGTTTTCATCTATATTAGACAAAGTTGAATTGAACACTTGGGTAAGACTCCTCCTACTGTGTAAGGAATAATGTGATGGAAGGAAGAGGATACCAGATGACGATAAACAATCTGGATAAACAATGTGACATTCACTCCAGCAGTAACTGTGTTGACTGATCGTTTTAAGTGTATACAAAGTCAAGAACAAAAATTCTATATATTTCAGCTTACATGTCTGTGGATGTGGTGGCTGTATTCATTTTTTTTTTCAGGCTTTTTTTTCATTAACGTACATTTAAAGGCCACTGGGTGACAGCCTAATCAGGTCTCAAATCCAGTTACTATTTGATGCACAAGCATAATGAAATATATAAAAAAAACTTTCTTTAATTCCTCTGAGTGAGCTAAATCCTCCTTCATTTGATCCTCACACATTTCTCCTATACACTGGAGCTCACAGTAAAAGGGGTTTGGCACTAGGAACAGTGATGTCAATCTAGAATGCAATGGGCAGGACTAAGGCCCCTTTCACACTGATGTGCTTATGCTGCACATTTCCAGTGAAGACAGATAAAAGTGCATGAAAACTATTTCCCATTAAATCCTACTTAACTGTCCACACTGCAGGCGCGCTGCACTTTGAAAAATACTGTCATTTTTAAAAAGTGAACCAATAAGGCATCTTCCATTGTATGTCGATAGAAATGCATGAACACTGCATCAGTGTGGAACCCTCACATAAACCCAATGAAGTGAATAGCCTCAGATGATACACAGAGAGGAAACAAATCCTCCTACATAAGTTTTACTTGTATATCTGCTGTCTTCCTCTTTCTAGACTCTTTGAAGTGTGGAGTCCTCTTTGAAGACTCTGAAAATGCAGATTGTGTTAAAAATCTTTCTTCATCTTTCAGCAGTACATAGGGATAGGTGAGCAGACTGCACTTACACTGTGTGAGAGCTGATTGAATGAAAGGGACAACCCCCACTCCACATAGGCAGAGGAAGGAAGGAAAATGTAGCTGCATTCTAAATAGACAAGCTCCCTGCTTATCTCCCTCTAAGCTCCCTCCCTGAAACAAATTTTTAGCTCACATTGTCTCATGGGTCAGAAAACTTCTTAGATGTGACTCATGCTGATAAGAAAGGAACAATGCACCAGAGAGAAATGACACTCAGAGATTTGGAGAGAGACAAGTAAACACTACAAATATATGTGCTTAGTTCAAATTTCATGACTAAGGTTTACAAGTGCAGAGGGATTAGAACACATGTCAGTTTTTATTGTTGTCTGGGGCCCCGTTAAGGAGATTCATCCTCTCTATTTTTCCAGTTTGCCATTATTATTGTACGTGAAAGTAAAATAAAATCCCACATTTTGGGTTGTCCCCAGAAATGTAATAGAGGGAAAATCTCGGGGACACTAGTCCTGGTGACCTGGAGGTCTCCAAGGAATCCCATTAATTTGAAGGGGTTTCCTATCACTTCCTGTTTGGTTGTAAGACAGGAAGTGAAGGGAAATCTCTGAAATAGTATGCAGATGATGAAAAAATTAGGTTATAACCCTCCCTTGCTTTATCCAAAAAGAAAAAAAGTTGTGCCTATAGTTAGTGTGTCTAGGTGCTAATGGTCAAGCTACAGGTTTGTCATTCAACAGTGACAAGCTGCTATGCCCTCTCCCTGCAACATCTCATCACAATGTAATACAAGCACGCACAGTCTTCATGAGGGAGACAATGTAGCTCTGAATCTCTGAATTCAGCTACAGCAAAGCGCCATTGTTAACCCATCACAGGAAGCTGGCAGGATCAATATGTGATTGTGAGACTTTCATGAGGATTTATGGAAATTTATACGGGCAGATAAACTTATAATTATGTGCTATTTTTTCTATAGAAAGACATAGTTCTACTTTAATTAGATCTGGTGTTCCTGCCAGTAACACATTTCCTTCCCATAACATTGGGGAAGTATGCTGTAGTTTACAGACGTTGACTGGAATGGCTGATACTGAAGACTGCACAGAGCAGACCACACAGATTTTTTTGTAGTAGAATCTACAGATATTGTTTGCAATTATCAAACAGATATAACAAAACATTTTAACAGATCAAAAGGAGGTAAATAATTGATGTCTATTGTTAGGGTTTACATACACTTTAATATATAGCATAAAATTACGGCAAATACAAAAATGTAGACTAAACACTCAAAAAACCCTGCTTTACCCATGTCTTCTAATAAGATGGCTATAAGGTCTGACATTCCAGGCTTCTTAATACTTCCATGCAAAACACTTTCTGGATGAATGATGTGTTACTTTTACAGATCATTTCCTCTTTAGGAGGTTGAAATTATAAATGTTATGTCCAACAGAAAATTTTTATGGGTCACTCTATAAGCCATATCTAGTATGTATGCATTTTATCAAAACAAGCTTAACTATAATGCAATCAAGCAAAATAATTATATAAATGAAGTTATAATAATTATATAAAGGAAGCAAGTTAAAACAGAAAATCCTGCAAACACTAGAACAAAAGCACTGTAATACGAGAAAAGAATAATGTGAGCATAATGATAAAACATATGACCCTTTACCTCGAATACATCAGTATATATTATTCTTAATATATGTTAATTACAAAAATTGTAACATTATATTATGGGCTTTCCTCATGGAACATAATTCCATATGGTAATTAGGAGTATCTTAATTAGCACAGAAACACAAAAGCATAAAACATCACAATATAGCTATCCGTTAATCACAGTGAACATATTGCAATAACAATTTATGTCTTACAATATGAACAAAAATTAAAGGGTCTATGTAAACAGCAGAGCATACACACACACCTCTCAAATCAAACTTTGATTACATTTCCATGACTCCTATAGTTAAACTAATTTGCTTTAATAGTATTATTATGTTGGTTAATATTATTCTTATTTATCCCCTTCACATTGTAAAATGTTATCTGGTTTCTGTTAACTTATCATCCCTACTCCAGGTAAATCATTTGCTGTTTTCAAATATGAAAAGTGTTAGCACTACTGTCAAGTGTCAATGCTCTGTACCCATTGGGGAGGTTCTTCATCCTGGTGACATCTAAAGATAATACCAATGTCATCAGTTGTTTTTTCTGAATATGAATTGAAGGGAAAGCTGTTCCAGTGATAACTATCATTTTGAGGAAATTCACCATTTGTTCCACTCTGTTTGTAGAATAGAAGCTCCCTATTGTTTGAAAAATTAAACAAATATTCTAATCCTTTTCTATGAGATATTTATGTATACATACAGTATATGGCTGTCCACCTTGTATACTCACTGGTAAAGTACACTGGAACTTTATTGGCCACCTACCCATACTATGGAAGAAAAAGTGATATAGTGCTATTATAACCCCACTCTAAAATTAGTTCTGGCTCTCTACGGGCAGCTGCAGAGCGTGCTGCAGAAGGCTCCTGTGCATCTTTGGCTCCATTTCAGGTCCAAATTCAGGCAAAAAATCAGACCTGATTCAGACCCAAAACGGTGAACAGGGACGTACCGGACACCCTAAGGCTGCACATAATGTGAACCCAGCCTGATAGATGTATAGAAATACTTTTGCACACAAAGTCTGTAAACCTGTAAAAAAAATGCTAAAACTTCCATACAAAATCTCAGTCCTTCAACTTCTTTTTAAATATGTACAACCATCGGTCCTGTCTTCTTTAAATGCATTCTTCTCCACTTTTGTCCATATATGCTACCACTACTTTATCTCTAGTGCACACATGACTCACAAGGTGCATTTGATTTCTAAGGAATTTATCCTTGAAAAGGCATAGGACTGATCTTTACTTCTGAGGAAAAGAGAATGGGTATCAATGCAGTGTGGTACTGCAGATACTGAATGAGTACTCATGTGCCACGTCCTTAATGTAATATAAAAAGGGAAGGGGGGGGACTTATGGACTTTTTAGGCACTGTAGACATTAATATTTTATATCAAAAATTTATTCGTTCAGAAAGAACAACATGCATAATACACCACGTACATCTAAAAACACATACATTTGAGTTCAAACAAAAAAAAGGAAAAGAAAACATAAATACAGTACAGAGTCGCAAATGCAACCTAAAGGTCATAAGCCTATGGGATACCGCAGAACAAAAATCGGCGATGAAGACAGATTGAGTCCCAATATGGTGAGGTATCCACTTGGAGGCAAAGGTGCAGTGCGACGTTGGTAAATATTGACGAAAGCTCTACATGTTTCGCGTTGTTTCGTTTAACGCTTCGTCTGGAGCCTGAGATTGCAGTAACTAACAAATAGACATGGAATCCAGAGAACACAGTAAGTATATGCATATCGTTCATACTTCCTAGATAACATGTTCTATATTGTATATAACATTATATATTGGTCTAAAGTATCTGCCGAGTGTGACCATCACGTTCCCATCATCACCATCAGGCAGTGCGCAGCAAAAATATAGGCCGAACATCCAGGCCCCCAGTGGGGACGTATAGAATATCATTTTTAAACTGTCATTTGAATATATAACAAAATGTGTATTGTACTTACTACAATCGTTTGGTTTTCCTCAAAAGGGGAAGAGAGGGTAAAAATATATAAGTGTACAGTCCCTATTGTCTCCTCACCAGCCAAGAGACCTGATGAAGATGGAAATGGGGTAGGGTTGAACCACGTATAGCCCGGATAAGGACCTAGGTAGTAATGGGATATAAGGTTAATAGGACCCCTGTCCGTAAAACACAGGGTAGCCAAGTTTGGTAGGGAGACTTATCAAAGAATAATAAGGTTGGGAGTATTGACTCACCTGTATAATCAGAAGGAAGCAAGCAAAGTCCCTAAAAGTGGGGGGTATATATGCATCGGCACTTAGATAGTTTATATAAAGGTATTATGTTTAAGCCAGCCAAAAAGACGAGGACCATCCATTTGGTAATCGAGTAGAAAAAGCTTTACACTTAGAGAGTGGTGCCGTGATGGACCTGTAAAATAGGGCCATATACATTAGGGAAGGCTCAAGATAAGCAGAGAGCAATAATCTAAACTGAAAAAATAGTATAGCCGAACGGCAAGTATGTAGCTTACCATCCCGGGACGATAGCAGGGACAAGCCTACCAGCATCAGGTCTGTAGTGAGGAGCAGGGGACGCTGACAGGAAGCACATGTTCATGTGCTTAAATATACGCCCCATCCGTCATCAACATCCGGCGTCGCCGGCTTGACGTCATCCGGATCGGCCGCAAGGGAGCGTACTGCGCATGCGCCGACGCCCCGTCCCGCGCCTGCGTGATGAGGCTGAGACGTAGGCGGCGGCGCGCGCAGCACGTTCAGGCAACGGGAGCGACTGGGGGAAGGATTCCCCCATTACTCCTTGCTCTTCGTCACTGGGTGGCTAAAGTGACGCTGTGCGGCCGCACTGAGCGCCGGATAGGCCCAAAATCCTCGCAGCGCAGCGCCCGAAGGCGTGAATAATTAGGGCCCAGGGGTCACAGTCGGCAAATTTGAAATAAACTCCGTAACACTTTTAAATAAAGAGTAGCAATATGTAACAATGGGAAATCGGTGACCAGCTCATATTGTAATTCTGAAAAATTCAGAGCAAAATATTAATGTATAAAACGATAATGGACAGTCTATTTGTAATAAGGCTGCCTAGGAACAAAGAGGGAATTATAGGACATAGTTGAGGGAACTGCTTGGAATAAAAGAAATGTATTGTAGAGCAAATGTTTAACTTGATCAGAGTAGAAGTAAATATCTAATCAGATGGAATGTTCTTAGACAGAGCTAGAGGGGCAGGGGATATAACTGTGAAACGTTTTTTAGAGGAAGGGTTTGTATGATTGTGCTTCATTGATACCCGGGGAACGGGTAGCATCTAGGCGTTCTATCCAGAGAGTCTCTTTTTTCAAAATTTCCTTATCCCAGTTGCCCCCCCGCGGGTCCCTTGGGACTACTGCCAGGGCTATGAAGGATTTTTTGCTGCGCACTGCCTGATGGTGATGATGGGAACGTGATGGTCACACTCGGCAGATACTTTAGACCAATATATAATGTTATATACAATATAGAACATGTTATCTAGGAAGTATGAACGATATGCATATACTTACTGTGTTCTCTGGATTCCATGTCTATTTGTTAGTTACTGCAATCTCAGGCTCCAGACGAAGCGTTAAACGAAACAACGCGAAACATGTAGAGCTTTCGTCAATATTTACCAACGTCGCACTGCACCTTTGCCTCCAAGTGGATACCTCACCATATTGGGACTCAATCTGTCTTCATCGCCGATTTTTGTTCTGCGGTATCCCATAGGCTTATGACCTTTAGGTTGCATTTGCGACTCTGTACTGTATTTATGTTTTCTTTTCCTTTTTTTTGTTTGAACTCAAATGTATGTGTTTTTAGATGTACGTGGTGTATTATGCATGTTGTTCTTTCTGAACGAATAAATTTTTGATATAAAATATTAATGTCTACAGTGCCTAAAAAGTCCATAAGTCCCCCCCCTTCCCTTTTTATTTTTGATCTTTACTTCTAATAATCAATTTCATGGTTTCAGAATAATACTAAAAAAAAATAATATTGTATGGTATATTGTATGGTATTTTCATTATTTATTATGATAAAACCATTCACAGTTGTTGGTGTGTCTATCATCAATCTACAAATACACATCACCCCTTTCTAAATAAACACCAATCTAGTTGCTGTGAACAGCAGTTTAATTTCTTGTGTACTGATGTTTTGTCTAGTTTTAAACAAATTAACTAGTGCTCCACGAATCATATCAGAATAAAATAATATTTCAAATTAAACCCCAGAAAAAAAACAAGGGAAAAGGGTTAGAAGCTTAGTCATGTTGTTAGCACTGTTTGTTTCCCTGTTAGATGCAAATGAACACTACTTTCTGTCCAATGAAAATGGTCACCAAGACAGCAAGTGAGGGATATTCTTTAGAATGCAAAGAACAAAACAAAAAAACTTTAATTTAAGAGTAGGGGAGTGTTAGAAAGTCTTTCAGATTTGTAATGCTGCCTTCGTACCTTTTAGGGAAATTCACATTCCTACCTTAAAGTAGAACTAAAGGCAAAATGTTTATTTTGCATAGACTTGTCAGGGTGTTTTTTTTTTTTTTGCCCCTTTGCCCCATTATAGAGATTTCACTTCCTAACTCATAGCCAAAATAGTGAGGGAATCCTTGGTTGTCACCAGAGGGAGTTCCTCCATTGAAAGACTTATTAGTGTTCTGGGGAAAACCCAACATTTGGCATATTCTTTTACTTTCAGTGATAGTGGTAAACATGAGAAATTGAGATGGTGAATTTCCCTAACAGGGGCACAGACAGTAATGAAAACCTGATACACACTAAATTAGGTTCTCCTCATTGCTAACATACCATATATAATTCCACAAATCGGTGGGAGTACATCGATAAGGACCATTAAGCAAAAACTGAATTTAAAAACCTCAGTTAACGTAACCACCAGAGGAAAAGACAACATATATATGGCAACTCACTGGACTATATTAATTTGTTACTTTATTGTTTTTTTAAGAATAATTAGATAATAATAATTAGAATATACAAATTCATATATTAAAATTGGTACCACACAAAACAAACACACCTAAAATCACACATCAAGGTATGATGTGGTCCAGAGGAGGATCAATGTTCATTTATTGTGTACAGTTATGTCAGCTTCAAAGGTATAACGGCATTAGCCAAAGCAATACTGAATCAGCCAAAAGATATGTGTGAACTTGGATATCACCTCCCTCACACACCAATCTTGTTTCAGGTTGCAAAAAGTGAGTATATCCCATCAACACCTTGGAAAGGAATACTCAATGTCTTAAAGGTCCATGTGTGTCACAGAGACCAGATTGTCATGGAATATTTCATAGGGTGCATACATGCATGTTATACTTATCAGTCCAGACGTCTCTGAAGATATAAGACCAAAATTGCCATTTCAGTGAGATCCCTGCTTGGATGTTGAAGTCCCAAATCACAGAGATGGGGATCAACAATGCCTCAGGAAAGAGGCTACCTCTGTCACCATGTTCTTAAAAATGTTTAAAAAAAGGGGTGCAAAACGCACCGTCACGTATGCAAGGACATCACACCACTCACGCAGTGGCGCCATGCTGCAAATGCATATGCCCATATTGATGTAAGAGGTGGCTCAAAAAATTTAAGGGCCAGGATTCAAAATTGTCAATATATACCAAAAAATATAATGATGCTAATATACATTCCATAAAAGGAAAAAGAAAAAAGCTTATAACTGCAGCATGGTGACATGCCTCCTTCATAGAGCTATTAGTGATAAATTCAACTTATGTACATTCGTCATATATATACACAACTTAGCTTATAAACTTACTTAAATACACCAGTGAGTTTCTCTCAACCTAAAAATAACAGTACTAAAGAAAAAAAAAAGGAAGGAAAAAAAAAATCTAATTGTTATTAAACTAAAAGCTACAAAAGGAAGGCTATTATTGAGTCCTGGTAGTCTCCAATTCCCATATCCAACTGACTTCGTGCTGAAGAACCACCTGTTCAAAATTTCCCCCTCTAGTATCTTGGGGGACCACCTTTAGAACCAAACACTTCAGACAATGGGGATCCATATTATGTTTTAAACACACATGTCTAGTTAAGGGGGCATGTAAATGATATGTAGATATTTTATAGACATGATCTTGGAAACATTTACGTATAGGTCTAATCGTTTTTCCAATATAAAATAAATAAATGGAATGAGCATACAATGACATATATAACACCTTTAGTGTTTTAGCTCTCTCTTTGCATTTAAAGTAGAGCTCCACCCAAAAGGGAAAGCTCTGCTTGTTTGCTCCCCCCGCTATTTTGCCACATTTGGCACCTTTCAGGAGGGAGGGGAGAGCGGGTACCTGTTATTGACAGGTACTTGTCCCCACTTCCAGGAGACCTCTTCACAGACCTCCCCACAGGAAGTTCAGCCCCCTCCTTCTCCTCCAGGCCAATTAGAAAGGGCAGAGTGCTTCGTACATGTGAAGTAGGGAACTGGATGTAAAGCCGAAAGGCTTCACTGCCGGTTCCCCTTACCACAAATGGGCTCAGTTGATGGGCTGGGGAGCCGACATCATGGGATTTCTGGACAGTTAAGTGTTCTAATATTAATAATCAGCAGCTACAGTATTTGTAGCTGCTGACTTTTAATTTTTTTGGTGGGGGGCTGGACCTCCTCTTTAAGGCTGTCACCCTCTATCATATATGAACAAAAATCACAATGCCCGCATTTGGTCATACCTGCGTTGGCTATGTTCTATTCTCCTTCTAATCCCTCTCCACTCTATAAAAATAAAATAATTTTTGCCTTTAGTTACACTTTACTATTAGTGTTCAAGGAACAGGACGTGAGAAGTCTTCCTGATCTGGATCCATTCTGTACAATAATTACAATTAAACATTTTAGCTAGAATATTTTAATTAAAGATTTGTAGTCATAACAGCTAGGTGTGGCTCAGATATATGTTGTATTTATTCCACCTAACAGGAAAGGGCAGCACTATCAGGTTTTTGATGTTACTAAAGCACAGAAAAACTAGATATCTGCAAAATGGCATTTCCTAAAAAAGAAAAAAAGAAAAGAAAAACATAAGCCCTGTCAATATTGAAAACAACATTTTCTGGGATCTCTTTTATCTATGATATTCTCTGCATGCCTAAATCTCATTTATTTCTTAGTGATGTTGTTTACTATACAAATAAATGGCTATGCACTCCACTCTGCTTTATGTGTGTTAATATGGTAGAGTGAGTTTTGTATTCTTCTTTTATAACTCTGGCTAATTTTACTACATGAATCTTCTGCGGGGGTTGCCTTGGTGATCGTAGCCAAAGTGTTTTTTTTTAGGCTTTAGTAAAGTCTGTTCTTCTCAATTAAAATTGTTGCTTTTCTCTTCTATCCTGTTCTCATTAAATGTTAGCTAGCCCAATAGGTGCACACCTTAGCCAGTGTTCTATCTTATTTTTAATACCTTTCCAACCATGTCAGCTGCTATTCTTAGTTTTCTTCCACTCAGTTATTTTTTAGATACATTTCTGCCCAATTCTTGTAACTTTTCTTAATGTAAAATGAATAACAAATAACAGTAATAAGCTAAATTCACATCTCTGTGTTTTTCTTGTGTTGTGGATGAAGTATATGTTTTACATACAGTACCATTTCTTTGGAAAATGCTTGAAATCGCACAAAGTAGTATTTATTTACAACACACTGCACTAAAATACACAGGTCCAAATGTAGCCATAATATGTGTTCATGTATTGTCATTTTGTTGTAATTTGTGTCTTCTGATTGTAATTAGGGTAAACACAAAACTACTATTAAAGTAGTTCTATGATCATCTCATACATTTTCATTTTATGACATCAGCGCTGTAATAGCAATACAATCAATAATAGGATTTTTTGTCATACTTATCTGTAAAATCTTTTTCTTTGAGCGCATCATGGGACATAGAGTTTGGCTAATATTCATTACCTGCTGGGACGTCCCAGAGCAATAGCCTTGAGGGGAGGGAGACACCCTGGCAAACAATAGCCATCAGACCTTATACGGCAGCCCACAGTACACTGCGTCCGGAAGCCGAATCCTCGGCTGCTCGAACATTTACTTTGTTAAAAATTTGTGAATGTATGCACTTACAAATCTGAGCCACAGATACCTGATAGCGAAAAGCCCAGGAGGTTCCTATACCCCTGGTAGAATTAGCTCTCAACCTAAAGGGAGCAGCTTTACGTTTCAGGCCATAGGCCTGAATGACCAATTGACAGACCCAATTGGCAATGGAAGCTTTGGAAGCTGCCTGCCCCTTCTTGGGTCCTTTTGGTAAAACAAAAAAGGAGTCTGATCCTCGAATCTCCACAGATCTGGACAAATAAACCTTGACTGCCCGGACAACGTCCAAAGAATGCAGTCGTCTCTCTTCTGCTGAATGAGAGTGAGAGAAAAAGAAGGCAAAATAATGTCCTGATTTAAATGAAAGGCCGACATCTTGGCAAAAAGGATGCAACAGGTCATAACACGACCCTGTCATGGTGAAGGATCAAGTATGGTTCCCGGTAGGAAAGGACCGCCAACTCCGACACCCTTCTAGCCAAGGTGATGGCCATCAGGAAGGCTAGCTTGCATGACAGCAAGTCTAATGGAATTTTCTTGATAGGCTCAAATGGTTGTTTCTGTAACACAGACAGCACCAAGTTCAAGTCCCAAGGACACATAGGTGACCTAATGGGGGAAGCAAATGAGTTGCCCCCTGCATAAAGGTTCGGACCAGTGAATGGGAGGCTAAAGGCCTCTGGAAGAATACTGATAGGGCCAAAACTTGACCTCTGATTGTACTTAAAGCCAATTTGATTTCCATAGCTGACTGTAGAAAATAGAGAATTCTCCCAATCACGTATTTCCGAGGATGCAATTTTTTGGCTTCACACCAAGCAATATAAGTCTTTCAGACCTTATGATAGATCTTCCTAGTGACAGCTTTTATAGCATTCACTGGGGTAGACACCACTGGTCCCGAGATTCCACGGCCCTTTAACACCTTGACTTCAATAGCCATGCCGTCAAATTTAGAGACTGTAAACTGGGGTGGAATATAGGACCTTGAGACAGTAGATCAGGGTGACATGGAAGCGTCCATGGCCCATCTATTGTCAGTCTCACAATCTCCAGGAACCAGGGCCTTCTGGGCCAGGCTGGTGCCACCAGAATGACTGGAACTCCCTCTCTCTGAATCCTGCGCAACAAATGTGGAAGGAGAGGGATCAGAGGGAAGCATAAACCAGGGAGTACTGGCTCCATGGAACTACCATTTGCTCCAATTGCCAGAGGATCTCTTGTTCCGGACACAAACTGCTGTAGCTTGTTGTTGAACCTGGATGCCAGTAGGTTGACATCTGGCCATCCCCAACTTTAGCAAATTTCCTGTAACACCCCTGGGTGTAGGGACCATTCACCCAGGCAGATCTGCTGGCGGTTGATATAACCTGCATTCCAGTTCTCTACTCCTGATACATGTCCCTTTGCCCAGGCTAGAATGTGGTTCACCTCCTTCAGAGCTAAACGACTCCTGGTACCGCCTTGGTGGTTTATATAGGCCACTGCAGTGGCATTGTCAGACTCAACCCTGATAGGGCAGTCCTGAAGCTCCACCGTCCATGATCGTAGGGCTAGATGTACTGCCCGTAATTCCATTGTTGATGGGCAGGATCTGTTTTGCCCTTGAACATTTCCCCTGAGCTGTGAGCCCTTCTAGGGTCGCTCCCTAGCCTGAAAGACTGGCATCTGTAGTCAGTACTCTCCAAGTTACTGAGAGGAAGGATTTTCCCTTTCGCAGGTTCTGATCCTGCAACCACCAGTTTAGGCTTAAGCATGCCCGAGGAGATAAGAACATTGGATAATCCAGGAATTGTCCTCTCCTGTTCCAAGGCAACAAGATGTCTTGTTGTAGAGGCCTGGAATAAAACTGGGCATAGGGCACCACTTTGAAGGGGGATACCATCCTCCCTAGAAGACTCATACAGAGCCGAATGGAGGGTTGTCTGGTGCCCTTTATCTGACGCACCTGATCCTTCAGGGCACAGATCCTTGTGGAGGCAAGAATACTCTTGCTTGGACCGTATCTAGAGTCAGACTACTAGGGTCAGAATAATTTAGACTTTGAGCTGGTCTCAAGGTTGACTTTTCAGTATTTATGATGCAGCCTAAGCTTTCCAAATACCACACTGTACATGTTATGCTCTGTTCTAGAGCCTGTAGTGAGTGATCTCTGAGCAGGAGGTCATCCATATACACAAGCACCATGATCCCTTGGGCCCTTAAAAGTACTGTACTGGTGCTGGGACCTTTGTGAACACCCAGGGAGCTGTAGCAAGCCTAATGGGTAGAGCCACAAACTAAAAATTACGTTTCTCTACTGCAAATCGTAGGAACCTCTGATGAGGCTGAGAGATAGGTACGTGTAAATACGCATCCTTTATATCGATGGATGCTAGAAAAAGTCTCCCATCTGGAGTGAGGCTACTACTGAGAGGACAGACTCCATCCGAAAGGACTGGATCAGTAGATACTGGTTTAGGGATCTTAGATCCAAAATGGGCCTTGTGTCCCCGTTTGGTTTTTAAACCGTAAATAGGTTTGAGTTAAACCCTGCGCCCCTTTCGGGTACAGCAACCTCTACAATCACTCCTTGATGCACTAAATGATGTAGTGCCTGAAGAAATAAGTCTCGTTTTGGAGGATCCAAGGGAACGCTGGGTCTAAAAAACCTCTGAGGGGGAACCTCTAGCAACTCCAGCTTGTAACTACGGGGTATAGTTGAGGTGACCCACTCGTCCTGAACTATTTTTCTCCAAATGTCCGTAAAGTTCAGCTGCCTTCCCCACTCCAAAGGGGGCGTCCCCTTACAAGGAGGGCTTGGTGCTAAGTTTAGAAGAATTTTGGATCCAGGACTTTTTCTGGCCCTGGCCTTGCAAGCAGTGATTTCTATACTGATTCCACCTTCCAAAACTCCTCCTGTCAGCACTTCTTTTGTTCAGAAGGCAGGCTCTGTGAATTCTGTTACACAGCACTGCATACACACAGGGCACAATGAATACATGTCACAGAATTCAAGGAAGTAAATGTGTGGGAATATTCACAAAGCAAGTTTACAAACTCCAAGATTGTTCAGATTAGTAGGAGTAGGCTATAAATAATTGAAATAGAATGCGGAAATGAACATATTTTAAATTATGACCATAGATACATATTCATTTCTGAAACACTGAAGGACGGTTCAACACTTGTTTGGATTGGGGGGGGGGGGGTGTCATCATTCTCCATGGGGATGGACTTTTTCTTTTTAATAACAATAAAGATGGAATTGCCTTCTTTAAAAAAAAGGAATGATTTGAATTAAATATTTGTGTGATTTGGGAGATGTGTGTCCTGAACTGTAATGTGAAAGAAAAAGATACAAAGGTGGCCCTCCTGTCCCTTCTGTATTGAACTGTTTTTTTTTTTTTGAACAATTGAATTTTATTGAAAAAATACACAGCATACAGGATATTTCACATTACAATGAGAATAGTCGCTCAAAACTTTCAGCGATCGTATGAATATCCTTACAGAACATTTAAAGTAACAAGAGAGGGGAGAAGGAAGAAAAAATAATAATATGAATACAATCCTATGTTGATTTAAGGCATACATTGTCTAGGACTGATTAAATTATGAGGTCTAAGTAAGATAACCAATTAGAGCTTTACCATAAGGTCAAAAATAATGCGTTAGGTTGCATCTGGTGAGGTCTATGAAATAGGAGCATTCATTAGGAGGGGGGGGAGGGGGGGGGGAGATATGGGGAGGGGAGGGAACGAGAGGTGGGTGGTGTTGAAAAAGAACCAGGCTATAGTAGCTTGGGGATCATTGTGTTGTCAAAGTAAATATTCAACCTATCTATGTTTGCATGTAAGCCACAGTCTTCTATGTTTAAGAGAACCGTACATATCATATACCTTTCTATCAGTAAGAAATAAAATCTGCTTCTATTAATATAACCATTTCATCCTGTATCAAGTTGTATATATTGATCAGAATACCGAAAGATCACCCATGGTGACCATGTGCTATTAAATTTCTCAGTAGTTTCTTTGGCCATGGCGGCTGTTTCTTCCATGTAGTATATGTCATTTACTGCATTTAACCATTCTGGGATAGAGGGAGCGATTCTGGATTTCCAATGTCTCGGTATCAGAATTTTTGCTGCGTTCAGCAGATGTCTTGTTAGGGATTTTTTGTATCGTTTCATAGAGCAATCAGCCATATGTAATAGACAGCATGGAGGAGTGAGGGATATTTTCGTGTCTGTAATTGCTTTGATCAGGTCGTGCACCCCGTTCCAGAAGGGTTGTAGTGTGGGACAGTCCCACCAGATGTGGAACAAGGTGCCTGTATCCTTCTCACATCTCCAGCAGGAGTCCGAGGACAGTGGGTACCATTTCCTGAGCTTAACTGGTGTTGCATACCATTGCGTCAACAATTTATAGGACGTTTCCTGTAATTTCGTCCCAATGGAGCACTTGTGTGCAAAAATCGAAGCTTGACGCCATTGGTTATCTGTAATATTGGTGCCGAAGGCACTTTCCCACTGTACTCGTGCTCCCGCTGTTTCTCCCCTCCTGCCCTCTTGTAGCCATGCATACATTAGCGAGGTAGATTTAGTTACTGGGGTTCCAGAGTGGCATGAGTCTTCGAACGGGGTGGTCTGTCTGCTTAGTTGTATTTTGTTTGGGGAGGTTTGCACGTAGTTGTGGATTTGTCGGTAGGTCCAGTATGTGAGTGTTTGGGGGTGCAGGTCCTGTATCAAAGACCTGTATGGTTTTGTTCTGTTTGCAGTAATACAATGCAGCATTAAGAGAGGTACCTGTCGGTCGTGGGGAGAGGTTAGTTGCAAGTCCATGCCTGGTGTAAAGTCTGGATTGTGGGTTATGGGTGTAAGAGGGCTTGGCGATGAGGATAACTTGTGATGTTTGATCAGTGTTTGGAAAGTCTTCAGTGTCGTTCCTATGAGTGGGTGACGCTGTAGTTCTTGTGGTACTTTATTCCAAGGGATCCAGGGGAGGAATCGCAGGTGCAATGGGGACGATGCCTCTTCCAATGAGACCCAGTCTTTTTGCTTCCTGTGGCAATTCCAATCCAGGATCCTAGTTAGATGTGTACTATAGTGATATAATCTAAAGTCGGGGAGTCCAATACCTCCTTCCTCTTTTGGTAGTGTAAGTGTTTCAAGTTTGATACGTGGTCTTTTCCCAGCCCAAATGAAGGTGCGTATGATGGTTTTGAGTTTCCTAAAAAACTGACATGGGAGTGAGATAGGTAAGGTGTGGAAGTGGTATAGGATTCTGGGCAGTATTACCATCTTAAGTATTGCCGCCCTACCGAACCACGAAAAGTGTTTTATTGTCCAGGTCTTAAGATCTGTTTGTATTCTGTTCAGTAATGGTAGGTAGTTAGCATTGTATATGTCAGACAGGTTGCTTGTAAGTTTGACTCCAAGGTAGGTGATAGAGGAGGATACCCATTTAAATGTGCTTGCCTTACGTGCCATTTCTAGGGAGTCAGGTTGTAACGTCAAGTTGAGGGCTTCTGATTTAGCGTAATTAATTTTCATATTGGATATGTAGCCAAATAGTTGGAAAGCTTTTATCAGGTTTGGGATGGAGGTGTGAGGTCGCGTAAGGGCAAAAAGAAGGTCATCTGCGTATGCAGCTATTTTGTAATGGCGGTCTTTTATCTGGAAACCAGTCACGTCAGGGTTGTTATTGATTGTACGGATGAATGGTTCAAGGGATAAGATGAACAAGAGTGGAGATAAGGGACATCCCTGTCTCGTGCCGTTGTGTATGTTCACTGCTTCGGAGAGAGTGCCATTTATTTTAAGTTTTGCTTGAGGCTTATGATATAAGGCTGCCAGCCAAGCCAACATGTGATTGCCTAAGCCAATGTGTCTGCATGTGGCGAAAAGATAGTCCCAGGCTACTCGGTCGAAGGCCTTCTCCGCATCGGTGGACAGGAGAAGGCCTTCAATGCCCTTTGTGTGGGCACAGTGAATTAGGTTGAGTGTCTTTGTAACATTGTCACGTGCCTCCCTACCCGGCATGAACCCCACCTGTTCTGGGCCTATAAGTTGAGGGAGAAAAGCTGTAAGTCTGGTGGCCAAAATTTTGGCCAGGAGCTTTAGGTCCAGGTTCAATAATGAAATTGGCCTATAATTCGAGCAGTCTGTGGGGTCCTTTGCCGGCTTGGGGAGCAACGCGACATGTGCTGATGTAAAGGTGTTTGATGTCGGCGGTGAGGTTTTGAGATGATTTAGGGCACGAAGGAGGGGGCCCTTGAGTAAATCAGTAAACGTCTTATAGTAATGGGCCGTAAACCCGTCAGGGCCTGGGCTCTTGCCAGCTTTGAGATTTCTGACTGCTAGTGTGAGTTCGTCTTCTGTGATGGGTAGATCTAATGATTCGCGTTCGGGCGTAGTTAATGTGGGCATGCCGCTGTCCTTAATATATGTATCTAAATTGCGTTCTCTGGTGTCTTCAAAGTCGGGGGGTTTATGTGGTGGAGGCAAATTGTATCTATGTGTTGGAGTAACAGCGCTGTCTGGTTCATGAAAAAATAAATAATCTACACAATTACAGTGCTTATGAACATGTGATTGTGAACAAGTGCATATACAATAATATCTAGGGAATTTTTCTTTCAATTGTAGTGAAAACAAGAATTAATAGATATAATAATAAAGAAAATTCGTGATTAAATGACAATGAGATATTATTCAAGAAAGTCCACACAGGGTATTGTAATCCTGTTGCTAAAGTTCTCGTGGTGTTCCTATGCTTGACACCCTCAGAAAGGAGTGATTGAAAAGGAAAGAAGGATCCTCCACCAAACAAAAAGACTGCCGCTTACCAGCTGCTTTGATCCCTGTGTTAGAGAGATCAAAAAAGGCCTGCGGCATATCCCCCTGCCCGGGTCTCTATCCAGGGTCTTCCAAGTCTCTCTCACTGTGTGTGGATACACTCAAAGATCCTATCGGGATGATCCTTGCTTCCTTCCACAAACGTTCACATGCAAAACAAACGAGTATCCATAGCGCAATACTGTTGCTTTAAAATTTTATTTGTACATAAAAACCATATCGCACTTACATTTTGTATGTAGTCAATAGGCAAGTGGTTAAAAATAATCTCGAGCCGGCCGGCTCTCTTTCTCTCGCAGCCCGTCGCTTCCTGGATGGACGGGGAATGGAGGTGACGTCAGCACGCCGCTCACCCAATTGGGTGAGCGGCGTGCTGACGTCACCTCCATTCCCCGTCCATCCAGGAAGCGACGGGCTGCGAGAGAAAGAGAGCCGGCCGGCTCGAGATTATTTTTAACCACTTGCCTATTGACTACATACAAAATGTAAGTGCGATATGGTTTTTATGTACAAATAAAATTTTAAAGCAACAGTATTGCGCTATGGATACTCGTTTGTTTTGCATGTGAACGTTTGTGGAAGGAAGCAAGGATCATCCCGATAGGATCTTTGAGTGTATCCACACACAGTGAGAGAGACTTGGAAGACCCTGGATAGAGACCCGGGCAGGGGGATATGCCGCAGGCCTTTTTTGATCTCTCTAACACAGGGATCAAAGCAGCTGGTAAGCGGCAGTCTTTTTGTTTGGTGGAGGATCCTTCTTTCCTTTTCAATCACTCCTTTCTGAGGGTGTCAAGCATAGTAGTCATGGAATTGTGCTGCAATTTGGTCTGATTCATGTAGTGCTTGCCCCTCTCGGTTTTTAATGGACAAAATGGAATTGGAATGTGTGATTTCTTTGAGGGCCTTTGCTAGGAATTTGCCACATTTGTCCCCATGTTCGTAATAAAAACCTTTTCTAAAATAGAGAATGCGCTTGGCTTTAAGGTTGAGTAATGAATTTAACTTTTCTCTAGTTTCAAGCAAATCTGCAGATACATCTTCTGCTCTGGACTGTTTGTGTTGAGTTTCTAGTAGTGTGATTCTGTCTGCTAGTGAGGCGATGTCTTTGTTGGCCTCTTTTTTCTTGTGTGCACCCAAGCGAATCAGTTCTCCACGTATGACACACTTGTGTGCCTCCCATATAGTCATGGGTGACATATCCCCTGTTTCGTTGAGCTGAAAGTATGTTTTGAGTGCTGCGGATATTTGTGGGCATATTGTAGGGTCAGTTAGTAGCGCAGGGTTCAGTCTCCAATTACAAGGTCTATGATGTTTGTCTGTTTGCGTCAGGGAGATTGATATAGGGCAATGATCTGAAAGTGTTTGTATGCCAATACAAGCTGAATGCAATATGGGCAAGTCACGTTGTGTGATGAAGACATAGTCAATACGAGAGGATTTTTTATGTAATGCCGAGTAGTAGGTAAAGTCCCTTCCTGTCGGGTGTGCCAGGCGCCAGGTGTCTACCAAAGTTAGGGAGTTCAGTAGGGATTTAATTTTCTGCAGAATGGGGTATGATATGCTGGATTTGCCGTTGGAAGTGTCCTGTAGAGGTAGTAATGGGATATTAAAATCCCCACCCAGCAAGATACATCCAGAAGCAAAACTTTTAAGTTCATCAACCATGCGGCGACAGAACGCTAGATGTCCTGTGTTGGGGAAGTATGCGTTTGCAAGTGTAAGTGGCTTGTTGTGCCAGATCCCTTTAAGGAATAAAAATCGTCCCTGAGGGTCTGCATAGCGGTGGGTTATTTTAAAATTAGCGTGCTTATGTAGTAATATCGATACTCCCTTGGATTTATTGTCTGGGTTTGGCGCATGGAACACCTCAGGGAAATGTTTGTCAAACAATCTTGGGATAGCTTGGGTGTAGAAATGCGTCTCTTGCAGGAACACAAAGGTAGGTTGAGCTTTCTTTAATTCCCTTAGTAGAGACACACGTCTCTCTGGTATATTAAGGCCTCTTATGTTGTGTGAGATCAGTGTAGGGCGTTTGCCCAGAGATGAGTATGCCATGTTTGTCTGTCTCAAGACTGCGACGTTAGCTTATCAATATACGGATCTTTTATTTAGGTTGAAGGGGGAGACTTAAGATACAAAAAAAAAAAAATAAAAAAAAAAAAAAAAGGAGAGGGAAGGGGGGAGGGTTGGGTGGGAGGGGATGGGTTGGGGTGGGGAAGAGTGATAAGGTGGTGGGGCAGAAAGATAGAGTCCTCCTGGTGTACAGGAGGATTAAGTTTAAAGATTTAGAACGAGCACACCTCTGTTATCCACAGAGGGGCTCCTCCAATTGTGTCTCTCTTGGAGCCCGCAGGTCAACCAAGTGAGAACACAGGATAGGGTGCGTGGGAGTAGCTTGCGGATATATCAAAAAACCTGAAAATAACTGTCTATGAGTTAGATCTGCAGCATACTCCTCCCGCAGCCAATAGAAGCACATTATTTACGTTTAACTGAAATACTGACCACTATAGATAGAGCCTACAGTGATATTGTCTAGAGATCCGGAAGTGCAAATAAGCTCTTGTGCATATATCTTTCTTGTGAGTATGCTGTCTCTGGCCCCCTCACAAAGGGAGGGGAGCACAGAGACAGCATAGCCACCGCAAGTAAATAGTGCAAAAAAAAACAGAGAAAATATGAATAAAGCATAATAACAGTTGGAACATATAACATCTATAAACGTGTACCTGGTGAGCCAGAGAGAATACCTGTATCCCCTAGGGGGAAGTTTCAAAACTTACAATCGTTCAGGGTTGTGCGGCTAGCAAGCCCCTTTAGGTCATACCTGTAACAGTGTGCAGGCGGTAAGTAAAAGGAAGCAACGTTCGTGTGCCCGCCTGGGTAAACTTTGGGTGACAGAAGGCCCTTCAACAAAAAGAAGGGGAGCCCAGGATAATGGCGGTTGGAGTCAGGAAGCAACGTACATGTGCCCGCCCTGGTATTAGCCAGATAGCATGTGTGGGGACCCTTCGTCCATAAGAGACGGGTGGGTGCTCCAGGATGGGAGTCCGGTCAAGCAGTAGAGTTACCGCATTGATAACAGTGCAGGCTTCCACCCCACCCGCTGACCTTCAAACACAAAAAAAAAAAAAAAAAAAAAAAGAAGAAGAGTTGTCAAACAGGTACTTGCCATATCGCCCTCTCAGGTGTATTCTTTAGCCCTTGTGCTCCTGGACACCTGCGAGGACCTCGTTGGTGCTGTGTCTTGCCTCCTCTGGAATTTTCCCTTCTTGGAGTCAGGCTTGGTCGGCGTGGAGAGTGGAGAAGTCGGTGGGCTGTGGGGCTCTGGTGGGTGTCGGAATTCTCTGTACCAGTCGGGCAGGTCCACTGGTGGTAGTTGTAAGGCTGAGCAGAATATTGGCAGATCCTCTGGAGATCTGAGTGTGTGTGTTGTTCCATCCAGTGTGACTGATAGAGCAAAGGGGAACTTCCATCTGTATGCGAGGTGGTGCTCTCTCAGAGATTCTAGCAAGGGACGCAGGGCCCTGCGGTTATTGAGAGTGATTGGGGACAAGTCCTGATACAGGCAGATTGTTTGTTCATTAAAGGTGATTAGTTCATTTTGCCGGGCATGAGATAGAATGTCCTCTTTGAGTTTATAATCAGTAAGACAACAGATTATATCCCTGGGTGGTGCAGGTTCGCGCGGCTTGGGACGGAGGGCCCTGTGCGCCCTCTCAAATTCAATGTTGGTGTCTGCTGGCCTCTCTAGCAGATTGTTGAAAATGGAGGTCAGAGCAGGGATTATTTGGTCCGGCAGGACTTCTTCTGGGACCCCCCGTACCCTAATATTGTGGCGTCTGCCCCTGTTGTCTAAATCTTCTAAGTGGCGATTAACTGCGATCAATTGGGCTGTGTGTGTGTCCGTGACATGTTCCAGCCTAATGAGTGTTTTGTCTCTCTTCTGCCCCGAGCGCTCCAAGTGCCGGGTCTTTTCCGTCAGCGCCAGCATGTCGGCCTTCAGTTCTGTGACTGCCGATGAGAAGGCATTCTTTATGTCTGCTACAAATGCAGACATGTCTGCGTATGTCAGGGGTTGGTCAGAGGAGGAACGGTGTCTTACCCGGTCCTCGCATGTATCCTGGGAGTCCTCGCTGTCCTCGTGCTCGTCCGGCGCCATCTTGGAAGCCTCCACGTTCTGGGTCGGCTGAGGCCTGGATCTGAAGAGATCCGGTATGCTATGAGATCGTTGCACCGCCGGTGAGTTCTTGGCTAGAGCACCAGTTAGATGTCTGTTCGTTTTGCCCATTATCCGGATCGATATGGTCAGTATTGGGCTAAAGGGCCGCGGGAAGAGCGGAGCCTCGTCTCTATGCTTCCATCCGCGTTGCGTGCCAAGCCACGCCCCCCATGCATATGTAGTTTGATCAAATGTTGGATGTTGAAATTCGATGTACAATTCAATTAGAATTTCAATTAGAATTTCCGAAATTCGGACAAAATTCATTTAGTTATTCGGAGCATTCGGTAAACTTTGCTTATACTGTAATTTGGGTATTCTGATATATCCAAGACGCTGAATAATGAAAAATGTGTCTGAATATTAATTTGGAACGAAACGAACCGCACATGTCTACTGATGATTCTAGCAGCAGCTCAAGCTCTGAAGATGTGCAAAGACTAGATACAATGTAGGGGATACAGGTAAGTATTACAGCAGTTTTTTTTGTAATACTATATTTGTTTTACATTCCTTTTTTTTTACTCTACCAGCAATGGGGTTGATTTAGTAAAGGCAAATAGACTGTGAACTTTGAAAGTGCAGTTGCTACAGAGCTTAGTGAATTAGGGGGAGCTCTGTTGACTTTCATCATCCAATCACATGCAAGCAAAAATGCTGTTTTTTTCCTTGCATGTAACCAATTAAGGAAGCAAAGTAAAGCTTCACCTTATTTACTAATCTCTGAATAAAATGCCCTTCCAAAGTGCACAGTCTATTTGCCTTCAGTAACTCAACCCCATTGTCTCCTCTGATTCAGATTTTCTTTTTTTGTATTTTTTTTCTTTACTATTTGCAAATACAATGAAAATTCACTTAGCCTGTCATAATACTGATGCCTTTTATTGAACTGCTTTCATTTCCTACCCTATTTAATGCACTGTTATTATAATGTAGACCATTTGAACTCCTTAACCACTTTCAGACCGGACCATTTTGCTGGCTTAAGACCAGACCACTTTTTGCGATTCGGCACTGCATCGCTTTAACTGACAATTGTGCGACGTGGCACCCAAACAAAATTGACGTCCTTTTTTTCCCACAAATAGAGATTTCTTTTGGTGGTATTTGATCACCCCTGTGTTTTTTTTTTTGCGCTATAAACCAAAAAAGCGTAAATTTTGGAAAAAACACAATATTTTTTACTTTTTGCCCCCAAAAATATATGAAAAAATATTTATTTTGCTCAGTTTAGGCCAATACGTATTATTCTACATATTTTTTGTAAAAAAATTTGCAATACGCGATTATTGATTGGTTTGCGCAAAAGTCATAGCGTTTACAAAATATGGGATCGTTTTATGTCATTTTTATTAATAATAGTTTTTTTACTAGTAATTGCGGCGGTCAGTGAATTTTACTGTGACTGCGACATTATGGCGGACACATTGGACAATTTTTACACATTTTTGGGACCATTGTCGTCTTTACAGCGATCAGTGCGATTAAATTGCACTGATTACTGTAAAAATGACTCTGGTAGTGAAGGGGTTAACCACTAGGGGGCTATGGAGGGGTTAAGTGTGTGCTAGGGATGTGTTCTAACTGTAGGGGGGAGGGGCTGTGTGTGACACTACACTGATCAGCTCTCCCGATTACAGGGAGAGCTGATCAGTGACAGTGTCACTAGGCAGAACGGGAAGATGCTTGTTTACATCAGCATCTCCCCATTCTGACTCTCCGTGAGATGATCGCTGGTATCCCTGCGGCAATATGGTCCACGGGACCAGCGACCCGACTCACGGAGCTCGCGATGGGCACATGCGCGCACCGCCGGCGACGCACACGCGAATGGCATGGAGGCAAATTCAAAGGGGCGTACCTGTACGCCCTTATGCCTTTTCGTGCCATTCTGCCGACGTAAATGTACATGCGGCGGTCAGCAAGTCAGCAAGTGGTTAAGTAGGAGTTCTGCCTGGGGAAAAAAAATAGAAAGAAGTCAGCAACCTGTCTAGGGAGCCTGCAATGTCGGCATCCTAGCAGACTTTTGGATTGGCTGTTGGGTGCTGCTGCCACCATTTATCATAAGGAAAATCAGCACTGAAGCCTTTCGGCTTCCTAGCCGGTTCCCTACCGCGAATGCGCAAAGCGCACTTCGCTTTCTAACTGGCCCGGCAGTGAAGGCCGGAGGAGAGGGCCAAATGTCCGAGAGATGGCGCCGCAGTGCCGTCTCCCGGAAGTGTCGAAGGGTTCCCCCTCCCCCACTGAAAGGTGCCAAATGTGGCACCGGAGGGGGGGGGAAGCAGATAAGTGGACCTTCCACTTTTGGGTGGAACTCCGCTTTAAGTATAGATGTTGAAGTGTCCGATGACACACAATGAAGCCTAGTGAAACTTTTTAAAACTTCCTATTGAGCTGGCAATTTGCTATATATATATATATATATATATATATATATATATATATATATATATATTTGCTTGTATTCTGATATTGATGTTTTAAGCTATGGTTGTAGATTTACACAAAATATCATATGCATAAATATTTTAGCTGCAATGATTACAAATACACTTGCTAAAATGTTTATGCATATTATATTTTTACACAAATTGCAAAGACTGCTTCTAAATAATATGCTCTCTTATGTTACATGTATTAGTGTATTTGTATTGTGGGAACATATACTGTATGTACAGTGTTTATATATATATATATATATATATATATATATATATAAATATGAGATGTTGCTTCCAAGGTTTTTCTATAAATGCTTGAAAATAAAAATGGCACTTACCAGCAACCATGGTAACCATGGCTTGTATACAGAACACACAAAAATCTCCCTGTTATTATTCCCTGCGTTTTGGGTCAGCTAATGTGATTACCATAGCAGGCAAACCATCTGACCCTGCACTCAATATAGGCTGGGGAATATACTGGAATGGCTTGTCTCAATACCTACACATTAGAACCATGTACAAATCTGCAATGTTCACTAAATGCTCGCAATACATTTATATAGCCTTAAGAGGTTTGTGTCTTTTCCTCAACAAACATTTCACTCTTACATATACAGTTCATATTAGAGAGTTCTACCAATAGGATCTTGTGTAAACTGCAATGGGTCATATGTGTCACTGGTAACCATAGGAATGAATGCACAGTACCCACGTATCTATGATAAGTATATGATGGGCTACTAATTGTACTAAACCATGAGTCAGTGGAGAAATTCTACATTGAAATGTTTTTTTTTTTTTAACAATATGCAAGAGTCAGATTGATAACTATGCAAAAAATGCTGCTTTTTTTTGAAGACAGTAAGATAATGTTCTTTGAATGCTGTATCCTCCTCTGGTCAGTGCCCTTTGTTCTTGTCTCACCATGGAAGGGGGGACCACTGACCAGAAATGAACAGTTTATTGCTTCCATTAGAAAACAGTTTCTGAGAAGGCTTTATTAAATATGGCATCATTTTTCCCAAGGCGCGCTCTACAGAGATGACAGGGACTCGCTTTAACAGATCAGAGCTATTTCAAATATAAGCTGCTATCAAAGGTTCCTACTGCTTAAAACTGGAGATATTGATTGTCATACCTGGAGCTCTCTGAAGTTACGAGTTGTCTAGTTTACTCATTATATTGCTGTGACACTAATGTGTTAATGAGCTAATGGGCTTTATTTAAATAAATAGTGCAAATAGTAGCGGCATACAGTGAGCTACTCATATAACAATAGCTCATTGTAAATATACAAAAGTTGCTTGGTTGCTATGGGCTAAACATCATTACTTTTCACACCATGGTGTTAAATAAGCTTATATATCGAATAAATTAGGATGCTGATTGTCAGGATTGAAGATGCATGTTGTGTTCATTGTGGAGGGCAGTTTAGCTGCTTTGTTGTTTTGGAAAGGAAACACTACTCATTTAAAGAACTATGATATGGTTAATCATGGGCAAAACATGTTATTGAACTTTGTTAACTATAACATGGCTGTTCTGAAATGCAGGTAGTGAAATTATGCTAATATCTGTTAACTGTAGCTGGTAATTTTGTCCTAACTACTGTAACTGCTTGTGCGGTTAGAGCAAACAGGGCATATATAGTGGATGTATACTTAAAGCTTAACTCCAGGAATATAGCTAAATAGATAAAATACAATTTGTCGGAAAAAAGGATATCAATTTCTGTCTATCCAGTTGTGAGATTTGCACAGCTGTCACACAGCACAGGAAAATGGATGACACCACTTTTAGTTAAGGGACACAGTGGTCTCCAGGGTTCCCTTCAGCATTCTGACTGCCCAGTGAAAGCAGCAGACTGAAGAAGGCATCATTTTACTCATTTTGCTCTCCCCCCTCTATCAGAATGTTTCTATGAATACATTTGTACACAGCACACTGTATGGGCTCCCGATGCCTCTCCCAGTCTGAATGCTAGACTTTATACACCTAGAATAAGCTTTAAAATGATTGCAAACACCCATTGATTAATTCTACCCCTAGGTAAGCCTAAAATAAGGCTTACCTATAGATACTGTAAATATCTCCTAAATGTGCACCGTTTAGGAGATATTTACTGTATATGCAGCCAATGACGTCATTGGTGCATGCGCTCTGAAGGAACAGCCACCCGTGCCCTGACGAGTCACACAGCCAGAGTCCGTGGACCCGGAAGGAAGATGGGCAAATATGGATGCGGCCTCAAGTGGTGACAATGAGGGCTTTGTTTGCAGGTACGTTCCACATAATAAACAAGTGGTTTACTTCCTCTTTAACCGCTTCAGCCCCTGAAGGTTTTACCCCCTTCCTGACCAGAGCACTTTTTACAATTTGGCACTGCATCGTTTTAACTGACAATTGCGCGGTTGTTCGATGCTGTACCCGAACAAAATGTGCATCCTTTTTTACCCACAAATAGAGCTTTCTTTTGGTGGTATTTGATCACCTCTGCGCTACAAACAAAAAAATAGCGACAATTTTGAAAAAAAAACATTTTTTTTTTAACTTTTTGCTATAACGAATATTCCCAAAAGTAAAAAAAAATTATTTCTTCATCAGTTTAGGCCAATATATATTCTTCTACATATTTTTGGTAAACATAAATCATAAATTTTACCCGGAAACCTCCCTCACACTGCAAAGTTTATCCAGCTGACAGCAAGAAACAATAGTGGCCTGTCCATATGTCCCGTACTGGACAAGAATATATGTTGTTGGAATATATGCACGGTTCTTTCTGAAGTCATGTTCTAAACAAAAAAAGTCACAGATCTGTTGGAATTCTATACTTATCAGGTTCCACTTCCTGTGAAATGAGTCTAATGCCGCGTACACACGAAGGGACTATCCCGCGGGATTGTCCGCTGGACTCAAGTCCACCGGACAATCCCCTCGTGTGTGGGCGCCGGCGGACTTTTTGGCGCCAAAAGTCAGGCGGACTAGGTTTTAAGTTTTGTTTTAAAATTGTCCGCTGGACTTGCCAGTCCGGCGGACAATCCCGCCGTTAGTAGGCTAGTCCGCCGGACTTTTGAAATGAACGGACTTGCCGCTCATTGGAAAGTCCGTTCATTCCCGCTGACTTTTTCCAGCGGATTGTCCGCCGGAGAAGTCCGGGCGTGTGTGGGCAAGTCACACGCTCGGAAGTCCGGACGTGTGTGGGGAAGTCCCGCCGGACTAGGTCCGGCGGACAATCCGCCGGACTGGGTCCGGCGGACAAAGTCCGAACGTGTGTACGCGGCATTAGTCTGTAAGTAGGACATCCAACATGGAGTTCTCCCATCTCTGCATAAGTCCCTGGTGGGTCAAGTATTGGAGGTGGATAGGTATGATCTGTGCCTGACCGGTTTCGCTGATCTCTGCCAGCTCCATCAGAGGCTAGATATGAAGTGAGATCTATCACCATGTGTCATACACAGTCCTATAAATGGCCGCTACAGTGTGTAACCACACAACGTATTTCCATGTAGTGGGTTATGCATGATTACATCATATCAGTGCGTTGCCTCACCGCGCACATTAATGATGCAGCCGAGTATGCATCACAGTATCTACCTGCACACACATGCACGTACGTCCGCACCACCCGGCTGCATTCACACCCATACCAGCACCACCACTTCATACCGTACACAGCCCGCTTCCATAGCACAGACACGGTAGGTGTGTTCCACTGGAGTCTATGTGTGCCAATGCTTAACTCTCCAATCAAACACTAGGGGGAAGCAGTGAACACATAGGACATAATCCAAAAGGACGACCATTACAAACAAAGAATTAGGGAGACACGTGACAGCTCACAATATCCTAAAGTAGTGCTCTATCATCAATGCAGTGGAGTGATACTATAATAAGGCTTACCTGTAGGTAAAATGAAAATCTCGTAAACATGCACTGTTTAGGAGATATTCACCCTGCATGCAGCCACTGACATCAGCGACGCATGCTCTCTGAAGGTTCTGGTGTACCGTGCCGGAACTTTAGAGCTTCTTGCCGGTACTGAGGGCTCCCGCGCTTCAATCCCGGAAGAAAGAACAAGAGAAGATATCAGCCCTCTCAACGGTGACCGGGCACTGCTGAGAGGGCTTTGTTCTAAGGTGAGTATTTCCTAATGTACTAGTTTGTGATGCATACTAGCACATTATGCCTTTATCTTGCAGGTTTTTTTTTTTTCTGTAAGTACAAAAAATACTTGTTAGGTTTCTATAGTTGAAGAGACTCTGTTTGTCCCTTCTACCTCTTTCCCTGCCTGCTAACAATTTTTATCCTCACTCAATGCTGAAAGCCACAAAAATTTGGTCATAGGTGGTTCAAATTATACAAAATGATATGTTCAATAATTAATTATTTAAGTGATAATGGTGAGCAATAAATACCATAGAAACATTTTGATAGGTTTTACTAGAAGCTACACTTAAGCAAACAGAATATAAGAATTATTCAAAGTATATTCAAAGTATAATAAAACCCAAACAGACATACAGCCATTTATTCCTAACCTACATTCTTAAAATCAGACTTTTACTGCAGCTTGGATATAAGATCAAGATTTCTTATTCTCCAGAGCACCAGCAGAGAACTTACACATCTTGAGAGACTTCTCACCTTTCTTTCTGTAGAACACAGTCTCATCTCTGATATTGATTGTTGGTGCTGACTCTATACAAAGAAAACCATGTGTGAAAATGGGATAAGAAAAAAAAGAAAAATTTAAATCCACTGCAGTTTTAATACAATCATATAGGAGCATATTTTTTTTTAACAAGGGAGCATATTTTACTCATCACTGGAACATTGCTGTGTACAAATAATTGTAACTCATTGTAATTGTAAGTCCAGGACATAGTCCCAATAATATACCGTACCATTGCCCAATAATAGCAAACTGGAAATGTATTGGTTTCCTAGGCCATTGCCAGGGCCAGATTAGGCACAGTGGGTGCCCTTTAGAAAGCAGAGGCGAAGATACAGTGTTTCCTTTTAAAAATGATTGCCGGCAATTTTTTTTATATGGTCAGTAGGAATGAAGTAATTTCATATAAGCTAATTTACAGAGTCACAATGCTCCAAGATGGCAGAGGTGTAAATACAACCTTCAGGACCCTGGTGCATGAAACCTTGAAGGCCCCCCGACCTCCCCCTTTATTACGGTCCCACAGCAGGACCCTTTTTGCATTTTCTGCAGTGGGCCCCCTTCCTACCATCTTGGGGCCACCCCACAGCTGCAGAAAGCAACATATATGTCACCAGGAGAGTATGGATATCTCTCGCGCTAGTTGAGTATATAGACAGGGCAGTATATGTCACCAGCACACCAGGGAACCCCATAAAGGGTCCAACGTAGTGGTAGTGGCAGAACTACCAGAGTTGCAAAGGTCACACTTGCGATTGGGCCCTGGTGTTCAGCCAAAGTGGCCGTCCCCAGCCTCCTCTTGATGTCATGCCCTTGCAATTGACAGTGCTGGTCTGGCCCTAGTCTATTATGACCTAGTGCTGCTTACATTATGGGGCTGATGGGTGCATGTGGGGGAGGGCTGGCACTATTGGTTGTAGACAGTTAAGCCCCCTGACAGTCACCTAGCAGCGCTAACACTGCACAGCCTTCTCAGTTGTCATGCCGATCAGGATGTGACCCAGGTGATGATCCCAGTCGGCTCTAATAAAAGTCAGTGTGCCTGCTGGCACTGTATATGGCTGGAAATGTATACCTGGTTATTGAAAACAGCAATACAAATATAAAAAGCAAAAAAAAAGAAAAATAAGGTCAAACTATTTATGTTGCAGCACCCCATTCCACTTATGTAAATAAACAGTTCAAGAATATGACATTTGATACTCCTGGTTTCTTTTAAACTGAAGCCTATAGCATTTATTGTTATAATGTCATGTAATGTAATGCTAGAAAATCCCAAAATATTATATGTATATATATATATATATATATATATATATATATATATATAATATATATATATTTAGCAGAATGTCTCAAAGGGAACCTGGAAAAGTCCTGTTCAGGGTTTACATATCTCCAAGGCTCCTCCCCAGTAACTGAGCAGGACGTGGATCTGTGTGTGTGGACACACAGATCCACGTCTTGTCAGAGGAGAGGAGACCGATGGTGTGTCCTCTCAAAGTGGAAGGCAGGTCTGAGACCAGTTTTCCAATTGGCCGAAAGAGAAGACTTCCGATGGGCCACGAGGAGGAGGGAGGAAACAGAAGCCGCCAATTGACTTGCTGTTGTTTAGTTTGCAGTTTCCAGCATTGGCACACATTGCCCCCTGTTGTGTGGCGGCACCATTGTCTTACCTGGGAGCTGCGACGTGCATACAGAGAGATTACTTGTCTCCAGCTGTCCCCACCTGCCTTTTGAGCGGATGGGGACAACTACACCTTGATGCCATGCATGTGTGCCGGTCGCATGGCATCTGTGATTTTGTCATTGCGGCTGTACGCACCAGACCATCTGGATGCACGGGTGAGGCATTTGCGGTCGCACGCCCCCCCATGATGCTGGGTGTCTCTGGCACTCATGTGTCAGTCATCCAATCATGGTGTTGGGGACGGAGCCCTGCTGGATCTCCTGGGGGTATATATTGGAGGGCTGACATGGTGTGCATTTCAGTCTTTGCATCACAGAGGACACACACACCTGCCTAGACTTACCAGACTCACCTACTTCCACCAATTCCAGGTACACTTCATTATTTGCACATGGCTCACTCTGAGCATTCATCTTACTTTTTCCTTTTTTGTCACCAGTTTTATTTAAATTTCAATATTAATTTAGCTTTTTTCACTCTTTTTCTTTCTCTCTTGTTCATTTCCCTGACTCTTATCACTTGCTGGCATTTCTTTGCCATTTTCCTATCCCCTTTCAGTCTCTTATACCCCTACTATTCTTGGCTCAGACTTTCTATTTATACATATCATTAGTACTTTATGCATGATTATACCTTTTTTACGCCTACAGTTTCCATTATATATGGATTTTCTGTTTATACATAGACACGTATATATCATTAGTATACTTTTTTATTATACTTTTTTACGCATAGTTTCCCTTACACATGGATTCAGTGAGACTCCTGGGGACACACTCTCACATACGCACCATGCATGTCCTCTGGTTTGCCCTACGGGGGTCCCGTTCGGATCCGCCTCAACAGTTCCCCGTTGAGACACCTGCTGCTACCTCTGGGAACCACACACCTGCTGTCCTGGCCTCATTTAGTGGTGAGTATGGGACCCCACATTATGGCTCCCACGCTCTTAAATTACTCCATCAATACTATACCACCTACCCATTTATATTTTTACATCTTAGGTACATCTGTACAGGCATCAACCCCTGAAGAGCGAGCTGGGTCTCGCGAAATGCATCAGATACACCAGATGCTTGTGTATCACACGTTTTCTACTCTTAGGGTACACCAATGCCCATGTATTACATGTTTATTATCCATTTATGTACCATTGTCTATTTTACATGTATGTTGTTTTACAACTGGCTATTGCTGATGATACCAATGTATGCACGACTTTTAGCTGAATAAACGCATATACTTTATACTTCAGTTACTGGTATGATGCTTCTTGGCCAAATGGTGCCCACCTCATTTAAAGTCCCATTAGAGCGAATCTTTTGTTGCGTGCTGAGGTTACATATTCACCATGATGGATTCACTGGCATTCACCAGTCATATTTATGACTTGGTGAAAGTGATGTCAGTAGATATTTTTTACCTCTTGAAAGCATTGTAAATGTTTAAACTACTATTGAACTATTGTTGGATAAATACTCGGTGACAATATGGTAAATCTTAATAAGTTGTAAAATGTTTGACAGTAGTATCTGCCCTTTGGAATACAGAGGCCCAGCATGTTCTTTGTATTGCTAGATAAATATGTAATATTCACATTAAATTATTATCTTGGATTGCACTTAAGCCAGGAATAAAATTCACAGAGAAACAGTCTTGCTTACTACAGAATAATGAAACCAAACTGGAAGCTAGCTCAATGTGTCATATTAAGCATCTAGAGGAGAGCTGCTGCAGGAGTTCCACATTTGGTAAGGACATTGTATTGCTAAGTTTTTGCTTATAAAACTATAAGACCAAGACTCAAAAGTGCTCTGTGGGGTCTTTGTAATAGGAGAAATCTCGTCAAGACCATCAAAACTCTACAGCTTGCAGAGTCAGTTGTCTATAAAGCTGGCCATAGATGGATCAGCTGAATTTCAATTCCTCTATGGCTGTTCCCATTCAAGAGGAGTCAATCTAAGGATCGAATGTGACTGTTGGTATATTTCCATTTGCAATCATCTTGCATCCAATCACTGATTAGTGTATACTGGCAATGGAGGAGTGCCTCTGTTAGAATGCAATAGCACAACTTGGAGAATTCCCCCATCCATTTTGCTTGTGTAGATAGAGAGATTTGTTCAGTTTTTTTTCTTTTTTTTGATCAATCAACTGGCTAATTGATAAAAATATATCTACGTCATCAATGGCCAGTTTTAGTCAGCTTTGCTGAGGAATGGGCAGTTCTGAGATATCAAGACTTATGACTTTCTGTAACCTGTCACCAGTTAAGTAAATGTTGGTTTTCTTTTAAGTGTGTGTATGATTTCACTGTTTGTCCATTAAGACTTAAATTGTGTATATTATCAGTTTCCTTTGGAGTCATTGCAAATTAATATTAAGATGAACAGTGCCAGGCAATGGGGTTAAAAACTGATAATTGAATTATGAGATCAAATGCCATTGCTTCCATTCCAACCCTTCACTGGCTGGTGTATATTATATTGATTTGTTAGTGTATATCATCTGTTAGAAATGCCAACTTAGTAGATACTTGTCTCTATTTAAAGGTTAAGTTAGGAAACACTTGGCTGTATTGTAATCAAAAGCTTTGGTAGGTGTCACCGTGAGAAGATTTTTATGACTATTTTTCCTTAGCCTTGACATTCCTAAAGACAGCAGGAACTGGCCAAGATTCAAACCATGTATTGGCAGGCTGAATGTACCCAAGTTGATTGATCGACTAACTTAAGTACAACCAGCCTGCTGGATTTTACATGTGATTATTGCTAGTAGCTGTTATAGCTGCTGGCAATAATCACTGTGTTCTCCCAGCACCCCCCCTTCCCATATGAGGGATTCCCCTGTCAACCATGTCAACACCTGTGGTTGCAGGAAAGAAATTTGCTCTGTCTTTTGCCGGCCGTACTGAAGTTATCTGGTTTTAAACATAGAAGTACTGTCTGCTGCTCTTTTTAGGACTCTCTGTTTGCGCAGATGTAGGATTCTGCAGAGGTTTGATGACACTGGTGACCCTACTGCTGGCTATACATAGGCATAAACGCATTTATATTAGTTATGTTTTTGAATAGTGTGCCTTTAGGTTTTATAATACCAAATAATAATAGAGAATGTCAAGATATGCTTTAGGATTAGGTTACAGTGATAAATTATTTGAGGTTATTAACTCAGCACACATACCCAAGAGGTTGTGTTAAGTTAAAAGTCACCACATATGTGCTCCAACATGTACTCCTGGTAACCTGCTGCGAGGTTCATAAAATGACTATAATCCCAAGGCATTTTTATTAGAAACTTTTTGTTTTGCCAGATGGAGTCTCAATATATTAAAATCCCCTGTAGCTACAAAGTGAGGAAATTGAATGATGTGAAATTTGCAGATTACAATGCAATCTAAAGGTTTTGTTCAACTCTGTAAGATGATATTAAAAACAGAGTCACAATGGTGCATTAGCCTCGTCAAGTAGGTAATGGGCAGAATCCTGGAGGTAAGGAGACTGTAATTGCCTCTTAAGATTCTGCTGGAATCAGTAGGCCACAAGAGATCTTAATAACCAATGTTATCCTTGTCATCAAAGCCCTAACAAGTGATTAGGAAGACAAATGTATGGTATTGCAAAAATTAATCATATGTATTATATTAAAGATATTCCTACGTCTTAAGCATGGTAGTTCTATTAATGCTTGGACTTTATCCAAGGGCACAATGCCTTCATATCCTTATTGTAGAAATGAATTAATCTACATAATTATACTTGTTATGTATTATGTAGTCTAACATTACAATTTTATAAAATATTTTAATACCACATGGTAAGAAAGCACATATAGGAATTAATAAACTATAAAAACACCACAGTAGTGCTAAAGTTAAGGTATTGCTAAAAAGGTAGAGTAAAGAGGGATTGGAACACCTGTCAGTTTTTATTGCTGTCTATGCCCCCGTTAGGTATATTTACCATCTCTATTTGTCCTGTTTACCATTTTCATTGAAAGTAAAAGTAAAAGAAAATCTCAAATTTTGGGTTGTCCCCAAAACAGTAATAGAGGGGGAAATCTCCCAATGGGGACACTAGTTCTGGTGACCTAGGGGGCCCCAAAGGATTCCCTTAATGGGGATTTCTTCTTACTTCCTGTTTTGGCTATGGGAGAGGAAGTAGAGAGAAATCTCCCCAATAGGACAAAAAAAAAGGCCAGGGGTTAAAACCCTCACTTACTGTATTACTGTAAAAATTGCCTATAGTTCTACTTTAAGCTTGCCATATATGGATTGAATTTTGGTCAGATCAGCAGAGATCGATGTCTGGCCTTGATTGTTCAACAGAAGTTGATTATTAGATTGGCTTTTGTTTAACTGGCCTGTTGGAATATTCTTTTTGATGCTGCCGATTAGCAGAGGAGACCTTGCTGTCAGAATACAATGTCCGAGTGGGGAGGATTCCTCTATCCACCTCGCTTGTGGGATCCTGCAACATTAGTCCACCTAATTTACTCATAATATTGCTTTATTATGTTGCATTGCAATCTTATTTATGAGACATTTATTGTAGGTCTAGTACAGGTTTTGCAGCATGGTGACATGCCTCTTCATAGAGCTATTAGTGATAAATTCAACTTATGTTACATTCGTCATATATATACACAACTTAGCTTATAAACTTACTTAAAAACACCAGTGGAGTTTCTATCAACCCTAAAAATAACAGTACTAAAGAAAAAAAAAAGGAAGGAAAAAAAAAATCTAATTGTTATTAAACTAAAAGCATACAAAAGGAAGGCTATTATTGAGTCCTGGTAGTCTCCAATTCCCATATCCAACTGACTTCGTGCTGAAGAACCACCTGTTCAAAATTTCCCCTCTAGTATCTGGGGGACCACCTTTAGAACCAAACACTTCAGACAATGGGGATCCATATTATGTTTTAAACACACATGTCTAGTTAAGGGGGCATGTAAATGATATGTAGATATTTTATAGACAAGATCTTGGAAACATTTACGTATAGGTCTAATCGTTTTTCCAATATAAAATAAATAATGGAATGAGCATACAATGACATATATAACACCTTTAGTGTTTTAGCTCTCTCTTTGCATTTAAAGTAGAGCTCCACCCAAAAGGGAAAGCTCTGCTTGTTTGCTCCCCCCGCTATTTTGCCACATTTGGCACCTTTCAGGAGGGAGGGGAGAGCGGGTACCTGTTATTGACAGGTACTTGTCCCCACTTCCAGGAGACCTCTTCACAGACCTCCCCACAGGAAGTTCAGCCCCCCTCCTTCTCCTCCAGGGCCAATTAGAAAGGGCAGAGTGCTTCGTACATGTGAAGTAGGGAACTGGATGTAAAGCCGAAAGGCTTCACTGCCGGTTCCCCCTTACCACAAATGGGCTCAGTTGATGGGCTGGGAGCCGACATCATGGGATTTCTGGACAGTTAAGTGTTCTAATATTAATAATCAGCAAGCTACAGTATTTGTAGCTGCTGACTTTTAATTTTTTTGGTGGGGGGCTGGACCTCCTCTTTAAGGCTGTCACCCTCTATCATATATGAACAAAAATCACAATGCCCGCATTTGGTCATACCTGCGTTGGCTATGTTCTATTCTCCTTCTAATCCCTCTCCACTCTATAAAAAATAAAATAATTTTTGCCCTTTAGTTACACTTTACTATTAGTGTTCAAGGAACAGGACGTGAGAAGGTCTTCCTGATCTGGATCCATTCTGTACAATAATTAACAATTAAACATTTTAGCTAGAATATTTTAATTTAAAGATTTGTAGTCATAACAGCTAGGTGTGGCTCAGATATATGTTGTATTTATTCCACCTAACAGGAAAAGGGCAGCACTATCAGGTTTTTGATGTTACTAAAGCACAGAAAAACTAGATATCTGCAAAATGGCATTTTCCTAAAAAAGAAAAAAAGAAAGAAAAACATAAGCCCTGTCAATATTGAAAACAACATTTTCTGGGATCTCTTTTATCTATGATATTCTCTGCATGCCTAAATCTCATTTATTTCTTAGTGATGTTGTTTCTATACAAATAAATGGCTATGCACTCCACTCTGCTTTATAGAGTTAGGCTAATATTCATTACCTGCTGGGACGTCCCAGAGCAATAGCCTTGAGGGCAGCGACACACCTTGCCAAACAATAGCCATCAGACCTTATACGGCAGCCCGCAGTACACTGCGGCCGAAAGCCGAATCCTCGGCTGCTCAAACATTCACTTGATAAAATATTGTGAAAGTATGCACTGAAGACCAGGTAGCAGCCTTACAAATCTGAGCCACAGATACGTGATGAGGAAAAGCCCAGGAGGTTCCTACACCCCTGGTAGAATGAGCTCTCAACCTAAAAAGGGAGGAGCTTTACGTTTCAGACCATAGGCCTGAATGACCAATTGACGAACCTAAATGGCAATGGAAGCTGCCTGCCCCTTCTTGGGCCCCTTTGGGAAAACAAAAAATGAGTCGGATCCTCAGATCTCCGCAAATCTAGACAAATATACCTTGACTGCCTGGACAACGTCCAAAGAATGCAGCCGTCTCTCTTCCGCCGAACGAGGCTAAGAGAAAAAAGAAGGCAAAAAAATGTCCTGATTTAAATGAAAGGCCGACACCACTTTTGCCAAAAAGGATGGAACAGGTCGTAACACGACCCTGTCGTGGTGAAGGATCAAGTACGGTTCCCTGCATGAAAGGGCCACCAACTCCGACACCCTTTTAGCCGAGGCGATAGCCATCAGGAAGGCTAGCTTGCGTGACAGCAAGTCTAATGGATTTTCCTTGATAGGTTCAAATGGTTGTTTCTGTAACACAGACAGCACCAAGTTCAAGTCCCAAGGACACATAGGTGACCTAATGGGGGGAAGCAAGCAAGTTGCCCCCTGCGTAAAGGTTTGGACCAGTGAATGGGAGGCTAAAGGCCTTTGGAAGAATACCGATAGGGCCGAAACTTGACCTCTGATTGTACTCAAAGCCAATTTGATTTCCACAGCTGACTGTAGAAAAGAGAATTCTCCCAATCACGCATTTCATTTTCTGGCTTCACACCAAGCGATACAAGTCTTCCAGACCTTATGATAGATCTTCCTAGTGACAGCTTTTCTAGCATTCACTAGGGTAGACACCACTGGTCCCGAGATGCCATGGTCCTTTAACACCCTGGCTTCAATAGCCATGCCGTCAAATTTAGAGACTAAATTGGGATGGATGGGACCTTGAGACAGTGGATTGGGGCAACGTTCATGGCCCGTCTATTGTCAGTCTCACAATCTCCAGGAACCAGAGCCTTCTAGGCCAAACTGGTGCCACCAGAATGACTGGAACCCTCTCTCTGAATCCTGCGCAACAAATGTGGAAGGAGGGATCGAAGGGAAAGCATTAAACCAGAGAGTACTGGCTCCATAGAACTACCAGAGCATCTGCTCCGATTGCCAGAGGATCTTTTGTTCAGGACACATACTGCTGTAGCTTGTTGTTGAACTTGGATGCCAGTAGGTTGACCTCTGGCCATCCCCACTGCTGGCAAATTTCATGGCACACCAGTGTGTGTAGGGACCATTCCCCGGGGCAGATCTGCTGGCGGCTGAAATAATCTGCCTTCCAGTTCTCTACTCCCGGGATATGGACTGCCGATAAAATTGGCACTTGTCCCTCTGCCCAGGCTAGTATGTGGTTCACCTCCTTCAGAGCTGAACGACTCCTGGTACTGCCTTGGTGGTTTATATAGGCCACTGCAGTGGCATTGCCGGACTGAACTCTGATAGGACAGTCCTGAAGCTCCACCGTTCAGTACGGTAGGGCCAGACGTACTGCCCGTAATTCCAGGACATTGATGGGCAGGATCTGTTCTGTCCTTGACCATTTCCCCTGAGCTGTGAGCCCCTCTAGGGTCGCTCATCAGCATGAGAGACTGACATCTGTAGTCAGTACTTTCCAAGTTACTGGGAGGAAGGATCTTCCCTTTCGCAGGTTCTGATCCTGCAACCACCAGTTTAGGCTTAAGCGTGCCCGAGGAGATAAGAACATTGGATAATCCAGGGCTTGTCCTCTCCTGTTCCAAGCCAACAAGATATCTTGTTGTAGAGGCCTGGAATGGAACTGGGCATAGGGCACTGCCTCGAAGGAGTATACCATCCTCCCTAGAAGACTCATACAGAGCCGAATGGAGGGTTGTCTGTTGCCCCTTATCTGATGTACCCGATTCTTCAGGGCACAGATCCTTGCGGGTGGCAAGAATACTCTTGCTTGGACCGTATCTAGGATCAGACCTAAATACTTTAGACCATGAGCTGGTTTCAAGGCTGACTTTTCAGTATTTATGATCCAGCCTAAGCTTTCCAAATACCGCACTGTGCATGTTATGCTCTGTTCTAAAGCCTGTAGTGAGTGATCTCTGAGAAGGAGGTCTTCCAGATACCAGAGTACCAGGATCCCTTGGGCCCTTAAAAGACCCAGTACTGGTGCTAGGACCTTTGTGAACACCTGGGGAGCTGTAGCAAACCCGAAGGGTAGAGCCACAAACTGAAAATGACGTTCCTCTACTGCAAATCGCAGGAACCTCTGATGAGACTGAAAAGATAGGTACGTGTAAATACGTGTCTTTTATATCGATGGAGGCTAGAAAGTCTCCCATCTGGAGTGAGGCTACTACTGAGCGGAAAGGACTGGATCAGTAGATACTGGTTCAGGGATCTTAGGTCAGAAATGGGCCTTGGTTTTTGAACCGTAAATAGGTTCGAGGAAAACCCTGCTCCCCTTTCGGGTACAGGAACCTCTACAATCACTCCTTGAAGCACTAAATGTAGTGCCTGAAGCAATAAGTCTCTTTTTGGAGGATCCACGGGAAAGCTGGTTTTAAAAACCTCTGAGGGGGAACCCCCGCAACTTGCCGCAACTTGAGGTGAGATACACACACAAAGTACAAATGCAAAAAAGTAGCTGCGCTGGAAATTTACATGCATTGAATAACAATAGTGAAAAGAATTTTAGTGAAAATTGGTTCTTCCTTGAACCAATGAACTAGTGTGTGGATGCAATCTGATTGGCCAAAAACATTACCACACAAATTACACCACCCCAATACTACACAATTACAGTGCTTATGAACATGTGATTGTGAACAAGTGCATATACAATAATATCTAGGGAATTTTTCTTTCAATTGTAGTGAAAACAAGAATTAATAGATATAATAATAAAGAAAATTCGTGATTAAATGACAATGAGATATTATTCAAGAAAGTCCACACAGGGTATTGTAATCCTGTTGCTAAAGTTCTCGTGGTGTTCCTATGCTTGACACCCTCAGAAAGGAGTGATTGAAAAGGAAAGAAGGATCCTCCACCAAACAAAAAGACTGCCGCTTACCAGCTGCTTTGATCCCTGTGTTAGAGAGATCAAAAAAGGCCTGCGGCATATCCCCCTGCCCGGGTCTCTATCCAGGGTCTTCCAAGTCTCTCTCACTGTGTGTGGATACACTCAAAGATCCTATCGGGATGATCCTTGCTTCCTTCCACAAACGTTCACATGCAAAACAAACGAGTATCCATAGCGCAATACTGTTGCTTTAAAATTTTATTTGTACATAAAAACCATATCGCACTTACATTTTGTATGTAGTCAATAGGCAAGTGGTTAAAAATAATCTCGAGCCGGCCGGCTCTCTTTCTCTCGCAGCCCGTCGCTTCCTGGATGGACGGGGAATGGAGGTGACGTCAGCACGCCGCTCACCCAATTGGGTGAGCGGCGTGCTGACGTCACCTCCATTCCCCGTCCATCCAGGAAGCGACGGGCTGCGAGAGAAAGAGAGCCGGCCGGCTCGAGATTATTTTTAACCACTTGCCTATTGACTACATACAAAATGTAAGTGCGATATGGTTTTTATGTACAAATAAAATTTTAAAGCAACAGTATTGCGCTATGGATACTCGTTTGTTTTGCATGTGAACGTTTGTGGAAGGAAGCAAGGATCATCCCGATAGGATCTTTGAGTGTATCCACACACAGTGAGAGAGACTTGGAAGACCCTGGATAGAGACCCGGGCAGGGGGATATGCCGCAGGCCTTTTTTGATCTCTCTAACACAGGGATCAAAGCAGCTGGTAAGCGGCAGTCTTTTTGTTTGGTGGAGGATCCTTCTTTCCTTTTCAATCACTCCTTTCTGAGGGTGTCAAGCATAGGAACACCACGAGAACTTTAGCAACAGGATTACAATACCCTGTGTGGACTTTCTTGAATAATATCTCATTGTCATTTAATCACGAATTTTCTTTATTATTATATCTATTAATTCTTGTTTTCACTACAATTGAAAGAAAAATTCCCTAGATATTATTGTATATGCTCTTGTTCACAATCACATGTTCATAAGCACTGTAATTGTGTAGTATTGGGGTGGTGTAATTTGTGTGGTAATGTTGAGGCAAATTGTATAGCTTAGAATAGTAGTCATGGAATTGTGCTGCAATTTGGTCTGATTCATGTAGTGCTTGCCCCTCTCGGTTTTTAATGGACAAAATGGACTATTTCTAGTAGTGTGATTCTGTGAGATACATCTTCTGCTCTGGACTGTTTGTGTTGAGTTTCTAGTAGTGTGATTCTGTCTGCTAGTGAGGCGATGTCTTTGTTGGCCTCTTTTTTCTTGTGTGCACCCAAGCGAATCAGTTCTCCACGTATGACACACTTGTGTGCCTCCCATATAGTCATGGGTGACATATCCCCTGTTTCGTTGAGCTGAAAGTATGTTTTGAGTGCTGCGGATATTTGTGGGCATATTGTAGGGTCAGTTAGTAGCGCAGGGTTCAGTCTCCAATTACAAGGTCTATGATGTTTGTCTGTTTGCGTCAGGGAGATTGATATAGGGCAATGATCTGAAAGTGTTTGTATGCCAATACAAGCTGAATGCAATATGGGCAAGTCACGTTGTGTGATGAAGACATAGTCAATACGAGAGGATTTTTTATGTAATGCCGAGTAGTAGGTAAAGTCCCTTCCTGTCGGGTGTGCCAGGCGCCAGGTGTCTACCAAAGTTAGGGAGTTCAATAGGGATTTAATTTTCTGCAGAATGGGGTATGATATGCTGGATTTGCCGTTGGAAGTGTCCTGTAGAGGTAGTAATGGGATATTAAAATCCCCACCCAGCAAGATACATCCAGAAGCAAAACTTTTAAGTTCATCAACCATGCGGCGACAGAACGCTAGATGTCCTGTGTTGGGGAAGTATGCGTTTGCAAGTGTAAGTGGCTTGTTGTGCCAGATCCCTTTAAGGAATAAAAATCGTCCCTGAGGGTCAGCATAGCGGTGGGTTATTTTGAAATTAGCGTGCTTATGTAGTAATATCGATACTCCCTTGGATTTATTGTCTGGGTTTGGCGCATGGAACACCTCAGGGAAATGTTTGTCAAACAATCTTGGGATAGCTTGGGTGTAGAAATGCGTCTCTTGCAGGAACACAAAGGTAGGTTGAGCTTTCTTTAATTCCCTTAGTAGAGACACACGTCTCTCTGGTATATTAAGGCCTCTTATGTTGTGTGAGATCAGTGTAGGGCGTTTGCCCAGAGATGAGTATGCCATGTTTGTCTGTCTCAAGACTGCGACGTTAGCTTATCAATATACGGGTCTTTTATTTAGGTTGAAGGGGGAGACTTAAGATACAACAAAAAAAAAAAAATAAAAAGGAGAGGGAAGGGGGGAGGGTTGGGTGGTGGGGGATGGGTTGGGGTGGGGAAGAGTGATAAGGTGGTGGGGCAGAAAGATAGAGTCCTCCTGGTGTACAGGAGGATTAAGTTTAAAGATTTAGAACGAGCACACCTCTGTTATCCACAGAGGGGCTCCTCCAATTGTGTCTCTCTTGGAGCCCGCGGGTCAACCAAGTGAGAACACAGGATAGGGTGCGTGGGAGTAGCTTGCGGATATATCAAAAAACCTGAAAATAACTGTCTATGAGTTAGATCTGCAGCATACTCCTCCCGCAGCCAATAGAAGCACATTATTTACGTTTAACTGAAATACTGACCACTATAGATAGAGCCTACAGTGATATTGTCTAGAGATCCGGAAGTGCAAATAAGCTCTTGTGCATATATCTTTCTTGTGAGTATGCTGTCTCTGGCCCCCTCACAAAGGGAGGGGAGCACAGAGACAGCATAGCCACCGCAAGTAAATAGTGCAAAAAAAAACAGAGAAAATATGAATAAAGCATAATAACAGTTGGAACATATAACATCTATAAACGTGTACCTGGTGAGCCAGAGAGAATACCTGTATCCCCTAGGGGGAAGTTTCAAAACTTACAATCGTTCAAGGTTGTGCGGCTAGCAAGCCCCTTTAGGTCATACCTGTAACAGTGTGCGGCGGTAAGTAAAAGGAAGCAACGTTCGTGTGCCCGCCTGGGTAAACTTTGGGTGACAGAAGGCCCTTCAACAAAAAGAAGGGGAGCCCAGGATAATGGCGGTTGGAGTCAGGAAGCAACGTACATGTGCCCGCCCTGGTATTAGCCAGATAGCATGTGTGGGGACCCTTCGTCCATAAGAGACGGGTGGGTGCTCCAGGATGGGAGTCCGGTCAAGCAGTAGGGTTACCGCATTGATAACATTGCAGGCTTCCACCCCACCCGCTGACCGTCAAACACACAAAAAAAAGAAAAAAGAAGAAGAGTTGTCAAACAGGTACTTGCCATATCGCCCTCTCAGGTGTATTCTTTAGCCCTTGTGCTCCTGGACACCTGCGAGGACCTCGGTGGTGCTGTGTCTTGCCTCCTCTGGAATTTTCCCTTCTTGGAGTCAGGCTTGGTCGGCGTGGAGAGTGGAGAAGTCGGTGGGCTGTGGGGCTCTGGTGGGTGTCGGAATTCTCTGTACCAGTCGGGCAGGTCCACTGGCGGTAGTTGTAAGGCTGAGCAGAATATTGGCAGATCCTCTGGAGATCTGAGTGTGTGTGTTGTTCCATCCAGTGTGACTGATAGAGCAAAGGGGAACTTCCATCTGTATGCGAGGTGGTGCTCTCTCAGAGATTCTAGCAAGGGACGCAGGGCCCTGCGGTTATTGAGAGTGATTGGGGACAAGTCCTGATACAGGCAGATTGTTTGTTCATTAAAGGTGATTAGTTCATTTTGCCGGGCATGAGATAGAATGTCCTCTTTGAGTTTATAATCAGTAAGACAACAGATTATATCCCTGGGTGGTGCAGGTTCGCGCGGCTTGGGACGGAGGGCCCTGTGCGCCCTCTCAAATTCAATGTTGGTGTCTGCTGGCCTCTCTAGCAGATTGTTGAAAATGGAGGTCAGAGCAGGGATTATTTGGTCCGGCAGGACTTCTTCTGGAACCCCCCGCACCCTAATATTGTGGCGTCTGCCCCTGTTGTCTAAATCTTCTAAGTGGCGATTAACTGCGATCAATTGGGCTGTGTGTGTGTCCGTGACATGTTCCAGCCTAATGAGTGTTTTGTCTCTCTTCTGCCCCGAGCGCTCCAAGTGCCGGGTCTTTTCCGTCAGCGCCAGCATGTCGGCCTTCAGTTCTGTGACTGCCGATGAGAAGGCATTCTTTATGTCTGCTACAAATGCAGACATGTCTGCGTATGTCAGGGGTTGGTCAGAGGAGGAACGGTGTCTTACCCGGTCCTCGCATGTATCCTGGGAGTCCTCGCTGTCCTCGTGCTCGTCCGGCGCCATCTTGGAAGCCTCCACGTTCTGGGTCGGCTGAGGCCTGGATCTGAAGAGATCCGGTATGCTATGAGATCGTTGCACCGCCGGTGAGTTCTTGGCTAGAGCACCAGTTAGATGTCTGTTCGTTTTGCCCATTATCCGGATCGATATGGTCAGTATTGGGCTAAAGGGCCGCGGGAAGAGCGGAGCCTCGTCTCTATGCTTCCATCCGCGTTGCGTGCCAAGCCACGCCCCCCATGCATATGTAGTTTGATCAAATGTTGGATGTTGATGATTAGACATGTGCATGATGGAAAAAAAATTGTTTTGTTGAAATTCATTTAGATTTGTTAATCTAGTTATTTTGTTTCATTAATTTCAGTTGAATCATTCAATTCATATCCAGGATTCTTATTCAGAATTTGTATTCGGAATTCGTTATGTCTTTTTTTTAATTTTCATTGAATTTATGGATTATTTTCGAATCAAAACATTTAAATCGATACATTTTGAATGGGTTGAAACAAAAATTAAATTGTTTTTCTTCGATTTAATTTGCGGCAAAGTGAACAAACAAAAGAAAAATCTTACTCAAATGATTACAATGACTCTTTAAATCATCATTGGCTTAACAAACACAGCATTATTTGGAAATGGTACACTAATAACACACACAGTCTTTGATTTCAGAAATATGTTTACAGTTCGAGTTCGGATGAAATTCGATGTACAATTAAATTAGAATTTCAATTAGAATTTCCGAAATTCGGACAAAATTCATTTAGTTATTCGGAGCATTCGGTAAACTTTGCTTATACTGTAATTTGGGTATTCTGATATATCCAAGACGCTGAATAATGAAAAATGTGTCTGAATATTAATTTGGAACGAACCGCACATGTCTACTGATGATTCTAGCAGCAGCTCAAGCTCTGAAGATGTGCAAAGACTAGATACAATGTAGGGGATACAGGTAAGTATTACAGCAGTTTTTTTTTGTAATACTATATTTGTTTTACATTCCTTTTTTTTTACTCTACCAGCAATGGGGTTGATTTAGTAAAGGCAAATAGACTGTGAACTTTGAAAGTGCAGTTGCTACAGAGCTTAGTGAATTAGGGGGAGCTCTGTTGACTTTCATCATCCAATCACATGCAAGCAAAAATGCTGTTTTTTTCCTTGCATGTAACCAATTAAGGAAGCAAAGTAAAGCTTCACCTTATTTACTAATCTCTGAATAAAATGCCCTTCCAAAGTGCACAGTCTATTTGCCTTCAGTAACTCAACCCCATTGTCTCCTCTGATTCAGATTTTCTTTTTTTGTATTTTTTTTTCTTTACTATTTGCAAATACAATGAAAATTCACTTAGCCTGTCATAATACTGATGCCTTTTATTGAACTGCTTTCATTTCCTACCCTATTTAATGCACTGTTATTATAATGTAGACCATTTGAACTCCTTAACCACTTTCAGACCGGACCATTTTGCTGGCTTAAGACCAGACCACTTTTTGCGATTCGGCACTGCATCGCTTTAACTGACAATTGTGCGACGTGGCACCCAAACAAAATTGACGTCCTTTTTTTCCCACAAATAGAGATTTCTTTTGGTGGTATTTGATCACCCCTGTGTTTTTTATTTTTTGCGCTATAAACCAAAAAAGCGTAAATTTTGGAAAAAACACAATATTTTTTACTTTTTGCCCCCAAAAATATATGAAAAAATATTTATTTTGCTCAGTTTAGGCCAATACGTATTATTCTACATATTTTTTGTAAAAAAATTTGCAATACGCGATTATTGATTGGTTTGCGCAAAAGTCATAGCGTTTACAAAATATGGGATCGTTTTATGTCATTTTTATTAATAATAGTTTTTTTTACTAGTAATTGCGGCGGTCAGTGAATTTTACTGTGACTGCGACATTATGGCGGACACATTGGACAATTTTTTACACATTTTTGGGACCATTCTCGTCTTTACAGCGATCAGTGCGATTAAATTGCACTGATTACTGTAAAAATGACTCTGGTAGTGAAGGGGTTAACCACTAGGGGGCAATGGAGGGGTTAAGTGTGTGCTAGGGATGTGTTCTAACTGTAGGGGGGAGGGGCTGTGTGTGACACTACACTGATCAGCTCTCCCGATTACAGGGAGAGCTGATCAGTGACAGTGTCACTAGGCAGAACGGGAAGATGCTTGTTTACATCAGCATCTCCCCATTCTGACTCTCCGTGAGATGATCGCTGGTATCCCTGCGGCAATATGGTCCACGGGACCAGTGACCCGACTCACGGAGCTCGCGATGGGCACATGCGCGCACCGCCGGCGACGCACACGCGAATGGCATGGAGGCAAATTCAAAGGGGCGTACCTGTACGCCCTTATGCCTTTTCGTGCCATTCTGCCGACGTAAATGTACATGCGGCGGTCAGCAAGTCAGCAAGTGGTTAAGTAGGAGTTCTGCCTGGGGAAAAAAAATAGAAAGAAGTCAGCAACCTGTCTAGGGAGCCTGCAATGTCGGCATCCTATCAGACTTTTGGATTGGCTGTTGGGTGCTGCTGCCACCATTTATCATAAGGAAAATCAGCACTGAAGCCTTTCGGCTTCCTAGCCGGTTCCCTACCGCGAATGCGCAAAGCGCACTTCGCTTTCTAACTGGCCCGGCAGTGAAGGCCGGAGGAGAGGGCCAAATGTCCGAGAGATGGCGCCGCAGTGCCGTCTCCCGGAAGTGTCGAAGGGTTCCCCCTCCCCCACTGAAAGGTGCCAAATGTGGCACCGGAGGGGGGGGGAAGCAGATAAGTGGACCTTCCACTTTTGGGTGGAACTCCGCTTTAAGTATAGATGTTGAAGTGTCCGATGACACACAATGAAGCCTAGTGAAACTTTTTAAAACTTCCTATTGAGCTGGCAATTTGCTATATATATATATATATATATATATATATATATATATATATATATATATATTTGCTTGTATTCTGATATTGATGTTTTAAGCTATGGTTGTAGATTTACACAAAATATCATATGCATAAATATTTTAGCTGCAATGATTACAAATACACTTGCTAAAATGTTTATGCATATTATATTTTTACACAAATTGCAAAGACTGCTTCTAAATAATATGCTCTCTTATGTTACATGTATTAGTGTATTTGTATTGTGGGAACATATACTGTATGTACAGTGTTTATATATATATATATATATATATATATATATAAATATGAGATGTTGCTTCCAAGGTTTTTCTATAAATGCTTGAAAATAAAAATGGCACTTACCAGCAACCATGGTAACCATGGCTTGTATACAGAACACACAAAAATCTCCCTGTTATTATTCCCTGCGTTTTGGGTCAGCTAATGTGATTACCATAGCAGGCAAACCATCTGACCCTGCACTCAATATAGGCTGGGGAATATACTGGAATGGCTTGTCTCAATACCTACACATTAGAACCATGTACAAATCTGCAATGTTCACTAAATGCTCGCAATACATTTATATAGCCTTAAGAGGTTTGTGTCTTTTCCTCAACAAACATTTCACTCTTACATATACAGTTCATATTAGAGAGTTCTACCAATAGGATCTTGTGTAAACTGCAATGGGTCATATGTGTCACTGGTAACCATAGGAATGAATGCACAGTACCCACGTATCTATGATAAGTATATGATGGGCTACTAATTGTACTAAACCATGAGTCAGTGGAGAAATTCTACATTGAAATGTTTTTTTTTTTTAACAATATGCAAGAGTCAGATTGATAACTATGCAAAAAATGCTGCTTTTTTTTGAAGACAGTAAGATAATGTTCTTTGAATGCTGTATCCTCGTCTGGTCAGTGCCCTTTGTTCTTGTCTCACCATGGAAGGGGGGACCACTGACCAGAAATGAACAGTTTATTGCTTCCATTAGAAAACAGTTTCTGAGAAGGCTTTATTAAATATGGCATCATTTTTCCCAAGGCGCGCTCTACAGAGATGACAGGGACTCGCTTTAACAGATCAGAGCTATTTCAAATATAAGCTGCTATCAAAGGTTCCTACTGCTTAAAACTGGAGATATTGATTGTCATACCTGGAGCTCTCTGAAGTTACGAGTTGTCTAGTTTACTCATTATATTGCTGTGACACTAATGTGTTAATGAGCTAATGGGCTTTATTTAAATAAATAGTGCAAATAGTAGCAGCATACAGTGAGCTACTCATATAACAATAGCTCATTGTAAATATACAAAAGTTGCTTGGTTGCTATGGGCTAAACATCATTACTTTTCACACCATGGTGTTAAATAAGCTTATATATCGAATAAATTAGGATGCTGATTGTCAGGATTGAAGATGCATGTTGTGTTCATTGTGGAGGGCAGTTTAGCTGCTTTGTTGTTTTGGAAAGGAAACACTACTCATTTAAAGAACTATGATATGGTTAATCATGGGCAAAACATGTTATTGAACTTTGTTAACTATAACATGGCTGTTCTGAAATGCAGGTAGTGAAATTATGCTAATATCTGTTAACTGTAGCTGGTAATTTTGTCCTAACTACTGTAACTGCTTGTGCGGTTAGAGCAAACAGGGCATATATAGTGGATGTATACTTAAAGCTTAACTCCAGGAATATAGCTAAATAGATAAAATACAATTTGTCGGAAAAAAGGATATCAATTTCTGTCTATCCAGTTGTGAGATTTGCACAGCTGTCACACAGCACAGGAAAATGGATGACACCACTTTTAGTTAAGGGACACAGTGGTCTCCAGGGTTCCCTTCAGCATTCTGACTGCCCAGTGAAAGCAGCAGACTGAAGAAGGCATCATTTTACTCATTTTGCTCTCCCCCCTCTATCAGAATGTTTCTATGAATACATTTGTACACAGCACACTGTATGGGCTCCCGATGCCTCTCCCAGTCTGAATGCTAGACTTTATACACCTAGAATAAGCTTTAAAATGATTGCAAACGCCCATTGATTAATTGTACCCCTAGGTAAGCCTAAAATAAGGCTTACCTATAGATACTGTAAATATCTCCTAAATGTGCACCGTTTAGGAGATATTTACTGTATATGCAGCCAATGACGTCATTGGTGCATGCGCTCTGAAGGAACAGCCACCCGTGCCCTGACGAGTCACACAGCCAGAGTCCGTGGACCCGGAAGGAAGATGGGCAAATATGGATGCGGCCTCAAGTGGTGACAATGAGGGCTTTGTTTGCAGGTACGTTCCACATAATAAACAAGTGGTTTACTTCCTCTTTAACCGCTTCAGCCCCTGAAGGTTTTACCCCCTTCCTGACCAGAGCACTTTTTACAATTTGGCACTGCATCGTTTTAACTGACAATTGCGCGGTTGTTCGATGCTGTACCCGAACAAAATGTGCATCCTTTTTTACCCACAAATAGAGCTTTCTTTTGGTGGTATTTGATCACCTCTGCGCTACAAACAAAAAAAATAGCGACAATTTTGAAAAAAAAACATTTTTTTTTTAACTTTTTGCTATAACGAATATTCCCAAAAGTAAAAAAAAATTATTTCTTCATCAGTTTAGGCCAATATATATTCTTCTACATATTTTTGATAAACATAAATCATAAATTTTACCCGGAAACCTCCCTCACACTGCAAAGTTTATCCAGCTGACAGCAAGAAACAATAGTGGCCTGTCCATATGTCCCGTACTGGACAAGAATATATGTTGTTGGAATATATGCACGGTTCTTTCTGAAGTCATGTTCTAAACAAAAAAAGTCACAGATCTGTTGGAATTCTATACTTATCAGGTTCCACTTCCTGTGAAATGAGTCTAATGCCGCGTACACACGAAGGGACTATCCCGCGGGATTGTCCGCTGGACTCAAGTCCACCGGACAATCCCCTCGTGTGTGGGCGCCGGCGGACTTTTTGGCGCCAAAAGTCAGGCGGACTAGGTTTTAAGTTTTGTTTTAAAATTGTCCGCTGGACTTGCCAGTCCGGCGGACAATCCCGCCGTTAGTAGGCTAGTCCGCCGGACTTTTGAAATGAACGGACTTGCCGCTCATTGGAAAGTCCGTTCATTCCCGCTGACTTTTTCCAGCGGATTGTCCGCCGGAGAAGTCCGGGCGTGTGTGGGCAAGTCACACGCTCGGAAGTCCGGACGTGTGTGGGGAAGTCCCGCCGGACTAGGTCCGGCGGACAATCCGCCGGACTGGGTCCGGCGGACAAAGTCCGAACGTGTGTATGCGGCATTAGTCTGTAAGTAGGACATCCAACATGGAGTTCTCCCATCTCTGCATAAGTCCCTGGTGGGTCAAGTATTGGAGGTGGATAGGTATGATCTGTGCCTGACCGGTTTCGCTGATCTCTGCCAGCTCCATCAGAGGCTAGATATGAAGTGAGATCTATCACCATGTGTCATACACAGTCCTATAAATGGCCGCTACAGTGTGTAACCACACAACATATTTCCATGTAGTGGGTTATGCATGATTACATCATATCAGTGCGTTGCCTCACCGCGCACATTAATGATGCAGCCGAGTATGCATCACAGTATCTACCTGCACACACATGCACGTACGTCCGCACCACCCGGCTGCATTCACACCCATACCAGCACCACCACTTCATACCGTACACAGCCCGCTTCCATAGCACAGACACGGTAGGTGTGTTCCACTGGAGTCTATGTGTGCCAATGCTTAACTCTCCAATCAAACACTAGGGGGAAGCAGTGAACACATAGGACATAATCCAAAAGGACGACCATTACAAACAAAGAATTAGGGAGACACATGACAGCTCACAATATCCTAAAGTAGTGCTCTATCATCAATGCAGTGGAGTGATACTATAATAAGGCTTACCTGTAGGTAAAATGAAAATCTCGTAAACATGCACTGTTTAGGAGATATTCACCCTGCATGCAGCCACTGACATCAGCGACGCATGCGCTCTGAAGGTTCTGGTGTACCGTGCCGGAACTTTAGAGCTTCTTGCCGGTACTGAGGGCTCCCGCGCTTCAATCCCGGAAGAAAGAACAAGAGAAGATATCAGCCCTCTCAACGGTGACCGGGCACTGCTGAGAGGGCTTTGTTCTAAGGTGAGTATTTCCTAATGTACTAGTTTGTGATGCATACTAGCACATTATGCCTTTATCTTGCAGGTTTTTTTTTTTTCTGTAAGTACAAAAAATACTTGTTAGGTTTCTATAGTTGAAGAGACTCTGTTTGTCCCTTCTACCTCTTTCCCTGCCTGCTAACAATTTTTATCCTCACTCAATGCTGAAAGCCACAAAAATTTGGTCATAGGTGGTTCAAATTATACAAAATGATATGTTCAATAATTAATTATTTAAGTGATAATGGTGAGCAATAAATACCATAGAAACATTTTGATAGGTTTTACTAGAAGCTACACTTAAGCAAACAGAATATAAGAAATTATTCAAAGTATATTCAAAGTATAATAAAACCCAAACAGACATACAGCCATTTATTCCTAACCTACATTCTTAAAATCAGACTTTTACTGCAGCTTGGATATAAGATCAAGATTTCTTATTCTCCAGAGCACCAGCAGAGAACTTACACATCTTGAGAGACTTCTCACCTTTCTTTCTGTAGAACACAGTCTCATCTCTGATATTGATTGTTGGTGCTGACTCTATACAAAGAAAACCATGTGTGAAAATGGGATAAGAAAAAAAAGAAAAATTTAAATCCACTGCAGTTTTAATACAATCATATAGGAGCATATTTTTTTTAACAAGGGAGCATATTTTACTCATCACTGGAACATTGCTGTGTACAAATAATTGTAACTCATTGTAATTGTAAGTCCAGGACATAGTCCCAATAATATACCGTACCATTGCCCAATAATAGCAAACTGGAAATGTATTGGTTTCCTAGGCCATTGCCAGGGCCAGATTAGGCACAGTGGGTGCCCTTTAGAAAGCAGAGGCGAAGATACAGTGTTTCCTTTTAAAAATGATTGCCGGCAATTTTTTTTATATGGTCAGTAGGAATGAAGTAATTTCATATAAGCTAATTTACAGAGTCACAATGCTCCAAGATGGCAGAGGTGTAAATACAACCTTCAGGACCCTGGTGCATGAAACCTTGAAGGCCCCCCGACCTCCCCCTTTATTACGGTCCCACAGCAGGACCCTTTTTGCATTTTCTGCAGTGGGCCCCCTTCCTACCATCTTGGGGCCACCCCACAGCTGCAGAAAGCAACATATATGTCACCAGGAGAGTATGGATATCTCTCGCGCTAGTTGAGTATATAGACAGGGCAGTATATGTCAAAGAATAATAGAGATTTGCAGCAAAGTGAATAGTGTTCACATAAGGCACTTCAAGGATGAATAAATATAAAATACTTCGCGCAAATTAAGAGCAATAAAACAAGATAAAAGAAAGGCAGTAGTACCGACTAGATTCCTCTGGGGGCACTAATCATAAGTGCAATACCAGGGTGAGTGATTAATCACTCACCCTGGTATTGCACTTATGATTAGTGCCCCCAGAGGAATCTAGTCGGTACTACTGCCTTTATTTTATCTTGTTTTATTGCTCTTAATTTGCGCGAAGTATTTTATATTTATTCATATATGTCACCAGCACACCAGGGAACCCCATATAAGGGTCCAACGTAGTGGCAGAACTACCAGAGTTGCAAAGGTCACACTTGCGATTGGGCCCTGGTGTTCAGCCAAAGTGGCCGTCCCCAGCCTCCTCTTGATGTCATGCCCTTGCAATTGACAGTGCTGGTCTGGCCCTAGTCTATTATGACCTAGTGCTGCTTACATTATGGGGCTGATGGGTGCATGTGGGGGAGGGCTGGCACTATTGGTTGTAGACAGTTAAGCCCCCTGACAGTCACCTAGCAGCGCTAACACTGCACAGCCTTCTCAGTTGTCATGCCGATCAGGATGTGACCCAGGTGATGATCCCAGTCGGCTCTAATAAAAGTCAGTGTGCCTGCTGGCACTGTATATGGCTGGAAATGTATACCTGGTTATTGAAAACAGCAATACAAATATAAAAAGCAAAAAAAAGAAAAATAAGGTCAAACTATTTATGTTGCAGCACCCCATTCCACTTATGTAAATAAACAGTTCAAGAATATGACATTTGATACTCCTGGTTTCTTTTAAACTGAAGCCTATAGCATTTATTGTTATAATGTCATGTAATGTAATGCTAGAAAATCCCAAAATATTATATGTATATATATATATATATATATATATATATATATATATATATATATATATTTAGCAGAATGTCTCAAAGGGAACCTGGAAAAGTCCTGTTCAGGGTTTACATATCTCCAAGGCTCCTCCCCAGTAACTGAGCAGGACGTGGATCTGTGTGTGTGGACACACAGATCCACGTCTTGTCAGAGGAGAGGAGACCGATGGTGTGTCCTCTCAAAGTGGAAGGCAGGTCTGAGACCAGTTTTCCAATTGGCCGAAAGAGAAGACTTCCGATGGGCCACGAGGAGGAGGGAGGAAACAGAAGCCGCCAATTGACTTGCTGTTGTTTAGTTTGCAGTTTCCAGCATTGGCACACATTGCCCCCTGTTGTGTGGCGGCACCATTGTCTTACCTGGGAGCTGCGACGTGCATACAGAGAGATTACTTGTCTCCAGCTGTCCCCACCTGCCTTTTGAGCGGATGGGGACAACTACACCTTGATGCCATGCATGTGTGCCGGTCGCATGGCATCTGTGATTTTGTCATTGCGGCTGTACGCACCAGACCATCTGGATGCACGGGTGAGGCATTTGCGGTCGCACGCCCCCCCATGATGCTGGGTGTCTCTGGCACTCATGTGTCAGTCATCCAATCATGGTGTTGGGGACGGAGCCCTGCTGGATCTCCTGGGGGTATATATTGGAGGGCTGACATGGTGTGCATTTCAGTCTTTGCATCACAGAGGACACACACACCTGCCTAGACTTACCAGACTCACCTACTTCCACCAATTCCAGGTACACTTCATTATTTGCACATGGCTCACTCTGAGCATTCATCTTACTTTTTCCTTTTTTGTCACCAGTTTTATTTAAATTTCAATATTAATTTAGCTTTTTTCACTCTTTTTCTTTCTCTCTTGTTCATTTCCCTGACTCTTATCACTTGCTGGCATTTCTTTGCCATTTTCCTATCCTCTTTCAGTCTCTTATACCCCTACTATTCTTGGCTCAGACTTTCTATTTATACATATCATTAGTACTTTATGCATGATTATACCTTTTTTACGCCTACAGTTTCCATTATATATGGATTTTCTGTTTATACATAGACACGTATATATCATTAGTATACTTTTTTATTATACTTTTTTACGCATAGTTTCCCTTACACATGGATTCAGTGAGACTCCTGGGGACACACTCTCACATACGCACCATGCATGTCCTCTGGTTTGCCCTACGGGGGTCCCGTTCGGATCCGCCTCAACAGTTCCCCGTTGAGACACCTGCTGCTACCTCTGGGAACCACACACCTGCTGTCCTGGCCTCATTTAGTGGTGAGTATGGGACCCCACATTATGGCTCCCACGCTCTTAAATTACTCCATCAATACTATACCACCTACCCATTTATATTTTTACATCTTAGGTACATCTGTACAGGCATCAACCCCTGAAGAGCGAGCTGGGTCTCGCGAAATGCATCAGATACACCAGATGCTTGTGTATCACACGTTTTCTACTCTTAGGGTACACCAATGCCCATGTATTACATGTTTATTATCCATTTATGTACCATTGTCTATTTTACATGTATGTTGTTTTACAACTGGCTATTGCTGATGATACCAATGTATGCACGACTTTTAGCTGAATAAACGCATATACTTTATACTTCAGTTACTGGTATGATGCTTCTTGGCCAAATGGTGCCCACCTCATTTAAAGTCCCATTAGAGCGAATCTTTTGTTGCGTGCTGAGGTTACATATTCACCATGATGGATTCACTGGCATTCACCAGTCATATTTATGACTTGGTGAAAGTGATGTCAGTAGATATTTTTTACCTCTTGAAAGCATTGTAAATGTTTAAACTACTATTGAACTATTGTTGGATAAATACTCGGTGACAATATGGTAAATCTTAATAAGTTGTAAAATGTTTGACAGTAGTATCTGCCCTTTGGAATACAGAGGCCCAGCATGTGCTTTGTATTGCTAGATAAATATGTAATATTCACATTAAATTATTATCTTGGATTGCACTTAAGCCAGGAATAAAATTCACAGAGAAACAGTCTTGCTTACTACAGAATAATGAAACCAAACTGGAAGCTAGCTCAATGTGTCATATTAAGCATCTAGAGGAGAGCTGCTGCAGGAGTTCCACATTTGGTAAGGACATTGTATTGCTAAGTTTTTGCTTATAAAACTATAAGACCAAGACTCAAAAGTGCTCTGTGGGGTCTTTGTAATAGGAGAAATCTCGTCAAGACCATCAAAACTCTACAGCTTGCAGAGTCAGTTGTCTATAAAGCTGGCCATAGATGGATCAGCTGAATTTCAATTCCTCTATGGCTGTTCCCATTCAAGAGGAGTCAATCTAAGGATCGAATGTGACTGTTGGTATATTTCCATTTGCAATCATCTTGCATCCAATCACTGATTAGTGTATACTGGCAATGGAGGAGTGCCTCTGTTAGAATGCAATAGCACAACTTGGAGAATTCCCCCATCCATTTTGCTTGTGTAGATAGAGAGATTTGTTCAGTTTTTTTTCTTTTTTTTGATCAATCAACTGGCTAATTGATAAAAATATATCTACGTCATCAATGGCCAGTTTTAGTCAGCTTTGCTGAGGAATGGGCAGTTCTGAGATATCAAGACTTATGACTTTCTGTAACCTGTCACCAGTTAAGTAAATGTTGGTTTTCTTTTAAGTGTGTGTATGATTTCACTGTTTGTCCATTAAGACTTAAATTGTGTATATTATCAGTTTCCTTTGGAGTCATTGCAAATTAATATTAAGATGAACAGTGCCAGGCAATGGGGTTAAAAACTGATAATTGAATTATGAGATCAAATGCCATTGCTTCCATTCCAACCCTTCACTGGCTGGTGTATATTATATTGATTTGTTAGTGTATATCATCTGTTAGAAATGCCAACTTAGTAGATACTTGTCTCTATTTAAAGGTTAAGTTAGGAAACACTTGGCTGTATTGTAATCAAAAGCTTTGGTAGGTGTCACCGTGAGAAGATTTTTATGACTATTTTTCCTTAGCCTTGACATTCCTAAAGACAGCAGGAAGTGGCCAAGATTCAAACCATGTATTGGCAGGCTGAATGTACCCAAGTTGATTGATCGACTAACTTAAGTACAACCAGCCTGCTGGATTTTACATGTGATTATTGCTAGTAGCTGTTATAGCTGCTGGCAATAATCACTGTGTTCTCCCAGCACCCCCCCTTCCCATATGAGGGATTCCCCTGTCAACCATGTCAACACCTGTGGTTGCAGGAAAGAAATTTGCTCTGTCTTTTGCCGGCCGTACTGAAGTTATCTGGTTTTAAACATAGAAGTACTGTCTGCTGCTCTTTTTAGGACTCTCTGTTTGCGCAGATGTAGGATTCTGCAGAGGTTTGATGACACTGGTGACCCTACTGCTGGCTATACATAGGCATAAACGCATTTATATTAGTTATGTTTTTGAATAGTGTGCCTTTAGGTTTTATAATACCAAATAATAATAGAGAATGTCAAGATATGCTTTAGTATTAGGTTACAGTGATAAATTATTTGAGGTTATTAACTCAGCACACATACCCAAGAGGTTGTGTTAAGTTAAAAGTCACCACATATGTGCTCCAACATGTACTCCTGGTAACCTGCTGCGAGGTTCATAAAATGACTATAATCCCAAGGCATTTTTATTAGAAACTTTTTGTTTTGCCAGATGGAGTCTCAATATATTAAAATCCCCTGTAGCTACAAAGTGAGGAAATTGAATGATGTGAAATTTGCAGATTACAATGCAATCTAAAGGTTTTGTTCAACTCTGTAAGATGATATTAAAAACAGAGTCACAATGGTGCATTAGCCTCGTCAAGTAGGTAATGGGCAGAATCCTGGAGGTAAGGAGACTGTAATTGCCTCTTAAGATTCTGCTGGAATCAGTAGGCCACAAGAGATCTTAATAACCAATGTTATCCTTGTCATCAAAGCCCTAACAAGTGATTAGGAAGACAAATGTATGGTATTGCAAAAATTAATCATATGTATTATATTAAAGATATTCCTACGTCTTAAGCATGGTAGTTCTATTAATGCTTGGACTTTATCCAAGGGCACAATGCCTTCATATCCTTATTGTAGAAATGAATTAATCTACATAATTATACTTGTTATGTATTATGTAGTCTAACATTACAATTTTATAAAATATTTTAATACCGCATGGTAAGAAAGCACATATAGGAATTAATAAACTATAAAAACACCACAGTAGTGCTAAAGTTAAGGTATTGCTAAAAAGGTAGAGTAAAGAGGGATTGGAACACCTGTCAGTTTTTATTGCTGTCTATGCCCCCGTTAGGTATATTTACCATCTCTATTTGTCCTGTTTACCATTTTCATTGAAAGTAAAAGTAAAAGAAAATCTCAAATTTTGGGTTGTCCCCAAAACAGTAATAGAGGGGGAAATCTCCCAATGGGGACACTAGTTCTGGTGACCTAGGGGGCCCCAAAGGATTCCCTTAATGGGGATTTCTTCTTACTTCCTGTTTTGGCTATGGGAGAGGAAGTAGAGAGAAATCTCCCCAATAGGACAAAAAAAAAGGCCAGGGGTTAAAACCCTCACTTACTGTATTACTGTAAAAATTGCCTATAGTTCTACTTTAAGCTTGCCATATATGGATTGAATTTTGGTCAGATCAGCAGAGATCGATGTCTGGCCTTGATTGTTCAACAGAAGTTGATTATTAGATTGGCTTTTGTTTAACTGGCCTGTTGGAATATTCTTTTTGATGCTGCCGATTAGCAGAGGAGACCTTGCTGTCAGAATACAATGTCCGAGTGGGGAGGATTCCTCTATCCACCTCGCTTGTGGGATCCTGCAACATTAGTCCACCTAATTTACTCATAATATTGCTTTATTATGTTGCATTGCAATCTTATTTATGAGACATTTATTGTAGGTCTAGTACAGGTTTTAGAGGGTCTTGTCTTTTGTTGTCTTTTTTTTTATTCTTGCTTGGAACCTGGGACCACATGGTTTGCATAGATCCAAGGTCCTTTGGAAACAGTCATTACTGCAACAACAGCAAAAGATAAATTCCAGGATTAACATTAAAGTATCATAAGTGACTCTGTCATTGGTTAAAAATAAAAAGTTCAGTCTATAAAGAGGACAGTTAATACTTACCTGTCTCACCACCCATACCACTGATCTTTACTCTGTTGCATTGCAAAGTTTGCTGAATAAACTTTTGTATCCAAGGCACTTCTGAGTGTTTAGATGCCTGGTAGTCCACTACATGCTGTGGTTCCATCTGCTGGGCCCTACTACAGAATGACTGTACATGTGCCAAGATAATAGTGTCTTGTACAGTCAGATGTACTGTAGATAGAGAGAGGAGGGGGCACGATCTAAAAGCCCGTACACACTATCTGAAAATCGCATAATAATCTGATCATTAAAGCACACAAATTCTAATATAAACAATATAATCTGGAGATAATGGTAATGGATAACTGGGTGGTTGGCAGTAGCAACATGTGACAAGAAAGTCCTAGGTTGTAATCACACACTAGACCATGTGTGAATGGACCTATAGAGGAATATAAACAGTTCAAAGGGTAAATGCCATCCTGGAGTATAGTTTCTTATTCTTAGGGACCAGGAACTCCAGGTTAGATTTCCTATCACACCGCTGTGCTCCACACCACACGAAAGTGCCGCCACCAGTATAAAATCTCCTTACCAGATGGTAGGCAAATTTAAGCCATTCAAAGTGAGCCCATACAGAAATCCTGACTTCCAAAGGGAGGAGACGGACATCAAAATGAAAGGATCTCCCAACGTCTGCCACTCACACCGGACACAAGACCTCAGACCAGACCCAGTAGAAAAACAGATCCAAAGACTAGCACTCAGCGGTGCATCCAAATATGGTCAGGAGAGAAAGAAGGCAGACCATAGCATAATAACGTTTTTGAAACATGTAAAGAGCAATTTATTGGTAAAAAATACTCACATTAGCAAAGAATAAAAAGCGCATAAAAGGACTCCACATGGAGCAAACACAGGACGCCGGCCGGCATATAATAAAAACGAACCCTTCCTCCTTCCAGAGATGCTGAACGCGATGACGTCACTGCACGCCTTCCCAGAAGCTTTTCGTCTTACAAGACATTATCAATCATCCCCATTGATAATGTCTTGTAAGACGAAAAGCTTCTGGGAAGGCGTGCAGTGACGTCATCGCGTTCAGCGTCTCTGGAAGGAGGAAGGGTTCGTTTTTATTATATGCCGGCCGGCGTCCTGTGTTTGCTCCAAGTGGAGTCTTTTTATGCGCTTTTTATTCTTTGCTAATGTGAGTATTTTTTACCAATAAATTGCTCTTTACATGTTTCAAAAACGTTATTATGCTATGGTCTGCCTTCTTTCTCTCCTGACCATATTTGGATGCACCGCTGAGTGCTAGTCTTTGGATCTTTTTCTCCATTGGGTCTGGTCTGAGGTCTTGTGTCCGGTGTGAGTGGCAGACGTTGGGAGATCCTTTCATTTTGATGTCCGTCTCCTCCCTTTGGAAGTCAGGATTTCTGTATGGGCTCACTTTGAATGGCTTAAATTTGCCTACCATCTGGTAAGGAGATTTTATACTGGTGGCGGCACTTTCGTGTGGTGTGGAGCACAGCGGTGTGATAGGAAATCTAACCTGGAGTTCCTGGTCCCTAAGAATAAGAAACTATACTCCAGGATGGCATTTACCCTTTGAACTGTTTATATTCCTCTATAGGTCCATTCACACATGGTCTGGTGTGTGATTACAACCTAGGACTTTCTTGTCACATGTTGCTACTGCCAACCACCCAGTTATCCATTACCATTATCTCCAGATTATATTGTTTATATTAGAATTTGTGTGCTTTTATTTTTTGTATATTTTACCTACTAGTCATGCATTAACAGTTCTCATTTGGATTGTTTCGATTAGGGTATAGATATTCCAGCTAATTTACCTGGCGCAGTTTTTTTCTTCCATATTATACTGTGTTTATCCCACTATTCTGCAGCCGGGTTAGATATCATTAATATTTGTGTTACCTACATTTAATTTTGTTCCTCCCCCTATCCCTCCCCCCCTCACTCTATTTGGTTAGCGCGGTTTTTCTTGTTTACAATCTGATCATTAGTACACAGATTTCAAGAGCCGATCAGGACAGTTCATCCCATATTATTTAATGGGACAATCATGGAAATTTTTCCTGTACGATACCAGATCGTACAATTTTTGCTTAATCAGTACAGTTGTCATTCGAAATTACAATACAAATACATTACAACTCATTACATCACTTCTGAATTTTTATTCTGTCGTACGAGAAGTTTTGTCACTCTTCATTTTCGTTATGAGACTAGCAACCAAAAAAAAGGACGATCTGTCGTACGATTTTCAGATCGTGCGTACAGGCCATTAGTGTTATATGAAATGTATTTACTGGAGTGAAAGACAATTGACAATTTACACAAACAGTTAAAAGAACTCACTCATCAATAGGTTAGGGCCTTTGGTGGTATTCGTCAGCATAGCAGGACACCTAGGTATAGTCAGATGTAGTATTGCTAGGGTTGTCATTCCTTGATAATAAATACCGTATTTATCGGCGTATAACACGCACTTTTTTCCCCTTAAAATCAGGGGAAAATCGTGGGTGCGTGTTATACGCCGATCCCCCGCCAATTGCTGCCGATCCGGAGCTCCGTCGACATCTACGAGCAGAGCCGAGTCTTCTGTGTACTCGGCTCCGCTCGCAGTCACGCCCAGTCCCGCCTCCCTAGCCTTTACGTCCCGCCATTGGCCCGGCATTGTGTCCATCATAGGAGCCGGGCCAAGGGGCGGGACGGGGGCGTAACTGCGAGTGGAGCCGGCTCGGTCTATGTCGGCAGCGGCGGCGGTGGGAGGAGCCAGAGATCTCGGCGGCGGCGGCGGCGGCGGCGGCGGCGGGAGGAGCCGAATATCTCAGCGGCGGCGGCGGGAGGAGCCGAAGATCCTGTCGGCGGGAGGAGCCGAAGATGGCGGCGGGAGGAGCTGACGATCCTGGCGGCGGGAGGAGCCGATGATGGCGGCGGGAGGAGCCGAAGATGGCGGCGGGAGGAGCCGAAGATGGCGGCGGCGGTAAGTTTAAAAATAAAAATCAACCATGCTTTTTAGAAAGGCTTCAGGGGGACACAGTGCCAGGCTTCAGGGGAACATAGTGCCAGGCTTCAGGGGGACACAGTGCCAGGCTTCAGGGGGACAAAGTGCCAGGATTCAGGGGGACACAGTGCAAGGCTGCAGGAGGACAGTGCAAGGCTTCATTAATGGGCATTTAAATGTAAGTTTTTTTTTTTTTTTTCCTTAAACTTCCCTCCTAAAAGTTGTTTTCCTTAAACTTCCCTCCTAAACTTGGGGTGCGTGTTATACGCCGATAAATACAGTAATAAGATGGTGTTTATTAGATTGCAAAAATATTTAATCAATTATAATTTCACATATGGGCAATAGTATTTATTGATTCAGAAACGTGTTTATATAGGGGAATGTGGCTCCAATAATGAAGTACAATATTATCTGAGCACCTTCTGACACCCATTTCTCTTAGGAAGGTACAATTCACAGTAAGCATGTGTAAGAACAACTTAGGCATTCTAGCGGTTATGAATTTGATTTTCCTCCTAAACAACCTGAAAGCCGTCTGAGGCTATGGCGTTTAATAACATGCTGAAATTTGCTGTTTCTGTCCCAGTTTTTTTCACACCACAAAAATGTTATTCATAGAAACAGTTACAGAGACAAGCTTGTGCTTTCAAGGTTTATTTAAAGGTGTTTTTGTTACCAGATTTACCTGTAATGACCTGAAATAAGGCAACATTGTTTTTGCAGCCAGCTCTGCTTAACCTGCCTGCTAGTCATGTCACTTAGGCAGAGACACCTTGCATTATAGAATAATAAAATTAGCTCTCAGTGTCATTTAGAAGGACAACTTCATTATGCCTGTGAACAGATGTTGACATTTTACTCTGATGTGACACGTATTTAAAAATTCTCAATACACAGCATTTACCTTTTATATTATTATGAGATGTCAACTGTTATTGTTGTTTTCTAAAGTTTGTTCTTTATATAATTAACTGCAGCTTACAAAGAACACATATAAACAAAAGTTTGAGTGCTATATTGTTAATGCCCACTCATAGATTCCGTCTGAAGTATCTTCATCAACAATACATTCTCATGTTACAATCTAAAGTAATTTACTGTATGCTATACTAATTTATGTATTTACTATTGGTATTTATTGCATATAGCGCTGGCTTTACATATATATTGTACATTCACATTAATCCCTGCCCCAAGGAGCTCACAATCTAAAGTCCCTTACATACAGATACTAGGACCCATTTAGACAGGCGCCAAAATAACCTATGAGGATGTCTTTGGAATGCGTGAGGAAACTGGAGTACCTGGAGGAAACCCACACAGGCACAGAGAAAACATTCAAACTCCATGCAAGTAGTGCCATGGTTGGGATTCCATGGTTGGGATGACCCTATTGTTGCCAAGCAGCAGTGCTAGCCACTAAGCCACATTGACAGTGAAGGTTAAATTCTTGTGTGGCGATATTTACAAGTTCTTTATGAATTATCAACTCATTTACACTTATTTTCCCCTTTATAGTAGATTTAATACTGAAGTTTACTGAAGTTTGTGAAATAAATGTGTACATTTGTTACCCACAGTGTCCCTGTTGGACAGGCATATTAAGCAGACTTGAATGAATTAATGAAAGAATAGCAATCTAAAGGGTGAATGAGTAGTAGGTGAGTTTTATGATTTACATGATGTATTAACTGGATTTTCCATTAAATTATCGAATCAGAACTATCAGATTTTTTATTTTAGCAGTTTTTATTGCATGTTGTAGCTGTCTCTTGGTAAGATGGTCATTATTCCAATTGGAAATGTGTATTGTGCTTATTTTTATGTGTATTGTACTGTGCTTATTTCTAAGCATAATACAATACAATAATAAAAGCTACACACAAACATGACTATTGTTCCTTCCTGATAATAAGCAAAAGTAAGATGTATTGTGAGATTGAAACACATGTGCACCTTTGGTACATGTTGTCCATTTATAAATGCAGCCCCCTTTATTGAGTGCAGCCCACCTGGTCTATTAATCACCTATGCCCTCAATCCAGTAATATTCACTGCACAGCCCAGCTGACTGTACACAGCTTTGCATCTGACATTTTTCAGCCTGATTATGTTTGTCACAGTTCTATCCATTTCTATGAAAATGTTTTACTCTGCAAATCCGCATGAGGCCACCAAAGGAATGAATGGTGCCAAGGCACACAGGCTGAAAGGGACTAAACAAGGATGTTTTCAGAAGCAAGGCTGTGCAGCCAAGCAAGATAATTGGAGTAGGTGGGTGGCATTTAGAAGGGGTGGTGCATTCTTTAAAAGGTACTAAAATCCCAAAAAATTAAAAGTTGTATATTGTAGCTTATCAGTCCTTATATGTGGTGGTTACATTAGTTGTCCTAATGCAGGTATTTTTATTTGGTAATGCTGCAAATAACACACTTCATATCTCTCTTCAAAGTTTGCCTAGCCTTTGGTTCCAGCAGAGTCCAAAGGTTTGATTGTGGCAGAGTCACTGGCTCATGGAGATTACATCTAGCATTTGTGCAGTCATCTTTTTTTAGTCCCTGATAAAGGCATGCACAGAAATAACATAACCAATGAAAGGGGTGAGAGGGGTGTGCTGAGGGGTGTTTACATTTTTTATGATAGTTTAGTGGCCACTCCCTCCCAGTTTTTCTAACTGTATGGATCATCTCCAAATGGCTTTTTATGTTTATTTTTCAGTGGAGCCTCACATATGAGTACTGCAATCTTTTGTCAAGAACATTGCCTTAATGCATTTACTTAAATAGCTTGGATTGATTTGTAATAGTGTTTCCCTATATATCTGTGTGTTATTTTTGGAATAGAAACAGATCAGCAACTTATATTCTCTATCCCCCTTTTGTCTTCTTTTCGTTCTCCCTTGCTCAATGTAAGATGGAGGACTACTGTAAGCAGAAAGCACTGGGAATGACAAGCTCAAACCCATGGAGGCATATTTATAAGAAAAGTGACAGTTGTAGGTTTGCACCATATGGTGTTGGGCTTTTTCCAAACCACACTTCTCTAGAGAAAGAAACATTTTGTCTTCTTTAGATTAACATCTTAAAATAAAAAATATATATTTTATAGCATCGAAGAGTTGATTTAGGCTGACTTCACGCTATAAAAGAGCGCTTTACAGCTCCAGCACCTGTCCGTTGACAGCAACAGTGGGGAGTAGTGTGGTGCGTGATTCATTGTATCACATGGCTCCTTTTTTTTGTACAAACTTTTTTTGAAGTGTAAAAAACCTACACTTCATTCATGGTGCTGTAGAGCATCATGATGTGCTGTGCTGCTGTACATTGCCATGCGATTCTATGTGGTGCACTGCAATAACAAGCAGCATGTCTGTATTTTATCACAGCAAGCTGCAGCATAGCCTTAGGCCGCATTGCAGTCAATGAAACACATAGGAAACAATTGTTTCCTGTTTGTCCTTGTGGTGACTGATTTTTTTCAATGCAGTAAAACGTCTATCACTGTACACTGCGTGAATTAGCCCTAAGCTATGTAAAACTACTGTTTATAGTTAACTTATGGATAAATTAAAACTACTCTGTAAAAGCCCTCTTTACACTAATGCAATGTGGTGTAATGCTCTAAGGCATTAAGGCAGCTCATTTTGCCAGTGCATTGCAAAGAACCGTAAAATGTCCATTATTTAAATGCACCACAATGCTTAAAATGGGTTACCTTAAGTTATTGTAATGTATGAGAATGAATGGGCCCTAACTTTTTCCCATTGTTTCCCATCTGTGTATTGCATTGTGTATTGTGATGTACTGCAATGTAGGTGCATTGGATTGCCAGTCAAAATTAATGGCATTTTGAATGGCACCCTAAAAAAAGGCACCTCAACACACCACAGCACCAATTATACTTCATTGTGTATTGTGATAAAGCAATAATGTGCATTCAAATGTGCATTTTATCTGAACAAAGTACACTGCACTGTACCCACAGCACGCCTGTGTCTGCTGTGCACCACACCACACAGATGTGAACCCTCTGTGCTTTGTGGCCTACATTGAAAAATGACACAGGCCCATATTTTTTTCATGCACCGATCTTTATTCTATCTTTAAGAGCAGATACCATTGTGCAACCTTTTGGACATGTTGGGATCCACACTTGAAGCCCTCTGTTTTGTTTGGACAGGTCACAGGTTTATTGAATTTGAATATAAATCTCAACAATGCACAGGATTGAGGCCATATTTAAATGATACATCCCCACAAGCAAAATTTGCCATTTTTACTATGCCTTCCTGCAGGAGTACAGATCTCTGTGCCTGTACATTCCATGCATTTTATATGATCTAAATTAGTCTATTTCCATCTGATGAAATATTAATGTTTTCTACTTGCTGGTTTACATAAGAAAGATATCAGCCAAGGTAATCACGTAAAAACAGCCCATCTCTTCAAAATGTCACACTGTAGGCACAGGCCCATGTAACTATACCTTATAAATGATGGAGACAGGCATATGGTCTTCATAAGCAATGTGTTTGATGGGCAACATACTAATATAATATAAAAATCCTAAAAGTTTTCTATAGAACCTCCCCTACTCCACCATATAAAATTCAAAATGCTAACCACAACATACAAGGCCCCCCAGCTACATCACCAACCTCATCTGCAGATATCGGCCAAATCGTCCCCTCCGCTCCTCTCATGACCTCCTGCTCTCTAGCTCCCTTGTTACCTCCTCTCATGCTCGCCTTCAGGACTTCTCCAGAGCCTCTCCCATTCTCTGGAACTCCCTGCCCCGGTATATCCGATCAGCCTTGAACCTGTCCACCTTTAGGAGATTACTGAAAACTCACTTATTCAGGGAAGCCTATCCCACACCCACCTAACAACTGTCCCCGAGTCACATCCATCAAATCATTCCCTGCATCTATTACCTTTTGTACCACCACCCCCTCCCTTTAGAATGTAAGAAGTATGAGCAGGGCCCTACTGTCCCTTCTGTATTGAACTGTACTATAATTGTGCTGCCCCCCCTCTACATTGTAAAGCACTGTGTAAACTGTTGGCGCTATATAAATTGTGTATGATAATAATAATATAGAAGGAAGAAAGCTAAAGGCATATTACACATTGGATTATTATTTTTTGCATTCAAGCTTGCAGAGCATTGCACCCGTGAACAGTGGAGCCATTGGCTCTTGCTGCTGTCAATCAGATGCAGTGAGAAGGAAGTGGGGGTGGGTCTAAATCCCACTGTGTAAGTATATGGAGTGCGGCTCCATAGACACACAGGTTGGGAGCGAATGGACTATGCTCTCCCCATAGCCAGCGGCTGGCTATGGTAGTCCATTAAAAGAAAAGAAGGAGCCAAGATTGCCACGGGGACCCCAGAAGAGGCGGACCAGGACCACTCTATACTACTACTACACTTTATACTACTGCACATAGCAAGTAAGTATAAAATGTTTGTTATTTTTAAAAAATGTTGACTTTAGTAACACTTTAAGTGTTACTTATCTGCAAAAGACAAAATACAGGTCTTCTGTCCTGCCATTCAGGGCTGTGCTGTGTGGCAGAGCTGTGTCAATATCAGAACAGGATAGGAAAAAAAATCCTTTGGCAGGTAAAATAACTTTTTTTTTCTGTATTTTAATTGTCTATTTATCTGTTTTGCTAGACTTCAGCTTTATATTTACTTTAATATGGCCATATTGAAGTGCTGTCTTCTGTGAACCAAACAACAATGATTTATGCATCTCAGATAATTATTTACTATAGTAGGACTGGTATGAGGGAATTATGGAGGGTTCCATTTCTTAAAATTCTAGTTGTCTGGCTGTTGTGCTGACCTTATGTCCTAAATCATTTTAGAGTGACTGGAACAAGCAGTAAGATCAGGAAAGTTATAGAAACATTTACTTTTGCAGAATTATTCTGCATCAGCCTCTTAAATTGTTGAAGCCAGAGGAACAGTATAATAGCCCAGAAACTAATAAAGCACGTTTAAGCATGGTTTACAAACTGGTATTAAGAAAGACCCAGTGGTGAAGTCTTCTGCCATTAAAGTGGTTGTAAACTAGAAATGGAACAAATACTCCCCAGTCTGGTTTGCAACAGAACTCTCAAACATTGCAAAAGTTCGGACCCAAACCGTGAACCCTGTTAAAGTCTATGGGCCCCCGAACTGGAAACTTCAAAAGTGCCCATTGAAAAGGCTTATATGCAAGTTATTGGTCATAAAAAGAGTATGGGGGCCCAGGTACTGCCTTGAGGGACATGTCTCAATGCAATTTTTTTTTTAAAGATAGTTTTTACTTTTAAATGAGACAGAGAGAAAACGCACATTAGTCATTTCTATAACAAGATCCCTGGTACAAGCTTTCACAAACAGCAAAAAAGTAAACGTTCTTCAAATTTCAAAACCATATAAAGGAAAACGAAGTAATCTCAGACTGTATCCCTCCAAAAGTCATTACATCATTGAAGATGCTACATAAATATGTCAGGAACTCTAACTATACAAAACTGAAAAAGACAACCCTTAGACCACTTTCACACTGAGGCGCTTTTCAGGCGCTTTCACGCTAAAAACAGCGCCTAAAAAGCTCATGAAAACTTATTTCCATTAAAATCAATGAACGCTTTCACACTGGGGCAGTGTGCTCCCCAATGAAATGAATGGAAAGCTCTTCAAAAGCGTCTGAAAAGCACTTCAAAAGCGCTCAGTGTTTTTACTGGCAGTTTAGAAGCGCTTCAGTGTGAAAGTGGCCTAACTACCAAGGGCCAATAAGAAGAGAATGGCAAACAAAAGAAAGAGAACAAAAGAGATGAAAAAGGAAAAAAGAGAAAGAGACATAAACCTGGAGAGAGGTGTACAGCATGAAGCGCATAGGGAGTGAGCCCAAGCTAGCCACCTCCCCTAAAAAAGATTTTTAAAGGAGCAGTGATTATAATGATGCTTAAAGTGAAACGAAAAAAAAAATCCCTTAAATATAGTGCTGCCTGTAATGTGGCTCATCCGTACCGTGTATAGAGCCTGCTGCAGCAAAACTGACATTTATAAAGAAAACAAATGGTATTTACGGTAAATAGATTTTCCCTGCAAGCTTTCTTTATTTGGACAAGCTGGAATTTAGATTCAGCGCATGTGGGTGGCAGAGAATTTTTTTTTTTATGATGCAGCAGCTGGGGCAGAGAAATTTGTCTGCTATACTCTACAGCTGCTAGTGTGCTGCTGGCAGATGTGTTGCAAGGTCCTGTGAGACCCTTTGCTATACCATCATCCCTGTCAGTGGAGGCTGCTGAGAGGTCATGAGATATAGTGGGGGTAGACATGAAAGGTGAGGAGAAGAAATTGTGCCTCTTGTGTGGGGGAAGTTAAATGCCTTGTCAAGCATGTGGTACCCAAATGGCTGGTGGTTTTGCCATGCTTGATGTGCTTACGGCAGAGATTGCAAACTGCCACAGTGCGATCAGCTGCACATGTGCTAAAAAAGGCCCACACAGCTGAGCTGTGGGAAGTTGGTCAGGAAGTTCCAACAGCTCCACAATCTGATGGAATGGGGTATTGGGAATTGGGCTGTTCTCTACTCTTTCATGATGGCTGCCTCTGGAGGACAATCCACCTCATCGGGGTTGTTTCTCCCCCTGGCTTTCCTCCTCTGTTCTATCTGGCATCCAAGTCGCGTCAGTGACCTTATCATTATCATCTCCTCCCTCCTCATCATTACTGGAGCCAACTTGGCAATACGCTGCGGCTGGGGGAACATTACTGCCAATTTGCAGTTTTTCAGTGTTCTCCCCTCTCTGTAGGCTCATGTTCCTCTACCTCACAATCCACATCAGAATCAAGAAATGTCTGTGCATCCTCAAGAAATAATTCAACTGAGTCCTCCATGCATGATGGTGGGGCTATGTCAGGAGTAGCGGTGGACAAAGAGTCAGAATGAGCTGCTCTGGCAGCTGTACTGGACTGCCCTCTAGTATCCGTTTGGGTCATAGAGGATGAGGAGGATGAGGATGTTTTAGTAAGCCAGTCCACCATCAACTCTGCATGCTGTGACTGGATAGCATGGGCAACATTACTAAACAGAGACAAATGTACAGTGCCTGAGGATGGACCACGTCCACCTTTGCCTGTTGAAACAGATGCAAACGTGGAAACATTTCCCTCTCTGTGTTGGCCACCCAGACATGATGGGGGGGGGGGGGGGTCTTATTACTCAAATTTAATATAAACTGGGAAATGTGTGATTGGATGCACTTTATTAAATGAAAAGTGGTGTTTGCTGCTCTTTAAATTGAAGGCTGACAGAAATGTAAAATCTATAAGAAAATTTCAAAAAGTCCGTGGGAGCACACACACGGTCGCATTTTCCTACCAAATTTCTGGCAGAATTTCCGATCTTGTGTACGCGGCATTAGACTCCACAATTACAGAGGTCTAACAGCACGTAATAGTTGCTACTGGATAGATGGCTGGATCGGAAATTCCCCCGATTTAAACACCAATACCCGTTTTCAAAATATAATAATACTCAACATAACAGAGCTCCACAGTGTAGCGTTACAGACACCAATTTATTAAAAGAGAATAGGTACTCACAAATATTAACAAAAGCATCCCACATACCACAGAAATTCTCTGTTGTCTCCTGCGGGTGTGATGATGTCACTGGTGACGTAATCACGCCCGCAGGAGGGAGTGTAGCATTTCTGTGATATGCCTGATTGTATGTAATATGTAGATATAACATAAATATTTATTACCTCTCACAGAGATCTCAGCACTGCCTCCATCTGCTGTTCTTTCCTAAAGGACAGAGACATTTTGTTGTCAGACATTATCTAAAGCCAGCATGTATTTCAGTCATGCAAATCCTGTTACCTGTGCAAACTTTGGCTGCATTAAAGGGGCGTTACGGCCGCAATTTTTTTTTTTTTTAAAAGTTAGCAGCTACAAACACTGTAGCTGCTGACTTTTTATAAGGACACTTACCTGTCCAGCAAGCCCACAATGTCGCCCCCCCTGAGGCGGATCAGTCCATCGGATCGGCTGCCGGCGCCGCCATCTTAACGAAGGGAAACAGGCAGTGGAGGCTTGCGGCTTCACTGCCCGTTTCCTACTGCGCATGCGTGAGTCGTGCGGCGCTTTGTGAATGGCCCGTTGTTTTCTGGGACACACACATGTCCCAGAACACGACTGGGCAGCTTGCTGAAGAGGAGGAAGCGCCACGGAATAGGAAGAGGCAGATTAGGAAGACTGTTTAGCAACAAGGGCTTCTGGTAAATTAAATATATATTTTTTCAAATGTATTTTTGTTTTATTTTTTTGAGAATATTAATGCAAATTTTCATTTTAGGGTGGCCCTCCACTTTAAGAAAAAGCTGGTGCATATCAGTCCCTCTGTCACCTTGTCTTGCTACATAGTTACAGTGGTGCAAGCTTTTCACAAGGGAGAAGAGACTGAAGAGATGTTTCCAAAAAGCTAAATGCATCATCTCAGCACTGGCATAGTCACTTTAATCAAGTTCAAGGGCTGTTTTTTTATGATAAAAGGTACAGCTTTTATGAAAAAATGATTCTGTCACTATGACATGTCAGGAATCGTGTCATGAAGATTTGTAAGGTTGCTGAAATGTCCACATTACTAGTGATTAAAGACTACCCATTGCTATCAGAAATTGTTCAGTTCATCTTGCATGTTTACAGTGAACTTACAATGAATATATTACAATAAGCATGGCTCTATATGCATACTTTCTGTCCCTGCTTCAATATAGATCAACTTAATTTCTCTCCAAATATCATACACAATATTATTAACTTTTCTCTTTTGTGAGTTCAGCAAAACTTGGCACTCATACTGCTATGTAGGTCCATCAAAGGTTTATTAGATCATGCACTTTTTGAGGAATGTGTCTACCACAATGCATATACATATATCCTGATCAATATTCCAAGCATGCAATGTGCTTAATCTACCAAGCAAGAATGATTTGCATATTTATTGTTTTTTTTTTTTTTTCTTCTTATCAAGACATGTTCACTGTTCTTGATGATTTGATGTGCACTTACTACAGCAATCAGGAAAAGTAAATGTAGAGTGTACAGCAGCAGTTTTAGAAATTACATGGTTAATTTTCAAGCAAGTGTTTAGGCATTGCTGCTAAAAATATTTCAGGACTATAAACTGCAGTATATAGCACTTTTTTTCCAGTGGACATATCACAGATTATGAATTGCAGCTGTTCACTAAAGCAATAGCTTTAAATACATAGGGGAGATTTACTAAAGCTGGTGCATACAGAACCTGGTGCAGCTGTGCATGGTAACCAATCAGCTTTTAGGTTTGAGCCTGGGTTAACCCTGCCGCGACTTTGAATCAGACATCCCTGCACGACTTCATCACGGCTCGCATACGACTTCTTTAACAGAAGTCAATACAAGTCGTATTGAAGTCGCACCAAAAGTAGTGCAGGAACCTTTTCCTAAGACAAGAATGGTTCCATTGCCGTTAATGGGGCGTGACTTGTCATGTGACTTTGAACTCTCAAGTCCCATGACAAGCTGCGGCACTGTGAACCAGGGCTTATTGTCAAAGCTTAATTGAGCAAGCTGAAGTTATAAGCTTATCGGTTACTATGCACAGCTGCACCAAATTCTGTGTGCACCAGTTTTAGTAAATCTCCCCAGTAATGTATACTTGTGACGAGACTAGGCACATTAAAGTTTTTACATTTTCTGAAAAATTGTTAAAATCACTTTAACACAAGCCCTCGTTCACCTCTATAGCTATATGCATTATATCAGCAAATAGTTGTATCAGCAAAAGTCCACAGGTACTCCTATAAGTACTAGTATATATACTAGAGCAGCGCTATTGTCACTTCTCTGTATGACAAGCTTCCATATGTTTATAAACACATGAGGAAATATAGATGACAGGCGGTGATGAGATAAAGTCCAAAAGACACAGGATGTGGTCCTAAACCTGGATAGTCTCACACCAAGATCCTCCAAAATGTGTGTCACACTCCCCTTAGAGGTTCTCACTCACCAGGTGTAAGCATTAAAACAGCCTTTAATATGCCAAGAAGTACACAATCCACATCTTAAGTAGGATCAGAACCGCCAATCACCTCCGCAGGGACTCGGATACATAGAAAAAAAACTCCCCATAGCATGATTCCGTTTATCTTTTATTGTCACCAACTTCAAAGAATAACAGTTTCCAAAATCTTCCAATAGATAAAATGTACAAAGGAGTGTACTATATAGCGTTACTAACAGCTCTTAATAGCAGCAGGACGTTCACCATAAAAGCACAGCGGAATGCAAAGCGTTGTTTCTGGTCGCGGTAAGGTAAAGGCGTTTCATCATCAAGACTTTGTCAAAGGGTGGCCCTTTGACAAAGCCCTACTATCCAGCATTAGGACCACATGCTGTGTCTTTTGGACTTTTTCTCATCACCACCTGTCATCTATATTTCCTCATGTGTTTATAAACATATGAAAGCTTGTCATACGGAAAAGTGACAATAGTGCTACCCTAAATTATCAAGGGGTTAAATGTGTTCCCTCACTGTGTGTTCTAACTGTGGGAGGATGGGAGTGACTAGAGGAGGAGACAGATCGTGTGTTCCTACTTAGTAGGAACATGCGATCTGTCTCCTCTCCCCTGACAGAACCGGGATTTGCGTGTTTACACACACACACATATCCCCGTTCTCATTCTGTCACGGCAGGTTGGCATGGCTGCGCAAATCAGCGTAGGTATACGTTGGCGCCTTAAGACGATATTGCAGGCGCGCGCCTGCTCCAATTTGCTATAGCAGGGGAAAAAATTCCTTCCTGATCCCCAAGAGGCAATAGGATTTTCCCTGGATCAACTTTACCTATAAATGTAAGTACCCCATTATATTATGTACATTTAGGAAAGTATCCAGATAGAGCTTTCTGTTGGTGGTATTTAATCGTCCACTGGGTTTTTAATTCTTTTGCTAAACAAACGAAAAAATACCGAACATTTTGAAAAAAAAATGTTTTTCTTATTTTCTGGTATAAAATTTTGTAAATAAGTAATTTTTTCTCCTTCTTGTGCGCTGATGAGACTGCACTGATTGGCACTAATAGGCTTCACTGATGAGGTGGCACTGGTGAGCACTGATGAGAAGGCACTGATGGACACTGATAGGCAGCACTGGTGGACACTGACAGGCAGCAATGATGGGCACTGATTGGCGGCACTGATAGGTGGTACTGATGGGCACTAATGATAGACATCACTGATGGGCACTAACAGGCATCACTGATGGGGAAAGGTAGCATTCATGAGCACTATTGTGGCTGCACTGATGATCAGGACACTGATGATCAGTGCCCTGATTATCAGTGTAGGTGCCCCCTGTGTGGATTACTGCTTACCGGCGATCACAGATCCCTGCTGATGTACGCCGCAGGGGGGCGCGCAAGAAGATCAAGGGGGACATCGATAGACACCCTCCTGGAAATGTGAGACCACGCTGTATCCGTGTTTTATGTCACATTCATAAAACAGTGAATGTGTATTTTACCAAATTCTCACTGTAGTTAAATCAGTTGCTGAAATGTTAAATATATGCACCAAAAAGAAACACCTGTAGTGAATGTTTGGTGAATTTCATATTTAGGCTTGGTTCACATATCCTTACTGCTTTATAAATATACCCCAGAGTGTTTACATTAGAGCACTAGTAGGCTGCAAGGGTTCAAAGATACCTTTGCTTTTGTTGTAAATTTGAAGATGCACCTCTCTACAAAACCTATAGCTCAGAGGTAAATGTGGAGTTTATTTAAAGGGTTTTACTGCCTGTTAGAATGGGTAACCAGCACAGGTTCACTTTAAGTAATTATATCCCTTGCATTAATTTCCTGTGATTTCACTTTAAAATAAACATAAGTTAAAATGCCTTTTGCTACTGTCAAAGTCAAGTCTGATCCTTTATAAAATTATGATCATATGCCTTCATATAATTTATATTAGCAATCGGGGCAGAAAAAAAAGCCCCTGGGCACACTTTTAGGGACTGGTTTCAAAGTGATTAAAACACATTAAGCCAAGAGCTGAAAAAGTCAGATGTTAAATCTTGAATCTGTCAACAAAGAGGAATGCAAGCCAATACTATGAAATGATAAGGCGTCTGATTTATGTAGATTATTGGGTAGGAAGAGATTATGTGCAGAATGCTCATTTGCAAGCCACTGCTGACAATATTTGGCTGTAGTGGAAGCACGTTATCATTTCTCATAACGTCTTTTTCATTACATGTTTTGCAAAAAATGAAAAGCTTTATGATGAAATGTGAATGGCCAATCCTTTAAAATTGCAGACATGTCTACTTTCAAATTTGATTGTTTATATTTTCAGATATAACATGCAGACACAATTATACATATACAGTGGTGTGAAAAAGTGTTTGACCCCTTCCTCATTTCCTGTTCCTTTGCATGTTTGTCACACTTAAGTGTTTCGGAACATCAAACCAATTTAAACAATAGTCAAGGACAACACAAGTAAACACAAAATGCAATTTGTAAATGAAGGTGTTTATTATTAAAGGTGAAAAAAAATCCAAACCATCATGGCCCTGTGTGAAAAAGTGATTGCCCCCCTTGTTAAAACATACTATAACTGTGGTTGTCCACACCTGAGTTCAATTTCTCTAGCCATACCCAGGCCTGATTATTGCCACACCTGTTCACAATCAAGGCATCACTTAAATAGGAGCTGCTTGACACAGTAAGGTCCACCAGAAGATCCTTAAAAGCTACACATCATGCCGAGACCCAAAGAAATTCAGGAACAATTGAGAAAGAAAGTAATTGAGATCTATCAGTCTGGAAAGGGTTATAAAGCCATTTCCAAAGCTTTGGGAATCCAGCGAACCACAGTGAGAGCCATTATCCACAAATGGCGAAGACATGGAACAGTGGTGAACCTTCCCAGGAGTGGCCGGCCGCCCAAAATTACCCCAAGAGCGCAGCGACGACTCATCCAAGAGGTCACAAAAGACCCCACAACAACGTCCAAGGAACTGCAGGCCTCACTTGCCTCAGTTAAGGTCAGCGTTCATGCCTCCACCATCAGGAAAAGACTGGGCAAAAATGGCCTGCATGGCAGAGTTCCAAGGAGAAAACCACTGCTGAGCAAAAAGAACATCAAAGCTCGTCTCAATTTCTCCACAACACATCTTGATGATCCCAAGACTTTTGGGACAACATTCTGTGGACCGATGAGACAAAAGTGGAACTCTTTGGAAGGTGTATGTCCAAGTATATCTGGCGTAGAAGGAACACTGCATTTCAGAAAAAGAACATTATACCAACAGTAAAATATGGTGGTGGTAGTGTGATGGTCTGGGGCTGTTTTGCTGCTTCAGGACCTGGAAGACTTGCCGTGATAAAAGGAACTATGAATTCTGCTGTCTACCAAGAGATCCTGAAGGAGAATGTCCGACCATCTGTTCGTGTACTCAAGCTGAAACGAACTTGGGTTCTGCAGCAGGACAATGATCCTAAACACACCAGCAAGTCCACCACCGAATGGCTGAAGAAAAACAAAATGAAGACTTTGGAGTGGCCTAGCCAAAGTCCTGACCTGAATCCTATTGAGATGTTGTGGTATGACCTTAAAAAAGGCCGTTCATGCTCGAAAACCCTCTAATGTAACTGAATTAGGACAATTCTGCAAAGATGAGTGGGCCAAAATTCCTCCAGGACGCTGTAAAAGCCTCATTTCACGTTATCGCAAACGCTTGGTTGCAGTTGTTGCTGCTAAGGGTGGCCCAACCAGTTATTAGGTTTAGGGGGCAATCACTTTTTCACACAGGGCCATGATGGTTTGGATTTTTTTTCACCTTTAATAATAAACACCTTCATTTACAAATTGCATTTTGTGTTTACTTGTGTTGTCCTTGACTATTGTTTAAATTGGTTTGATGTTCCGAAACACTTAAGTGTGACAAACATGCAAAGGAACAGGAAATGAGGAAGGGGGCAAACACTTTTTCACACCACTGTATACAGGTAGAATGAATAATACCCCTTAATCAGGTGAAATTAATTGTATAAGGGTATAGAGACTTTAATGATCTATTGTAGTATATTGATGCTTAGTTTTATATGCTTGGTTTTCCATAAACAAAACACAGTAGACATGCATGTGTAATTAAAACATTATATTTGACATAACATATCACTATTTTGTCTCAAGCCTCCACCTTACACCTATAGATTTTATACACATTGATCTTATGCAAGGCAAGTTTTGCTCAGCACAATATACTACAGAGATAAAAATAAAGAGATTGTCTGTACATCCACCAAATATTTCACTGTCCCTTGACCATTTTTGGTGTCTTAATTGCATTAATGACATTAATAGTAATTTTTGTTAGAAGAAATCTGTGCTTTGAAAATATGGTGAGAGAGAGTCCAGAGAAGGGGAACAAAACAAATAAAGGGACTGGAGGACATTAGTTATGAGTAGGGATGGGCCCGGTGTTCGATTCAAACCCATGTTCGAATCGAACATCGGGCGTTCGCCCGTCTGGCGAGCCCAGAACTATTTGGGCCGCTCGCATCAAATTTGTGTGATGCGAGCGGCCCCGCAATGCATTGCGCCAGTCGCAGTGCAATGCTGGCTGATGATTGGCCAAGCATGCACTGTGACCCTGCATGCTTGGCCAATAACAGCGCCGGCAGCGAGGAGAGCCATAATTGGCTACAGGCAGGATGCCTGTAGCCAATTATAGCTCAGGGGCTTTAGTACACGCCCCACGGTATAAGAGGCCGCCGCAGCGGTGGCCTCGCATATTGTGATATTGTGTTTCAGTGTCAGCGTGTCAGTGTGCTGCTGACTGCTGAGAATATGTGCTCTATTTCTGGGGATTTGTGTGTGCGTGCTGTTAGTACAGCATTGCAGTATCACATCTGGGGGGTGTCTATAGGTTGCCTGTGAAGGGGGGCAGGTTTCCTGTGCTTAGAACTGTCCCTGCAAAAAGTGTAATTTTTGCAGGGAAAAAAGCTATTTAAAAGCACTCGCGGCTAATGAATTGAGAGAACTGTCATTCATTGATAAAAAACTAAAAAAAAAAAAGCGTGGGGGTCCCCCCAAATTCAATAACCAGGCCCTTCAGGTCTGGGATGGATATTAAGGGGGACCCCAGCCAAAAAAAAAAAATGGCGTAGGGTCCCCCTCAAAATCCATACCAGACCCTTGAGGTCTGGTATGGATTTTAAGGGGAACACCAGCCCAAAAAAATGGCGTGGGGTCCCCCTCAAAATCCATACCAGACCCTTATCCGAGCATGCAACCTGGCAGGCCGCAGGATAAGAGGGGGGACGAGAGCGCCCCCCCCCCCCTCCCGCCTGAACCGTACCAGGCCACATGCCCTCAACATTGGGAGGATGCTTTGGGGGTCTGAGACCCCCAAAGCACCTTGTCCCCATGTTGATGAGGACAAGGGCCTCTTCCCCACAACCCTGGCCGGTGGTTGTGGGGGTCTGCAGGCGGGGGGGTAATCGGAATCTGGAAGCCCCCTTTAACAAGGGGACACCCAGATCCCCCCCCCCCGTGTGAAATGGTAAGGGGGTACAAAAGTACCCCTACCATTTCACCAAAAAAGTGTCAAAAATGGTAAAAATGACAGGAGACGGTCTTTGACAATTCCTTTAATAAAATCTTCTTTCTTCTGGTCTTCCTTTCTTCATCCTTCAGTTTCTTCATCTTCTCCTTCCGGCATCTTCTTCCATCATCTTCTTCCTCCGATCCGCTATTTCTTGCGCTGGTCTTCTCGACCTTCTCGTCCGGCATCTTCTTCCATGGCGTCGGCGTCGGTGTCTCTTCTTGGGCCGCTCCTC
>CM053036.1:169545663-169588094 GCA_028564925.1 Lithobates sylvaticus
AAGATTTCCTAAACGCCTGTGTCCCTCAAAGTATAATAAAGAAAATATCTTTAAAGGAAATCTGTACTGAGGCAAATATAAATGCTGTAATTGCTAACCTTCTTCTAAAAAAACAGAGTTCTCTGGCTGTCTCTTGAAAAACAAATATATATATTTTGGGCAAGGTAGGTAGAGATACGTTTAGTCTATCACATCCCACAATTGAATAGATAAATATGACAGTAGGCTATAGTGTGCATGAACACTAGCCAATACCCCTGGGGGATGCTTGGAGTGGAGATAGACACTAGAGAGGTGTATGCTCTTAATAAAGTAAAATGATTTATTAAAGAAAAATTGTACAAATGAGTGCTAAATAGAGTTCAGTATGTTTGCATACATAATAGGGTATGCTTGTACAGTTTTAACACGTCAACAGCATAAACATACAAACACGTTGTGACAATTAAGAACTTGCTTGATACATGAAAGATAAGGATGATGCCAACATGTTTCGGACTTGGTCCTTTGTCAAGGCAACTAGGTATCCTTTAGATTCACATCTAAATGTGTGTAAGAATCATAGGGTTAGTAAATATACATTGAGGCAAATAATACAGTCATTTAAACCATTGCTATGTACAACCAGTACAATGCATGAAAATTTGTATGGAAATAAGACAGGTACTCACATGAAATGCCAATATTCATATTTGCCTCAGGGGAAACCACTAGTCGTGGTGTAGAGAGGTACAAACAAGTGAGTGTTGTAAAAACAAGAGAGAGGTGGCCACTAAGGATGAGCCCGGTGTTCGATTCGAACCCATGTTCGAATCGAGCACCGGTGTTCGCTCGCTCGGCGAGCCCAGAACTATTGGGACCGCTCGCATCAAATTCGTGATGCGAGCGGCCCCGCAATGCATTGCGGCCCGCGCAGTGCAATGCTGGCTGATGATTGGCCAAGCATGCACTGTGACCCCGCATGCTTGGCCAATCACAGCGCCGGCAGCGAGGAGAGCCATAATTGGCTACAGGCAGGATGCCTGTAGCCAATTATAGCTCAGGGGCTTTAATACACGCCCCACGGTATAAGAGGCCGCCGCGGCGGCGGCCTCGCATATTATGTTTCACTCACAGTGTCAGCGTGTCAGTGTGCTGCTGACTGCTGACAACAATATGTTCTTTATTTCTGGGGATATGTGTGTGCATGCTGTTAGAACAGCATTGCAGTATCACATCTGGGGGGGTGTCTATAGGTAGCCTGTGAAGGAGGGCAGGTTTCCTGTGCTTAGAACTTTCCCTGCAAAAAAGTGTCATTTTTGCAGGAAGAAAGCTATTTAAATCACTCGCGGCTAATGAATTGATGGCTCCTGTAACACAGAGAGCTGTCATTCATTAATAAAAAACAAAAAAAAAAGCGTAGGGGTCCCCCCAAATTCAATAACCAGGCCCTTCAGGTCTGGGATGGATATTAAGGGGGATCCCAGCCAAAAAAAAAAAAAAAAAATGGCGTAGGGTCCCCCTCAAAATCCATACCAGACCCTTGAGGTCTGGTATGGATTTTAAGGGGAACCCTAGCCAAAAAAAATGGCGTGGGGTCCCCCTCAAAATCCATACCAGACCCTTATCCGAGCACGCAACCTGGCAGGCCGCAGGAAAAGAGGGGGGGACGAGAGCGGCCCCCCCTCTCGCCTGAACCGTACCAGGCCACATGCCCTCAACATTGGGAGGATGCTTTGGGGGTCTAAGACCCCAAAAGCACCTTGTCCCCATGTTGATTAGGACAAGGGCCTCTTCCCCACAACCCTGGCCGGTGGTTGTGGGGGTCTGCGGGCGGGGGGCTTATCGGAATCTGGAAGCCCCCTTTAACAAGGGGACCCCCAGATCCCGGCCCCCCCCCTGTGTGAAATGGTAAGGGGGTACAAAAGTACCCCTACCATTTCACCAAAAAAGTGGCAAAAATGGTAAAAAGGACAGGAGACAGTCTTTGACAATTCCTTTATTAAAATCTTCTTTCTTCTTTCTTCATCCTTCGGTTTCTTCATCTTCTCCTTCCTTCATCTTCTTCCATCTTCTTCTTCCATTTTCTTCTTCCTCCGATCCGCTTCTTCTTGCGCTGGTCTTCTCGTCCTTCTCGTCCGGCATCTTCTTCCGTCGGCGTCGGCGTCGGTGTCTCTGTCTCTTCTTGGGCCGCTCCGCGCAATGGGAGGCTCCCGCTGTGTGAGGCTCCGCTCCGTCTGACAGGTCTTTTATAATGGAGGGCACCTGGTGACCCCGCCCCCTCTGACGCACAGGGACGTCATGGGGAATTCCATGATGGCTTTCCCCATGATGTCAGAGGGGGGCGGGGTCACCAGGTGCCCTCCGTTTTAAAAGACCTGTCAGATGGAGTGGAGCCTCACACAGCGGGAGCCTCCCATTGCGCGGAGCGGCCCAAGAAGACACCGACACCGACGCCGACGCCGACGGAAGAAGATGCCGGACGAGAAGGACGAGAAGACCAGCGCAAGAAGAAGCGGATCGGAGGAAGAAGAAAATGGAAGAAGAAGATGGAAGAAGATGAAGGAAGGAGAAGATGAAGAATCCGAAGGATGAAGAAAGAAGAAAGAAGATTTTAATAAAGGAATTGTCAAAGACTGTCTCCTGTCCTTTTTACCATTTTTGCCACTTTTTTGGTGAAATGGTAGGGGTACTTTTTGTACCCCCTTACCATTTCACACAGGGGGGGGGCCGGGATCTGGGGGTCCCCTTGTTAAAGGGGGCTTCCAGATTCCGATAAGCCCCCCGCCCGCAGACCCCCACAACCACCGGCCAGGGTTGTGGGAAGAGGCCCTTGTCCTAATCAACATGGGGACAAGGTGCTTTTGGGGTCTTAGACCCCCAAAGCATCCTCCCAATGTTGAGGGCATGTGGCCTGGTACGGTTCAGGCGAGAGGGGGGGCCGCTCTCGTCCCCCCCTCTTTTCCTGCGGCCTGCCAGGTTGCGTGCTCGGATAAGGGTCTGGTATGGATTTTGAGGGGGACCCCACGCCATTTTTTTTGGCTAGGGTTCCCCTTAAAATCCATACCAGACCTCAAGGGTCTGGTATGGATTTTGAGGGGGACCCTACGCCATTTTTTTTTTTTTTTTTTTTTTTGGCTGGGATCCCCCTTAATATCCATCCCAGACCTGAAGGGCCTGGTTATTGAATTTGGGGGGACCCCTACGCTTTTTTTTTTTTCATTTTTTTTTTTTTTTTATCAATGACTTTTTTTTATGAATGAGTTTCAATGAATCACTGTTCTCTGTGTTACGTGAGCCGTGAATTAACATTAGCCGCGAGTGATTTTAAATAGCTTTTTTACTTTCAAAAATGACACTTTGCGCAGAGACTTGCTAGGAAAAAGGCCTCAACAGGTTACAAGGTCCAATACAGGGCCTGAGCAAAAAAGCCCAAGTGCTGTAGCAGGCAAATAGCGGAGCCAGGCAGTATATGGCTGAAAAATAGAGTATAAGTATAAGAATAGTAAAAATAGAGTATAAATATAAGAGTGGTAATATGGTAGTGTAGAGGTGCATAAGCAGCCCTATGTGGCAAAGCGCTGTTGTTACCTGGATAAAAATCGCTTGGGTGAGGGATCAGTCAGCTCTGGATCATCAGCAGCATGTACTGAGGCCATCTGATGTGTAGGTATATATGTACTCATGTAATGACAATCAGCTGGATAGAGGTGTGGGGTTCTGAGCTGAGGGATCTGCTGATTGGCTGATTTTGCCTGTGAGGAGAAGGCGCCTCAGCGCCATAGGTGTATCTCCAATGAGGACCTCTGACGGGGCGGCGCCGGGCGTGAGCGCATCATCACGGCGGGGTCACGTCCGGCGTCGTGACGTCACCGACGCGGGAAAGGCCGCTGACGACCTGATGCGCTCCAGGGTGGAGTGCAAACAGGAAGTGGACCGGCGGAATGGTCCATGAGACAGCGGAGAGTTGGCGCATGCGCAAAGGGAAAGCTGCGCATGCTTGCCAAGTCTTACCCGCGCCGGGTAACCAAGTAGAGGAAAAGCAAGCTATTGTATCTAAGATTAAACAGCAATCTTGAGTAGAGATCTTGAATTGGCAATGACTATTTGGGAAAGTCATGTGTTGTACCCGGAAGCAGAATGTAATATATGGCATGTAACATTGAATAGGGTGGGCACATCGCAGATTACAACAAATATTGCAAAAAGGTATATTACAAGGATTGTGGTTTATGTGGGTGCTGGGATGTGGGAAATAAAGTCAGAGATCTAGTTCACAGACTCCGGTTTCAAAACCGTCAAGATAGGGCTTAAAGTTGAAGGCCTCATTGAGGCCAGGGGGTGAGGTAGCGTTAAGATGGAAAATCCATCGAAGTTCGCTTTGTAGTAGCGCTTTGTTATAGTCACCACCTCGGGCAGGGGGTGGGATATGATCTAGGGCTTTAAATGAGATTTTGGGGATAGCGTCTTGATGGACAAAATTGCAGTGTCGCCCCAGAGGTAAGTCTGGATCTCTCTGGTTAGCACTGCTGATATGGCCATAAATTCGCTTCCAAAAGGGTAGTTTGGTCTTGCCCACATAGAAGCACCCACATTCACATTCAAGTAGATAAACAATGCCGACTGAGCGGCAATTGACATAGTGTTTGGGAAAAAACCGTTGACCGTTGGGTAAAACATTGTGTATGTTGGATTTGGATAAATATTTGCAATAATTGCAATTGCCACATGGAAATGTGCCCTTTATTTGCTTCTGGGATTTATTACTGCTTTTGTATTCACTAATAATGAGTTTATCTCGAAGGGAGGGAGCACGTCGATAGGTAATTAAAGGTTTTGGTGGGACAAAGGGGGAAAGGGTCCTATCTGTGGCAATAATATGCCAATGTTTCAAAAGTATTTGGGAAATCTCGTTGTGTTGTTGGCAATAATTTGTAATAATTCGTAATGGAGGTTGAGTAGACGGCCCAGTTGGTTTGGGGGTAAGTAAAAGAGAGCGTGATTTGGATTTCGCTTTTTTGTATGCGTCTTTAAGGACGCTATTTTTGTAGCCCCGTGCCCGTAACCTATTACGTAGCACGGAGGCCTCGTGTTCAAAGGAGGTATCCGTCGAGCAATTGCGTCGAGCACGTAGATATTGGGCAAAAGGAATAGATTTCAGTAAGGGCTGTGGGTGAAAGCTAGAAGCAGCTAAAATGGTGTTACCGGCCGTGGGTTTCCGGAACAATTGACTCTGTAGTTGTCCATGTCTTTCCTTGCTAAGCGTTAGGTCAAGGAAAGAGATAGAACTATGACTGTAAGTCATTGTAAATTTGAGGTTAAGAGAGTTAGACGTATTTAGATATTGAAGAAATTGTTGTAGAGTGTCAGTGGGGCCTTGCCATAGAATTAGAATGTCATCAATATAGCGTCGAAAGGAGGCTATATGTTTGGTATAGATGCTGGCTGCATCATCTGCAAATAGTACACGTTCCCACTCCCCCAGGTACAGATTGGCGTACGCCGGGGCGCAACAAGTGCCCATGGCGACGCCCTGTACCTGGAGGTAGTGGGACCCATTGAAGGAGAAAAAGTTGTGAGTTAAAATAAATTTGAGTGCTCTAACAATAAATAGAGACAACTCACGAGGATATATATTAGCATTAGACAAAATATGTTGAATGGCTGCAAGCCCTAAGGAATGGGGTATAGAGCTGTAAAGGGCCTCCACGTCGATGGCGACCAGGACGGTGTCGGCATCGACATGGAGGTCCGAAAGGCCTTGAAGTAAGTGTGTGGTATCACGTATGTATGAAGGTAACGCCTGTACAAGAGGCTGAAGTAATTTGTCTATGTAACGACTAAGGTTGTCAGTAAGGCAGCCGCGTCCGGAGACAATAGGTCTACCTGGTGGTCTGGGAAGGTTTTTATGCACCTTAGGTAGGGCATAAAAGGTTGCTTCTCTGGGAAATTTGGTCCTAATATATTCTGTAGTGGGCTTGTCGATGATGCATTGTCTAAAGGCATCGTCAACAAGGATGTACAATTCATGTTGGAATGATTTGATTAGTGTATTGGAAACTATGGCATACCACTCACGGTTACGTAGTATGTTGAGACACATCTCAAGGTAGTCTTTTTTATCTAGGACAACAATATTTCCGCCTTTGTCCGCCGGTTTAATCACTATAGATGGATTAGTTTTTAAATTTTGTAGGGCCAAGTGTTGATTATATGTAAAATTCTTTATTTTTGACTGAGTGGGAAAGGTTTTTAGGTGACGTATTTCGTTAGTCACTGACTGTAAAATAGTGCAGCACGTGGGTTGGTGCTGGGTGAAGGAAAAAAACTTGATTTTTTCTTTAAAGAAATGTGGTGGGGAGGGTGTTGGGGATGGTTAGGTATATCATCCTCGAGGTTTTTGAGGAGGTTTTCAAGATCAATAGTGTCAATAAGGTCGGGTGGATTATTTTCCTCAAGAAGCTCAATGAGCTGCTGAAGGGCGGTGGTTTCTGTAGCAGTGTGTAAAGCAGAATCAGAAAAAGGATTGGGGGTGTACATGCTGTGTAGTAATAATTTGCGAATGAACAAGTGTATATCTTTAATGGCAGTGAATTTGTCAAGTTGTGATACTGGACAAAAAGTGAGTCCTTTTTCTAGGACAGAAATTTCATGACAAGTGAGTGTGTGAGACGATAAATTGATGATATTAGCTGAAGGAAGTGTTAGCGTGTTGTTCGTTTGGGTTTGGGGTGCTGAGACAGTTGTTGTTGGTAAGTGTGAAGTGAGGTTCGCATTTTGTCTAAAAAATCTGCATTTTGAGATGCAGAAGGTAGAGAGTGCGATCTAACTGTCTTGGCAAAAGAGGGGGCCGCCGGCGAGTCCCCAAGGGGGGAGGCGCCGGGGGTACCCTCCATGTCAGACACATCGTCACTCGAAAAATTTGGTGTGCGTCCACGTTTGGGTTTGCGAAGACCCAAAGGAAGATTGGGTTTGTGGGGGGGATGGGATGAGGTGTGAGTCTTGTCAGTGGTGGAACGAGGGATAAGTGCCTTGGAACCAGGTCGTGTAGACATCGCAGAGCAGGTCATGCGATTTGTGTCGTTCCATTTGTATGCACGTTCTTCATGAAAAGCTTTCTTGTCACAGAAGAATTTTTTATCCTTCTGTGCAAGAATATCATGATTAAATTTATCAAAACGAGTCTTTAGTTGTTCATCTAATGAGATATAAAGAGGGTGTGTCTGAAATTGCGCGAGCTGGGTGTTAATCAGCTCAAGCTTGGTATCTAAGAGGGTCATTTGTGACTCATATTCAGTAATAAGTAGTTTCATAAGCTCATTTGAGCATTGTTTCAGGGCATTCTCCCAGGAAACCTTGAAGTCTGGGCGGATGTCCTGAAAAGTAGGAAAAATTTGTACCCGGAGGCCAAAGGGGTTGATTCCATGGGCAATATATTCTTTGAAAGATTTTATATGCCAAAATAAAGAAGCTTTCTTTTGGACTGTATGCGTAAGATTGAGAAAGGTGTATTTGAGTTGTGACTGAACATATTCATTAGACTCAAAATTATGCATGGTGTTTGTCATGCGTGTGTCCCATTCATCTCCAAGGTACAATGCCATGTTAACCTAGTAGGGTAAACAGTATATGTAATGGAAAGATAGCAATGGAAATAGGCTGTATGGAATAATATAGGGGACCGAACACGAGTGTTTGGTTTGAATGTAGAAAGGTTGTGTAAAGGGAGGCCTCGAGGAGGCAAATGTGAGAGAATATAACCACAGTATAGGTATAATAATGTATAACCTATGCTTGCCCGGTAGGGGATTTAAATGGGATAACCATTGAGAAGAAAAACAAATATATATATTTTGGGCAAGGTAGGTAGAGATACGTTTAGTCTATCGCATCCCAAAATTGAATAGATAAATATAACAGTAGGCTATAGTGTGCATGAACACTAGCCAATACCCCTGGGGGATGCTTGGAGTGGAGATAGACACTAGAGAGGTGTATGCTCTTAATAAAGTAAAATGATTTATTAAAGAAAAATTGTACAAATATATAAATGCTGAATAGAGTTCAGTATGTTTGCATACATAATAGGGTAGGCTTGTACAGTTTTAACACGTCAACAGCATAAACATACAAACACGTTGTGACAATTAAGAACTTGCTTGATACATGAAAGATAAGGATGATGCCAACATGTTTCGGACTTTGGTCCTTTGTCAAGGCAACTAGATATCCTTTAGATTCACATCTAAATGTGTGTAAGAATCATAGGGTTAGTACATATACATTGAGGCAGATAATACAGTCATTTAAACCATTGCTATGTACAACCAGTATAATGCATGAAAATTTGTATGGAAATAAGACAGATACTCACATGAAATGCCAATATTCATATTTGCCACAGGGGGAACCACTAGTCGTGGTGTAGAGAGGTACAAAAAAGTGAGTATTGTAAAAACAAGATAAAGGTGGCCACTGATGGTGGAAAGCTTGCTAGGAAGGCCTCAACAGGTTACAAGGTCCAATACAGGGCCTGAGCAAAAAAGCCCAAGTGCTGTAGCAGGCAAATAGCGGAGCCAGGCAGTATATGGCTGAAAAATAGAGTATAAATATAAGAGTGGTAAAGTGGTAGTGTAGAGGTGCATAAGCAGCCCTATATAGCAGAACGCTATTGTTACCTGGATAAAAATCGCTTGGGTGAGGGATCAGTCAGCTCTGGATCATCAGCAGCATGTACTGAGGCCATCTGATGTGTAGGTATATATGTGCTCATGTAATGACAATCAGCTGGATAGAGGTGTGGAGTTCTGAGCTGAGGGATCTGCTGATTGGCTGATTTTGCCTGTGAGGAGAAGGCGCCTCAGCGCCATAGGTGTATCTCCAATGAGGACCTCTGACGGGGCGGCGCCGGGCGTGAGCGCGTCATCACGGCGGGGTCACGTCCGGCGTCGTGACGTCACCGACGCGGGAAAGGCCGCTGACGACCTGATGTGCTCCAGGGTGGAGTGCAAACAGGAAGTGGACCGGCGGAATGGTCCATAGAGCAGCGGAGAGTTGGCGCATGCGCAAGGGGAAATCTGCGCATGCTTGCCAAGTCTTACCCGCGCCGGGTAACCAAGGAGAGGGAAAACAAGCTATTGTATCTAAGATTAAACAGCAATCTTGAGTAGAGATCTTGAATTGGCAATGACTATTTGGGAAAGTCATGTGTTGTACCCGGAAGCAAAATGTAATATATGGCATGTAACATTGAATAGGGTGGGCACATCGCAGATTACAACAAATATTGCAAAAAGGTATATTACAAGGATTGTGGTTTATGTGGGTGCTGGGATGTGGGAAATAAAGTCAGAGATCTAGTTCACAGACTCCGGTTTCAAAACCGTCAAGATAGGGCTTAAAGTTGAAGGCCTCATTGAGGCCCGGGGGTGAGGTAGCGTTAAGATGGAAAATCCATCGAAGTTCGCTTTGTAGTAGCGCTTTGTTATAGTCACCACCTCGGGCAGGGGGTGGGATATGATCTAAGGCTTTAAATGAGATTTTGGGGATAGCGTCTTGATGGACAAAATTGCAGTGTCGCCCCAGAGGTAAGTCTGGATCTCTCTGGTTAGCACTGCTGATATGGCCATAAATTCGCTTCCAAAAGGGTAGTTTGGTCTTGCCCACATAGAAGCACCCACATTCACATTCAAGTAGATAAACAATGCCGACTGAGCGGCAATTGACATAGTGTTTGGGAAAAAAACGTTGACCATTGGGTAAAACATTGTGTATGTTGGATTTGGATAAATATTTGCAATAATTGCAATTGCCACATGGAAATGTGCCCTTTAGTTGCTTCTGGGATTTATTACTACTTTTGTATTCACTGGTAATAAGTTTGTCTCTAAGGGAGGGAGCACGTCGATAGGTAATTAAAGGTTTTGGTGGGACAAAGGGGGAAAGGGTCCTATCTGTGGCAATAATATGCCAATGTTTCAAAAGTATTTGGGAAATCTCGTTGTGTTGTTGGCAATAATTTGTAATAATTCGTAATGGAGGTTGAGTAGACGGCCCAGTAGGTTTGGGGGTAAGTAAAAGAGAGCGTGATTTGGATTTCGCTTTTTTGTATGCGTCTTTAAGGACGCTATTTTTGTAACCCCGTGCCCGTAACCTATTACGTAGCACGGAGGCCTCGTGTTCAAAGGAGGTATCCGTCGAGCAATTGCGTCGAGCACGTAGATATTGGGCAAAAGGAATAGATTTCAGTAAGGGCTGTGGGTGAAAGCTAGAAGCAGCTAGGATAGTATTACCGGCAGTGGGTTTCCGGAACAATTGACTCTGTAGTTGTCCATGTCTGTCCTTGCTAAGCGTTAGGTCAAGGAAAGAGATAGAGCTATGACTGTAAGTCATTGTAAATTTGAGGTTAAGAGAGTTAGACGTATTTAGATATTGAAGAAATTGTTGTAGAGTGTCAGTGGGGCCTTGCCATAGAATTAGAATGTCATCAATATAGCGTCGAAAGGAGGCTATATGTTTTGTATAGATGCTGGCTGCATCATCTGCAAATAGTACACGTTCCCACTCCCCCAGGTACAGATTGGCGTACGCCGGGGCGCAACAAGTGCCCATGGCGACGCCCTGTACCTGGAGGTAGTGGGACCCATTGAAGGAGAAAAAGTTGTGAGTTAGGATAAATTTGAGTGCTCTAACAATAAATAGAGACAACTCACGAGGATATATATTGGCATTAGACAAAATATGTTGAATGGCTGCAAGCCCTAAGGAGTGGGGTATAGAACTGTAGAGGGCCTCCACGTCGATGGCGACCAGGACAGTGTCGGCATCGACATGGAGGTCCGAAAGGCCTTGAAGTAAGTGTGTGGTATCACGTATGTATGAAGGTAACGCCTGTACTAGAGGCTGAAGTAGTTTATCTATGTAACGACTAAGGTTGTCAGTAAGGCAGCCACGTCCGGAGACAATAGGTCTGCCTGGTGGTCTGGGAAGGTTTTTATGCACCTTGGGTAGGGCATAAAAAGTTGCTTCTCTGGGAAATTTGGTCCTAATATATTCTGTGGTGGGCTTGTCGATGATGCATTGTCTAAAGGCATCGTCGACAAGAGTGTACAATTCCTGTTGAAATGATTTAATTAGTGTATTGGATACTATGGCATACCACTCACGGTTACGTAATATGTTGAGACACATATCTAGGTAGTCTTTTTTATCTAGGACAACAATGTTTCCGCCTTTATCCGCCGGTTTAATCACTATAGATGGATTAGTTTTTAAATTTTGTAGTGCCAAGTGTTGATTATATGTAAAATTCTTTATTTTTGACTGAGTGGGAAAGGTTTTTAGGTGACGTATTTCGTTGGTCACTGACTGTAAGAATACCCCGCCGTGATGACGCGCTCACGCCCGGCGCCGCCCCGTCAGAGGTCCTCATTGGAGATACACCTATGGCGCATGAAGCGCCTTCTCCTCACAGGCAAAATCAGCCAATCAGCAGATCCCTCAGCTCAGAACTCCACACCTCTATCCAGCTGATTGTCATTACATGAGCACATATATACCTACACATCAGATGGCCTCAGTACATGCTGCTGATGATCCAGAGCTGACTGATCCCTCACCCAAGCGATTTTTATCCAGGTAACAATAGCGTTCTGCTATATAGGGCTGCTTATGCACCTCTACACTACAATTTTACCACTCTTATATTTATACTCTATTTTTCAGCCATATACTGCCTGGCTCCGCTATTTGCCTGCTACAGCACTTGGGCTTTTTGCTCAGGCCCTGTACTGGACCTTGTAAACCTGTTGAGGCCTTCCTAGCAAGCTTTCCACCATCAGTGGCCACCTCTCTCTTGTTTTTACAACACTCACTTGTTTGTACCTCTCTACACCACGACTAGTGGTTTCCCCTGTGGCAAATATGAATATTGGCATTTCATGTGAGTACCTGTCTTATTTCCATACAAATTTTCATGCATTGTACTGGTTGTACATAGCAATGGTTTAAATGACGGTATTATTTGCCTCAATGTATATTTACTAACCCTATGATTCTTACACACATTTAGATGTGAATCTAAAGGATACCTAGTTGCCTTGACAAAGGACCAAAGTCCGAAACATGTTGGCATCATCCTTATCTTTCATGTATCAAGCAAGTTCTTAATTGTCACAACGTGTTTGTATGTTTATGCTGTTGACGTGTTAAAACTGTACAAGCCTACCCTATTATGTATGCAAACATACTGAACTCTATTTAGCACTCATTTGTACAATTTTTCTTTAATAAATCATTTTACTTTATTAAGAGCATACACCTCTCTAGTGTCTATCTCCACTCCAAGCATCCCCCAGGGGTATTGGCTAGTGTTCATGCACACTATAGCCTACTGTCATATTTGGCTGTCTCTTGAAACAGTACTTTTAAGTAACTAGCTCAGAGCAAATATACAAATTATAAAGTCATCTAAGATACTGATCTGCATATCTGTTTCAGGTCAGTAACAGTTAAGAAACCATTGGGTGCTAACATGAGAGCCAAGCATGTAGCATTTTCAATAGGTAAGTAGAAGTACAGATTTCCTTTAACAGCTTGCAAAAAAATGAGCATGATAGAAATTTTGAATGCAGGTGCTCACCATACGTTATTAATGAGCTTCCCTCACTTAAGCTTCACTAATAGTTTTACAATGTAGTTTAAAAGGTTTAAGCTGGAGACATTTTCTGAGTTAATTACGCTTCCATGAACTGATTAACATTAGTACCTGAAATGCTGATTCCATTACACCACTTCTGTGCTGAAGTATTTCTAGCTTGATATTTATGTGTGCAGCACAGAGTAGAAACACGGACAAAGTATCAAAATTTTGCAGTCATCACACACTTAGGAGGACAGTGACCCAATCCATTAGCAAGAAACACATTTACATGCATTCAGGCATTTTTGTGAGCTCTCGTAGCAGAGATGTGCATTGGAGCTATTGTATTTGTACATACTATTGTGAATTTAAGCTGTTTTCTAGCTTCTGAAGAAATGACAATGGTATATATCATACAGCATAATAAAGATTGTACTCTTCAGAGTTCTGCAATAACAGAAAACTATTATAATCTTGCTTCCTAATGTAATCAATCAGCTGGCACAATGCTAGACCTCATGGAGGTTTTTTATTTACTCCTCTCTGTGTATCTAACATGCAGCACCAAATGATACATTAAAGTATGGATAGACTGCAGTAGGATTAGAACGCTTGTCATTGTTTAATGCTGTCTGTGTACCTGTTAGAGAGATTCACCCTCTCTATTTGTCCTGTTTACTATTATCATTAAAAGTGAAAGTAAAAGAAAATCCCAGATTTTGGGTTGTCCCTAGAGAAGTAATAGAGGGGAAATCTTGCAACAGGGACACTAGTTCTGGTGAGCTGGGGGTCCCCAAAGAATTCCCTTAATTTTCAGGGATTTCCTCCCACTTTCTGTTTGGCTATGGGACAGGAAGTGAAGGGAAATCTCCGCAATGGGACACAGATGGCAAAAATAATTCTGGCAGGAGTTATAGCCCTCCTTTTCTTTATCCTAAATGTAAAAAAAAGTTTTGCCCATAGTTCTACAAAAGTTCCCAAAATGTTATTCACAATAAGTTATTTTATATTCTCAGTATTCAAGTGCCTATACAAATGCAGACAGGGGTACCATATACCTCTGCACATCATTTACATGTGTATTTGACCCTTTACTAACAGGGCCATATTTTGATTTAATGGTAGGTTATTTGGCAAATGATTGCTTCAAGCTAGTTTTTTTAACATATAAAAAAATCAGGTAAGTCTGCTGTCTTAAGGGGGAAAATGTCCTTTTTATAGTGGGATCATTTGGGCCTATTCACACCTTTGCATTCTCCACTGATGCTTTATATTGATATCAATAGAAGTGGATCAAAACACATGTCAGCATGCATTAATATGCAATGCATTATTGACGCACATGGGAGTGCACTTTGTAATGAATGTTAAAACTTATCATAACCCACATTAGCACACGTTGATGCACTGATGTGCATCATGATGTGTTGACATACACCATGACATGTGCTGATGTATGTTTTAACACGTGCACTGACATGTGTTTTGATAAATTTTATTTGATTTAATGGAAATCTCATCAAGCAAAATTGCAAACGTGGAAATCTAACTTAAAAGGACCCTACAATTGGTGTGAGAATCAGGGTGACCGAACCAAGCCACAGCGTAGATCTCCTGGGTTTGTAAGTTAATGAACAATGGATAAAAATATGCTGACCTTAAGCTTGTGATTAATACATGTGGAGAAAAACAAAAAGATCTATGTATGAAATAACGTGACATGATTTATAAGCATTTGTATCTCTAGATCCTATCAGTTCCAACTCATATATAATGGTTAGGTAATTAAGCAAGAAGTAGAACAATCACAGTACTTTGCTTGGATTACCTCTGACCACTTGAGAGCATAATCAATATTAAATCAGAAACAAAAAAACGAGAAAATTATGAGATACATTTTGCCTACAGAATCTCTCTTCTTTGATGATATCATCCATCTTCATACAGTTAAACTATAAGCAGACAGCCATATGTATGTATTAAATACACATAAACAACAGGCCTATCTGCCAAAGGATTTTAATTCTGTTCAGTCATGTTTGTGATTAATACACCTGTACATAGCAGCACAGCCAGGAGGCTGGCACCTTCCTCTATATTTGGGACACAATGTTGCCACTTTCCCACCCCTATTCAGCTAAATGTAGAGCAAAGTAGCTGTAATATTGATAACACATGTACCAGATTGGCTCTTAACGCTGCTGCTACCTTTCCCATTCAGTGAATGGGATGAACGAGGCTGATATCAATGTGGATTTATGTACTAATGCCAGTTGTATATAAAAACACAATGGGAAAAAAAATGAATTGTGTGTCAAGAGCGCTGTTGTCTCTGCAATGACAATAAAATAATGGATGCTTATACCTTTAGATTAATGTTGTTAAGGAATGCTGAGGTATAAATTAACCACTTGCTGCCCTGAATCAGCATATAAACATCTTGGGCAGAAAGGGGTTATAGAAGAATCATGGCTGCAGCTGGTACCATTTTTTTTAAAGCTGGTTATCAGCTTAACTGTAAAAGTAATTACTTTTACAGTGCTGTGGAGATCTTCCCCCCTCTCCCATTCCTGAACTCTATCATTCCATCGAGAATCCCAGGACTGCTGTAAGTGGTCGGGGATGGCTGCCCACAGAAGAGACGGAGCAATGTCTGTTCCCCAATCTCTTCTGACAAATGAAGCTAGAAGCGATTAAGATTTCATCACTTCCAGTTTCAGATCTGTGTTTGATATCTGTCACTGCTCAAAGCTATAACAAGGGGCTTGTTCACCTATTGGGATGTTAAATAAAATAAAATAAATAATTAAAATAATAAAATAAAAAAATCCATCCCCTCCCCCCCCTGCTCACGCACAAATACAAATGCACAAATAGGTGCAGTGTGCATATGTACAGTAAATGGTGATCGCTGTGAACACTAGAGTTCATGTTTAACTGATAACCTGTAAATGTTTTTTTAAGTTGTCACTTATAGTTATATAGTAAAATTATTAGTCTGGTTGCAAACAAAAAGAGTAACATTTGTTTTACAATCCTATATACAGTACACAATTCTATACCCACAGTTGATCCAATTTGTACTAGCAGGAAAAAAAATCCTTCCTGAAAATTATATCTCTCTCTCTCTGGAGTCCATACCTCTCTTAATACAAGAAAGGATTTTGGAAACCGCTGCTTGGCATTGCATGCCATTATTAAGCTTATAATCTGCCAAAACCCCCAGATCCTTCTCCACCCTTGGCCAGGAAAGCATTGGCTTACACCTCAAGTAAGAATGGAGGGAAATAATAACTGGATTAGTCACTATGGCAGTGATTCCACTCTGGGTGAGGGTCCATCACATGTTGGACAACAGTATCTGAAATATAGGACCATGAAGGAAAGAACTGTATCTTTTTCTTCGTCATATGCCAGTGACTTAATATTTAAGAATCTGAAGCAGATTTACATGTTTTTTAAAAACAAGACATGTGGATGAACTTTCAAGGTGTTAAGAAGGACAACCTTAAACCAATGCTTCCACCCTACAGTCTCTGGTTTCTTAGCCTATCATAATTCTGTAGAAAAAGGTCGAGAGACAGGCATACATATGAGATAGACTTCAGCTAGCAAATGGCATCTCCTGTATAAATACTATAAGTTATATGTGTGGAGGGTTGACTTTAGCTAGATTTGGAGGTGATTGATAACAACAGGGTTAAATATTTTAAGGTAGTTTATTTCAGCTCTACTTGGTGTACACCTTAATCATGTACTTTATTTAGTTAAACAGCTGTAAGAGATGTGACCTTTTGGCAGAAGATAAAAGCAGAAAATGCCTCCCTGTGTGTTTGCCTATTCTACATTCCTCTAAGCGATTAATTAAAATTACAGTAATTAATTCTTGGTATTTTAAAATGCCATTGCAGTGCAGTTCTGTAACTGCTCATAGTCATAAAGAATGTCGCAGTCAAGGAAATGACATGTATTACTTGGATAATAGCGAGGCAGTACTGAAGGTGTACACCCAAGAAGAAAAGTAATACTGCTGTTTAAGGCTGTCATGTCTTCAGAGATGTTGTATCTCAATGCAATGTGTTATTTTTTTTTAGTCAAGCACACAACCATTTTCTTTGCTTACTCCCAAGTAAATTGTATTCGTTTTGCATACCAATCAAGCAATCATTTAAACTATGGAACCATTTTCTTAATTATTTTACTAATTAAACTTATTTTTCATCCTAATATGCACTATATTTGGATGTAATAAGTTATTAAAAAAGATCAGAATGCAATCTGTGTTTTCTTCAGTGTAAAGAATAATTATGTAGTCACAGACACCCCCACTGCTATCGAAATACAGTTTCCCAACTTACTTGTTTTGTGTGGCTGTTTAGCTGCTGTAGCTAGACAATATACAGAAGAGAAGTAACTGTTTGTTTTTCTGAAAAACAGCGCTCACCACAAGTGATCTTGCTACACCGCAGAGTTTAAAGAGGACACGTCGTGCAATATGTTTACTAGCTTGAACTTCTGCCATGATGTGAAACACTTGACTGATTTATATGAATTATGGTTTTGTAGTGGTTGAAATGCTGTGAAAAGAATAAGAAGATCTTGTTTTCTCTTCACTTTACTGTCAAATCTATCTTCAAATTGTCATCAATCAACCCTGGTGTAATACCGAATTAAGGTTTAGGGACATGTGGCTGAAAATGAAGTGGACTTGTTAGATATCCAAATAGGGTTGTCACTCCATCCCTTTAAAATGTAACACATATAAATTACACAGGCTCTGTGGCTGATTAAAGTGATAATGAGCTTACCTTTTAACTGCATCCATTTATCCACAATGTCTGTGTAATTTATATGTGCTCATTTTTAAAACACACAGATTTTTTTTAAAGCCTGCCTCTACGTTTAATGTCCCTTTAAATAGTTAATTTGGCCTAAGCTGGTCCAAATTAACTATTTACTGCACTAATAGCTGCACTTGCTGGGCACTCTGTATTAACTGTATATAGCCTCAACTACATACAGTATATAGTGCTGTGTACTGGCCGTTACTGGGACTTCCCCTGATTGGCTGAGGTGGAGAGTCAGGCGGATGACATCATGAACTCTTCCTTAGCTAATCAGAGGAAGCTTTGTATTCATTGAAGATAGCCCATTTATTTTGAATGGGCTGCTAATGAAAAAGAAGAGACAAAACACATACAATCAGTATTTTTCTAACACAGTGCACCACAATGCACTGTATTGCATTACCATGTGCTGTAGTGAGCTGTAACGCCTATGTGTTGAAGCTTTGTTGCCTTAGTTCATTGGGTTGCCATTCAAAATGCAAACACAACAAATAAAGTGTGGGATTTGGTAACTTAAGTATTTTTGAACTACTAACGTGGGACAAGTATTCAGATCTCCATCTCTATTTAGATCAGGAGTTTTGATTTCACTCTGACTTTACTGTTCTGCTTTTGGTCATTGTCTCACAAAGTCATTAAGCCAGAGACAGCCAGACAACTAGCAACTTAACAGCTAAATCATCTTTGGCAGCCTACGTATTTCTCTCAGTGGAGGTTGCCTTTAATTGCCTAATCATATGTTGAAGTGTTACTCTAACCATTTTTTTTTTTCGGATAGAGTTCAGGAGAATAAGAGCACTGCTGTCCAGGACATCTTCAGAGATAACTTCTCTCATTTACTGTCCCATTGACAACAGTTCCACCAGAAAATATGCAACGGAGAAACAGACAGCATTTATATGTATGTTCGCATTTCTGTTGGAGATTTTCCCTAACTTCCTTTCAAATTAAATTTGTAATGCTGGCACAGGGATCCTGGGAAAACAGAAAAACCCCAACAAGGGTTCTGAACCTTCCCCACTTTATAAAAAAAAAATGGCTTAACTGACACTTTAATACCATATGCTATCACATACTAAAGTCTCTGTTTTTTTAGTTAAAAATAGCAAACATGTTATACTTACCTGCCCTGTGTAATGGTTTTGCCCAGAGCAGCCCAGAACCTCTACTTTTAGGTCCCTCTTTGGTGCTCCTAGCCCCTCCCTCCTGTTGAGTGCCCCCACATAAAGCAACTTGCTATAGGGGCACCCAAGCAGAGCTGCAGCTATCTGTGCCCATTCAGACAAGAAGCTGTGGCCCAGCTCTGCCCCCGTTCTCTCCTCATTGGCTGACTGACTTTATTTGACAGCAGTGGGAGCCAATGGTGCCACGCTGCTGTCTCAGCCAATGAGGAGGGGAGTTCCGGGCAGCCGAGACACTGCTGCAACATTGATGGATTGGCGGCACAGTGGTGTAGTGGTTAGCACTTTCACCTAGCAGTAAGAAGGGTCACTGGTTTGAATCCCAACCACGACACTACCTGCCTGGAGTTTGCATGTTCTCCCTGTTCCTGCGTGGGTTTCCTCTGGGTACTCTGGTTTCCTCCCACAATCCAAAGACATGCAGGTAGGTTAATTGGCTTCTGTCCAAAAATTGGCCCTAGTATATGAATGGGGACCTTGGATTGTGGGCTCCTTGAGGGTAGGGACCTATGTGAGTGTGCAATGTGTGGGGATAGGGACAATTGTAGACACTCACTCTACTACTACTGTCTTTATTCAACCTTGGTAACTATGACACTATGGATCTAGATGGATCTCGGAAAAGTATTAGGGGGGCTTCTGCACACAGAAGGTTTTTTATTTTATTGCATAGAATGCATTGAGATAAAAAATCTTCTTCTTTACAAGCACTTTAGGTAAACTTATTTATATTCACAACAGGGGTGGAGTCATTTCATTCATTATACTCCACACAAACGATCTATAAAAGTCTATTTTAACACCAAACACAATTTACTAATCATTCACTTGCACTTCCTGTAGCAGGTCTTTTGTTCTCCCACCATTTATCAACAGGCATCCCATGACCCACATCATTTAGTAAATTGCCTATGATTTCAGGCCTAAACACATGAACACAGCATGTTGAACTGTGAGTTCAATAAATATACTGTTGATTTGTATACAGATTGAAAAGGGAGCCATTTCGAAGACCTGCAAAACAGGGAAAAAATAGGTTGTAGCCCTTGGTAAAACCAGGAATCATTTTTATTTGTAATAAAGGTAACATTTGTTAAGTACTAACAAGGAGGAACACAAGAGAATAACTAGTAATAGGGAAAGTACAAGACTCAGCTTCAACTTTACTTAGTTTTAGCAAATACAATTACAATTATTCCCAATTCTGTGTTAGATGCATTTCACAATAAATCTAGGTTCACAAGGAATGTAAGTTAGGATGGATTATGAAATAAATCAGAATAAATCATTGTTAGGGAAAGCCTCATGGCAATGATCTCAAGCACAAAAAGAAACTTTAAGGAGGACTGCTTAAATGAATTAGAATGTAAACCAAAACAGATTTTACTGGAATGACAAATCTAGCCTGGCTGATCTCTCTACTACATAAATTCTGATTTAAGTATTTGAAATAAATGAGCCATTGTATACAAACAGAATGCTTGCAAAAGCCCTTGTAAAATATGTTATTTGAGAAGCTTTCATTAGTCTAATGAAAGGAAACGCAGCTCTAACCTTTGGATAGGGGCACATTTATATTTGACTTCCAGCTGTGAGGTATTCAGGCTGACACCACCAGACAATTAGGGGCTTTGGTAAAGGACACATACAGGAAAAGTGATTAGCATGAACTATTGCAACAGTAACAAGTTACATCATGAATACAGATATAAGGTGTTACAAAATATGAACATATCCTTTAAAGAGATGTTATCAATATTCATATTCCTTTCCCATGGTTTTCCTTTCAGTGAGGTATCTTATGTGTTTTGGATTTGGGAAGGAAATTATAGACTATATTCTGTCTGAACAAGGAAACTTGAAATGTTAATATTTTTTGTCCACCGTTGAAATCAATTTTTTATTTTAGTGGGTGATTTTTGGTTCTTTTAGGCCCCCCTTAATAAGTTCCTTTAGTGGCTACTACAGTATATACTGTAAGCTCACCAAACCATTTATTAGAAACACTTTACTAGTATGAGGTAGTGCCTCCTTTGCTTTCAAAACAGCCTAATTCTTTATGGCATTGATTTATTAAAAACTCCTTTGAGAAATCAAGAAACACCATGAAAGTATTGGCCACCTTTTCAGGACAAATACATGCAACATTTTAGGATGGCAGTGACAGACTTAACTTTAAAACCCCGTACACACGATCGGACTTTCTGACAACAAAACCATGGAATTTTGTCCAAAGGGTGTTGGCTCAAACATGTCTTGCATACACACGGTCACACAAATAAATGTTGGTATACAATTACGAAAATAGTGACATACTAGATGTACTACATGTTTTTTCAGCTCTTTAGCATCACCCTTTGGGCTCCTTCTGCTAATTTCTTGTTAGTAGAAGATTGGTGATCATTGATTCGTGCTTTTCTTTTTCGTGTTTTTGATTTATCGCTTTTCAGTTCGTTTTTGAACGGCTTTTTCGTTAACCAGACATGTTGCGGGATCGGAGGAGATAACGTGTTATTTATTATTGGCCTTGGAGTTATTGCTTTGACATTATTTTTTTGGTTGAATAACGATTTGATTTGGTAAATTTTCTATATTTTTGGATGCATAGAATATATTGGCAAATAGCATGTCTATTTTTTTTTTTTTTTTAATGCACAATTAAACAATTGTGTAGAATAATACTTTGCTATGTGTTTTACTTCAAATGACAGTTTGGGAGTAGGTAGTTACATTTTAAGAATGCAATGTAAAATTGACAAGGGACACCAACATAGTTGTATCTTTGATCTTATAAACTAGGGGATAATGGTGTTGTGGTAACTTGCACAAATAAAAAAAAAATAAAAAAACATAATAATATTATTCTTGATATCACTAGAAAAAAAAAGCCTTTGAAAATTAGTTTGCAATAACTCCATCAGTATAACCAGCAAAGCAGCTTCATTATTATTATTACTCATGCTGCAAACCTGAGATCAAATTGAGATTAATCAAATTAGGCTACAGTTTTCTGGTGTTCATCTGTCCAGGTTTGCTGAGCTTGTACCCACTTCAGCCTCAACCTTCTGTTCTTGGCTAATCAGAGTGAAGATCAATGTGGTCTCCTGCTGTCGTAGCCCATCCACCTCATGTTTTGATGTGCTGTGCATTCTGATTTTAGGATGGCATTCTGATTTAAAGAAGAAAGAGAATTGTGCGCTGCATTTGGAGATTTCATAATTTGCCACGTCACGAATGTTAATTCTCCATTACGAATGCTAGTTTACAAGACTGACCACTTCTGCTTCCGAGCATGCGTGTTTGTACTTTGGACTTTTGTCCGACGGACTTGTGTACACATGATCGGAAAATCCGACAACACAGATTTATTGGCGGAAAATTTGAAGACATGCTAGCCAACATTTGTTGGTGAAAAGTCCAACAACAAATGTCCGGTGGAGTATACACATGGTCAGATTTTCTCCCAACAGCCTGACATCCAACATTTCCCAATGGAAAATCTGATCGTGTGTATGGGGCTTTAGGCTTGTGTTTTTTTTTTATTTTCTCCCCTCATGTTTTTTTGGGGAAAATGTATACATCTTGCATTCAAAGATGCATTTCTGCTCACTACAGTTGTAATGAGATGTTATCCAAGGTTCTGTAACCTTTCTTTCCGCTTCAACTAGTCTGGCCATTATCCTCTGACCTCTTTCACCCATAAAGCATTTTCATTCCTAGAAGTGCTGCTCACTGGATCTTTTTGTTGAAAATCTCAGGAGATCAGCAGTTACAGAAATGCCGAAACTGCCTTGCAACAGTCATGGTCAAGATCACTGAGATCCCAATTTTTTTCTGTTCTGTTGTCTGATGCTAACATTATCTGAATATCATTAACCACTTCAGCCCTGGAAGATTTGGCTGCTCAATGACCAGGCCATTTTTTGTGATATCCCCACAAAAGGAGCTTTCTTTTGGTGCTATTTGGTCACCTCTGCGTTTTTTATTTTTTGTGCTATAAACAAACGAAAAGCGCAAATTTTTTGAAAAAAACACAATTGAGCTGATTTTTACGGGCGGCCGCGATATGTGCGCTGCTATAGACCTGGCGCAAGCATTCTTCAACTCAGAAAATAAAAGAAGCTGGAAGTGGCAATATTATGGGGGTGATGTTCCATGCATCAGAGGGGAGCAGGGTCACCGGGTGGCACCGGCCTCCGTTATATAAGACCTGTCAGAAGAAGAAAAGCATCACACAGCGGGAGCCTCCCATTGCACGGAGCGGCCCGATAACGAAGAAGAAATGCCGTGGAGGAAGATGCCGGACGAGAACACCGGAGCAAGAAGCAGAGGATCGGAGGAAGAAGAAGATGAAGAAGAAGAGAAGCGTCACACAGCGGGAGCCTCCCATTGCGCGGAGCGGCCCGATAACGAAGAAGAGACGCCATGGCGGAAGATGTTGGACGAGAACACCGGAGCAAGAAGAAGCGGATCGGAGGAAGAAGAAGATAGAGGAAGAAGAAGATGGAGGAAGAAGATGAAGAAACCGAAGGATGAAGAAAGGAAGAAGGAAGAAGAACAGAAGAAAGAAGACTTAAATAAAGGAATTGTCAAAGACCGTCTCCTGTAATTTTTAACACTTTTGTCACTTTTTTGGTGAAATGGTAGGGGTACTTTTGTACCCCCTAAAAAAGAGAAGTTTTCCCCCCCAAAAAAAGGGAAGTGGGGTTTTTAGGCAGCACAGTAGATAAAGTGAGATAATTGATACGACATGGGTCAAAGATAAAAGAAAATTTTTTTATTTTATTGGCACCACTGTGGCAATAGATTTAAAAGACATGAGCCTCATTTCAAGAATGCCATACAACAATCATATAATAAAACGTACAGTATTGCATGGACAAACAGTGCTTTTCACAGTATCATATTTCCTAAGAGCAGAAACAAGGGAAACAAAAAGTAAAACCTGACGCGTTTCAACTATTATCTGTATAAGTCTTCTTCAGAGGATTACTTTTTTAGAAAAGACGTCTTTATCTGCTGGAATATAAAGCATAATGGTATAACATGCTTGTAAGCACGGAATAAGTACAGTCATCTCTTAGTAACTATACATGGTGAATACTGATATCGACCGTTATAATGAAGCTTTATATATTTACCCACGTCTGTGTGATTGGTATTATGGGCTTCTTTACTTGAGGGTCTTTCTAAAATGATTTTCCTTCTCCATGCGGCTCCAAAGCGCTTCCCCACCGATCGAGGCGAGCCAGGCAACAAATTTCCGGGTGCAGGGCTTACAGGGGGTCACACGGGTTTTGACCAGCGGCAGCCGATTGAGCTGGGTGGGGTTCGGGACGGGGGGGGGGGGGGAAGGAGGGGGATAGAATCCAATTCCTGCATCAATATTCCAAAAGAGGGAGAGGGTTAACGGAGTGTGTTGATGTATGACCTATTATGGCATACATAATATGGCCTACCTATTCCATGTGCACCACTTTTTCTTCACGTATGTATACCTTCCCTTTCCTCTTTCATTATAAGTTCTATGTATTGGATGTTGTTGTAAACAGACCCATGTGAAAAGTGAGGCATTTGTGTGAGGGAAGGATAGAGGGGGGAAAGGAAAGGGGACTGGGGGGGGGGGGGAGGGGAAGGGGGGGGGGGGGGGGGGGACGGGGAAAGATGGGAAAAAGGAGAGAAAAGAATGAGGAGACGGAGCATGACTGTATGGCGCGCACATACAACCAGGGGAGGGCAGGGAATGGGAAAAACGGGGGGGGGGGTGGGGGGGTGGGGAGGTGTGTGGGAGGTTGGGTTGGGGGGGGGAAAAGACGGGAGGGAGAGACAGGGGGGAGGGAGAGAAATTGGGGAATGGGACGGGGACTGAGGGTCTAGGTGTGTTCAGGTCATACCGAGGTGCACGGCTTTACGGCAAGGGGAGGAGGAGCTTTCTCCATCAGTGTCTCCTCCATATACTTCCTCCGCCAATGCCCTGGCTGGTCCAGACAATTGGCGTCGAGGAACATCCCCCTTGCCGGCGGCATCCCCGATTGTCTTCCGGACACCAGTCTAGCGCTAGTGCGCATGCGCGAGGCCGCGTGCGTGCGCACAGCGCGTGACGTCACGCACTTGCGACGGAGACAACGCAAATGCGGGACCGCCCAGGCCTTCGGGAACGCCGAGGAGACCACACGAGGCGGTCCAATGACCGCCATGACGGCCGCAGCCGAACGTTGGAGTGACAGGTATCGGGCCCTTCCCTTTCCTGGTTCCCCCCCTCCCCTTTCCTGGCCCTCCCACCCTCTCCCACCTTCCACACCTCCCGCCCACTCCCCACTCCTACCATCCGCTTCCACACACCTGATATTCATAAGTCCAATTAGCCTATACCCATAAATACCCCACAGGAGAGAGTAACTTTCATCTCCATGTGAGGGTACACATCCAACCAGCACCGAACCAGTAAGTATACCTTCCCTTCCTTTCCTAATACTATCCCATTTAGATGACTGACCAAAGTATTTACCCTGCGTATCTCTCATTCCATTAGGTGGTTTAAAACTGCAGACACACATCCAACGCTGCAGACATATACCCCTTTTCTCCCTGCACGGTCCCCCAAGAGGGCACTGTGGCTTCCCTCATTGTGGGGATTAGGTTTTGTGCAATAGCAACACCACCAAGGGGGGCACCTCTGGCATTTGACCTAACAAGGTAATTATAGATACTAACTATGTCGTTTTTCATACGTATCCAAATACATACCATGTGTCTGATTAAGTACTTGTATTGTGTGTTTAGTGAAACATACCCAAGACACACCATCATAACTTTATCTTTTGCACCATGTCATTTTATTTTCCCCCTCCCATTCCCCTTTTTCTTTTCCTTTTCTGGCTCCCCCCCCCTCCCCCGTCCCTCGCTTCCTTCTGGCACTTTCAGCATGTAGTCCCATCCACAGTCTCTTCACATTGACCATTCACTCCGACCTACGTTCATTTGGCACTGTATAGTTTACACATTTTTTCACAGTTAACTCCCACTTGCACAGCATTTCGCCATGCACAGAGTCCATCACTCTAGGTTCCCACTCCACACCTACACACCTCCCAATCACGACACCAACAAGTACCTCACCAATTCTTCACCATTCTCCCCTCCCCTCTTTCCCCCTTTCCCCATTCCCTGACCCTGCCCTCAGTCCCCGTCCCATTCCCCAATTTCTCTCCCTCCCCCCTGTCTCTCCCTCCCGTCTTTTCCCCCCCCCCCCAACCCAACCTCCCACACACCTCCCCACCCCCCCCCCCCCCCCCCCGTTTTTCCCATTCCCTGCCCTCCCCTGGTTGTATGTGCGCGCCATACAGTCATGCTCCGTCTCCTCATTCTTTTCTCTCCTTTTTCCCATCTTTCCCCGTCCCCCCCCCCCCCCCCCCCCCCCCCCCCTTCCCCTCCCCCCCCCCCAGTCCCCTTTCCTTTCCCCCCTCTATCCTTCCCTCACACAAATGCCTCACTTTTCACATGGGTCTGTTTACAACAACATCCAATACATAGAACTTATAATGAAAGAGGAAAGGGAAGGTATACATACGTGAAGAAAAAGTGGTGCACATGGAATAGGTAGGCCATATTATGTATGCCATAATAGGTCATACATCAACACACTCCGTTAACCCTCTCCCTCTTTTGGAATATTGATGCAGGAATTGGATTCTATCCCCCTCCTTCCCCCCCCCCCCCCCGTCCCGAACCCCACCCAGCTCAATCGGCTGCCGCTGGTCAAAACCCGTGTGACCCCCTGTAAGCCCTGCACCCGGAAATTTGTTGCCTGGCTCGCCTCGATCGGTGGGGAAGCGCTTTGGAGCCGCATGGAGAAGGAAAATCATTTTAGAAAGACCCTCAAGTAAAGAAGCCCATAATACCAATCACACAGACGTGGGTAAATATATAAAGCTTCATTATAACGGTCGATATCAGTATTCACCATGTATAGTTACTAAGAGATGACTGTACTTATTCCGTGCTTACAAGCATGTTATACCATTATGCTTTATATTCCAGCAGATAAAGACGTCTTTTCTAAAAAAGTAATCCTCTGAAGAAGACTTATACAGATAATAGTTGAAACGCGTCAGGTTTTACTTTTTGTTTCCCTTGTTTCTGCTCTTAGGAAATATGATACTGTGAAAAGCACTGTTTGTCCATGCAATACTGTACGTTTTATTATATGATTGTTGTATGGCATTCTTGAAATGAGGCTCATGTCTTTTAAATCTATTGTCACAGTGGTGCCAATAAAATAAAACAATTTTTCTTTTATCTTTGACCCATGTCGTATCAATTATCTCACTTTATCTACTGTGCTGCCTAAAAACCCCACTTCCCTTTTTTTGGGGGGGAAAACTTCTCTTTTTTAGTTCACTCTGAAGGGGTGAGCAGCAATCCATACTCCTGAACAAGTGTCACTCCTTTCCTTTTGTACCCCCTTACCATTTCATACAGGGGGGAGGCTGGGATCTGGGGGTCCGCCTGTTAAAGGGGGCTTCCAGATTCTGATAAGCCCCCCGCCCATAGACCCCCACAACCACTGGGCAAGGGTTGCGGGAATGAGGCCCTTGTCCTCATCAACATGGGGACAAGGTGCTTTGGGGGGACCCCAAAGCACCCTCCCAATGTTGAGGGCATGTGGCCTGGTACGGTTCAGGATGGGGGGGCGCTCTCTCGCCCCCCCTCTTTACCTGCGGCCTGCCAGGTTGCGTGCTCGGATAAGGGTCTGGTATGCATTTTGAGGGGGACTCCCACGCCATTTTTTTTTTTGCCGCGGGGTTGGGTGGGATGGGAACCCATGCCATTTTTTTTTTTTATTAAAGTCGCCTGGCCTGGGGGTGACTTAATGTCATGTTGTAAGTCACCCCAAGTCGTGTTGTAAGTCACCCCAAGTCCTGTTGTAAAGTCCGCCCCAAGTCGTGTTGTAAGTCGCCCCAAATCGCGCTGGAAGTCGTGTTCGTGTATCGATTATCGCGGTGCGCCGATATATTATGTGTTGCGCTTATGTGTGCGCCGGTTCATACGCTCACTTAATAATTTATCTGGCGCAACAATTATGGTATAAACCAACGCAGCGCATTCAGTTTAGTAAATCAGCGCCAATATCTTTTACTTTTTGCTATAATAAATATCCCACATTTAAAAAAAAAAAAAAACATTTTTTTCCTTAGTTTAGGCCGATATGTATTCTTTTACATATTTTTGGTAAAAAAATAGCAATAAGCGTATATTTATTGGTTTGCGCAAAAAATATACCGTCTACAAAATAGGAGATAGATTTATGCCATTTTTATTATTATTTTTTAATAGTAATGGCTGGAGATCTGTGATTTTTATTGGGACTGCGATATTGCGGTGGACAAATTGGACATTTTTGACATGTTTTTGGGACCATTGACCCAAAAACTTTATACAGGGATCAGTGCTAAAAAAAAAAAAAAATGCACAGATTACTGTATAAATGTCACTGTCAGGGAAGGGGTTAACACTAGGGGCAATCAAGGGGTTAACTGTGTTCACTCACTGTGTTCTAACTGTAGGGGGATGGGATTGTCTAGGAGGAGAGAGAGAGATCATGTTCATACCCCTGATCCAGGTTCTCGCTCTGTCACAAGCGATCGCGGGTGCCCGGCGGTCATCATCATCATTGTCTGTAAACTCAAATATCAAATTACATATGCAAAAATAATATATCTTGTTTTTTATGTATTTTCTACTTTAAACTCAATGGGTTCTTTTACAATCACTTTAATTAAGGCTGATTAGAGTAAACTCAGGGTTTATAATGGATTAAACAGAGAAACATTTTATTCAAAAAGAAAAGAAAAAACTTGTCAGGTTGCTTTAACTGACATCATCTGCAGATTGAAGTTCCTCCCTTTGATCTGCAGATGAATGAACAAAATGATAACAAAGTAACATTATGTCACTTTGTATCTTTCTATGTTCAGGTCTGGAGCAGAGTTGTTTATAAACACTAATTCAGACTGCTATTTGAACTCTGCAGCTACTGACACCTTCTCTGAGAAAACAATAATTCTGGCTTTGTAGACTGAGGGGGTCCCAGCAGCAGGACAGAGATGCTGGCAGGGTCGGGACAAGGGGTGGGCAGGAGGGGCGGCTGCCCCTGGCGCAATGGTTTATTGCAGGGGTGGGGGGCACCCTGACCCTAACCCTAAGGGAAAGGGGGGCGCAGTTAGGCATCTTTGCCCTGGGCGCTGGATGACCTTGTCCCGGCACTGGATGCTGGACATGGTATGCATGCCCTGTGTGCAATGATTAGTTTTTGGGGGTGTTTCTAGTATGTCTAAAGCCTGAAACTGGTTAAACAAACTGGTTAGTGGGCTCCAACCCTACTAGAAGCTTGTTGGAAGTCCACTAAAGCCTGATAGCATCTTTTTTAAAGTGACTATTAGCACTTCCATTAACCACTTCTCCCCAGTACAATGTCTTATGACGTTGCAGGCTTTGAGTGGTAGAATCTGAATGATGCCTGCAGTTACAGGCATCATTCAGATATCTTCATTTAGAGCCGGGGATTCCCTTCACCGTAGGAACAATCATGCAGTCAAAATAAAAATCACAGATCGCCACCATTACTAATAAAAATTTTTTATAACTGGCCTAAACTGAAGAAAAAAATATTTTTTTTATCTATTTTTGGGGGGTATTTATTATAGTAAAAAGTAAAAAATATTGTGTTATTTTTAAAATTGACGCTCTTTTTTTTGTTAATAGAAAAAAAGTAAAAACCGCAGAGGTGATCAAATACCACCAAAAGAAAGCTCTATTTGTGGGAAAAAAAGGACGTCAATTTTGTTTGGGTGCAACATCGCATGACCGCACAATTGTCAGTTAAAGAGACACAGTGCCGAATTGCAAAAAATGCTGTGGTCAGGAAGGGGCCGAAAAAGAACGAAGCGCCCCCGGAAATCTTCCGGGGCTGAAGAGGTTAAAGCATCATCTATGAGGATTTTTAAGTACCGAATTTTGGCGCCATTCCACGAGTGTGCACAATTACAAAGCGTGACATGTTAGTTATCTATTTACTTAGCGTAACATCATCTTTCACATGCAAAAACATTTTTTTTTCCCCCAAAAAATTTGTCCGAATGCATTTTCGTCTGAATTTCGGGTATTTTCGTTATCGTTTGAATGTGCAGAATCCGAAAACCGAAAGATCCGACATTAACAAATGTTTAATTTCATTGTGACATCAGTTTTATATATATATATATATATATATATATATATATGAGATTCGACATGACGCTGACAATAGCAATCTGTGTCCATTGAACCTGTGCTCGAATGTGCCTAACCTTAGCTCTATTAGTCCAAGATTATTCTACATAGAGAGAAAAGATTCGACATAGAGCGAAAAGATTCGACATTATAGAGACAATAGCAAAAAAGGTTGAATGTGCCTAACCTAACTCTATTACCGTATATACTGAGTATAAGCCGAGATTTTCAGCCCTTTTTTAGGGCTGAAAGTGCCCCCCTCGGCTTATACTCGAGTCACCGCCATCTGCCTACATGATCAGCGTGTCATGCAGACAGATGGCACTGTTCAAAAGCCGCGCCTCCTCCTCCTCCCCGTCCATGATAGGAGGAACACTTATTTTCTCAGCAGTGAGACAGTGTGCATTGTTCCGCCTATCACGGACATCCTGTCATTCTCATCTAATGGACGAGGATGAGAGGATGTCCGTGATAGGCGGAACACTGAACACTGACTGCTGGGAAAACAGAGTGTTCCTCCTATCACGGACGAAGACGAGGCGCGGCTTTTTTATATTGGAATGGTGCCGTCTGTTTTTCCTTATACGCTGATCAGCAGGATCAGCAATGGGGGACACAGGACACAGGACACAGATCGCACAGGGAGGCATCTAACGATCGGCACAGGAAGACTGCAATGGTGGACACAGGATGCAGATACACAGGACCCAGAGGATGCAGATCGGCACAGGTAGGCTGCAATGGACACAGGGGGGTATGTACAGGACACAGGGGGGTATGTACAGGACACAGGGAGACATGCAGCTGTAGATGGGCATTTGCTGACCCTCTTTTCCACTTACAGTAGCTGCTGCATTTCTCACCCTCGGCTTATACATGAGTCAATAAGTTTTCCCAGTTTTTTTGTGGTAAATTAGGGGCCTCGGCTTATATTCGGGTTGACCTATATTCGAGTATGCACGGTAGTCCAAGATTATTCGACATAGAGAGAAAAGATTTGACATGAAGATTTGACGAAGCAGTCGCTGCGAGTGGACATTTATGGTCAAATGCTCCGACCATAGGCTATAGAAGAATTCTAATGTTGGTTGACTGATTAATAAATATAATTATTACTAGTGTCATACAACATTAAAATTCTACTATAGCTTGTAGGCGGAACATTCTACCCGAAATGTATGACTGCAGCGTTGTACACTTTAGCTGCTCCGTCGAATCTTCCGCCTACAAGCTATTCCGTCGAATCTTCTTAGAACATTCGACAGACACCATAAGCCTTCAATGACAGATTCAACCTTAATTATTTCCGATTTTCGGACAAATGCATATCACTGTTATCTGTAGGCACTGATTTTGAATAAAGATCTAATGTTTATCTGATCAAATATAATGAAAAAGGCAAAATATTCCATGTGGCATACTTAGTTTTTCATATGACTGTATATGGGTTTTGTACACATTTTCTTGTGTTGTTTGGTAAGAAAAACAGTACAATTTTATTAAATATTTTTCTTTTCTTTAGCTGGTAAATGTGAAATATTGTATATGAATATTTTAAATTTTCAGACTGATCAAAACAGATAGAGCCCATAGTACCCGTTTGATGTGAAAAAAGTTTTTTTTTTTTTTTTTTTTTTACAGAGCTCAATAGCTCAAGGTGAAATTTAACCACACAAATTACTGAATCAGATGGTTTCCCCTGAGGTTTCTGTAGGGAGCTACTTGTGCTGTGTTCTCTCTTTAGAAAATACACAGAGCTCTCTCTGGCAGTCATTTATTAAGTTTTTAGTTGTAACAACCAGACTTAAAGCAGGTTGAACAGCAGAAAAAAGAAAGGAATGGGACTTTGAGTGAGGCAGGTCACTGAATGGATACCTTATTCAATTCATTTATAAAATGATTCATTAATAATAGCAAGTCACGTTATAGCGAATGTCAATCTGTAAATATAGGACACAATATACTGTGATACACTTGTAAGAATATATACCGTATTTATCGGCGTATAACACGCGCTTTTTCCCCCTTAAAATCGGGGGAAAGTCGTGGGTGCGTGTTATACGCCGATACCCCCCAAAAAAAGGACAAAAATGGCAAGCGCCGCTGAAAAATAGCGAGCGCTGCCGAAAAAAACCCGAAGCGCGGCCGAAAAAGAACGAAGCGCCCTCGGAAAAAGCCGAGCAGACTCTGCTCTGCTCGTAGTCCCACCTCCCTGCGCTCGCTCCGGAAACAGCAGGGAGGCGGGACCGCGAGCTTAGCCGTCCGAGTCGGCTCGGCTTTTTCCGGGGGCGCTTTGGTCTTTTTCGGCCGTGCTTCGGGTTCTTTCGGCGGCGCACGCGACAGTGTCTCGGCGGCAGGAAATTTAAACCCGCAAAAAACTGAAAATGACGCTGGCAAGCTACAATGGCACTGGGCAAGGCTGCAATGACGCTGGGCAAGCTACAATGACGCTGGGCAAGGCTGCAATGACGCTGGGCAAGGCTGCAATGACGCTGGGCAAGGCTGCAATGACGCTGGGCAAGGCTGCAAATGACGCTGGGCAAGGATGCAAATGACGCTGGGCAAGGCTGCAATGACGCTGGGCAAGCTACAGTGACGCTGGGCAAGCTACAATGACGCTGGGCAAGCTGCAATGACGCTGGGCAAGCTGCAATGACGCTGGGCAAGCTGCAAATGACGCTTAAATGTAAGTTGTTTTTTTTTCCCTAAACTTCCCACCTAAAACTTTTTTTCCTTAAAATGCCCTCCTAAACTTGGGGTGCGTGTTATACGCCGTTGCGTGTTATACGCCGGTGCGTGTTATACGCCGATAAATACGGTAATTGTTATACAGAATAAGGTAAAACATAATCAGCATTACAGTTACATAAAAACACTCATCCATTCATAAAAATTCAATGAATATAATCGATTGCTCATGGTGAGCCAAACTTTTCTAGACATCAGTTCGATGTAACTCTAAGCATGCCTGAAATCGTACTTGCAGAGCAGTGTGGACTGTTTAATATACACTAGATTCACATGGTCGTGACATGATCGCCTGGTCTTCACCTGTTTGCTGACCATCCTTGTCCCCTGTCAAAGGTTGGGCGCCACCTTTGGGGCGTATTGTAAGTTACACACCTTTATTTTGAGAGATTGTTCCCTATTTAAAGGATATCCTCTATTTATAGATAATATTGATTTAATTTCAGAGCCTTTTACTCCTGATGATTGGCATGAGCCATGGAACGTGCGTCGAGTTACATCGAGTTACATCATACTGATGTCTAGATAAGTTTGGCTCACCATGAGCAATCGATTATATTCATTGAATTGTTATTATTGGATGAGTGTTTTGTTGTAACTGTAATGCTGATTATGTTTTACCTTATTCTGTATAACAATTATATATTCTTACAAGTGTATCATAGTATATTGTGTCCTATATTTATAGATTGGCATTCTCTATAACGTCACTTGTTATTATTAATAAATTATTTTATAAATTAATTGAATAAGGTATCCATTCAGTGACCTGCCTCACTCAAAGTCCAATTCCTTTCTTTTTTCTGCTGTTTAACACATATTAGGGATGGAAGCTTGCCACTGCCATAATCAGTTAGTGTTAGGTCGCATCAGTTTGCATCCTACTTAAAGCAGGTTGAATGCTGCAAACCATAAAAGGTTATCATTATGACATTTAAACTTCAGATTTTTTTATCATATAGCTGAGTATATGCTTTGCTTTAGCTCTTGCATATAGTGTTCATGATCAATAGACAATTACACATATTAATGACTAGAAATTATTTTACAGTATTTACTGAAAAAATATCAACTAGATATTTTGGCATGAATGTTACACCTCCTCCTACATATACACTGGCTGCAATCCCAGGGACTTCACCTAAATAACATCAAGACAGTTACAGCTCATGACTGCACTCTTTTTATAGAACAGTTAAAATAGATGTTTTTCTTAGTCTAATAGCTGTGTAAACTGAATACATCAAAAAGAAAAAAAAAGTACACAAGCATATATTTAGTTAGGAGATATTGAGCTCAAACTCCCCTTTTGCTTCAGTGATATTCATGTGTAATAAATGTAATCCATGTACAATATGTTGTATACTTGATCTAAAAAAATTAATTGAGACTAATATACAGTATCTCACAAAAGTGATTACACCCCTCACAATTTTGTAAATATTTTATTGTATCTTTTCATGTGACAACACTGAAGAAATTACACTTTTCTACAATGTAAAGTAGTGAGTGTACAGCTTGTATAACAGTGTAAATTAGCTGTCCCCTCAAAATAACTCAACACACAGCCATTAATGTCTAAACCACTGGCAGCAAAAGTGAGTACACCCCTAAGTGAAAATGTCCAAAATTGGGCCCAAAGTGTCAATGTTACTCACAGTTAAGAATTGATGCTGCATGATGCTGAATGCCAGGTAGCTGTGGCTTATCTGGAGATTCTCCTGTTGTGGGGCTGTTGACAGTGTTTTCCTCCTTGCACTCTGTAGGTCAGTGGATGCTGGGCTCGTCCGAGCCTCGGGAGCTCTTGGCAAGTGTTCCTCACAGTAGCCAGGCCTAAAGACTCACAGGGGGGTGATGGTAGTCCATGCGCCTCAAGCGCACTGTTGAGAGCCTTGGTTGCTCCGTACTGGACTTTGAGTCCTAGGGGCTTGTCTACTGGGAAATCTGGATAGTAGTGGAGAATGTGGCCACTGTGGTCTCTCTGCTTTCATTGGCAATGAAGTGCCCATGGACTAGTTTTGTCCACTAGGTGGTGTGGACTTCTTCAGGCAACCCTGTAGAAGTCCACATCACCTAGTCGACAAAACTAGTCTGTGAATTGCTTCAGCACTCCTCAGTTCACACCAGAACCTAGTGACTACCAGCAGCAGACTGCTATTGATGGCACCAGCACTTCATTGCCCATGAAAGCAGAGAGACCACAGTGGCCACAGTGGCCACTGGAATCATTCTCCAATACTATCCGGATTTCCCAGTCGACAAGCCCCTAGGACTCAAAGTCCAGTACCGAGCAACCAAGGTTCCCAACAATGCGCTTGAGGTGCACGGACTACCATCACTCCCCTGTGAGTCTTTAGCCCCATCCACTGGGAGGAATACTAGCCAAGAGCTCCCGAGGCTCGGACGAGCCCCGCATCCATTGACCTACAGAGTGCAAGGAGGAAAACACTGTCAGCAGCCCCACAACAGGAGAATCTCCAGATAAGCCACAGCTACCTGGCATTCAGCATCATTTCTTAACTGTGTAACATTGTCAACTATATTGTCCCGATTGGGGACCAGAAGCTGACTAAAAACACGACAGATTTGTGTGTTTTCACATTGCACCCCCTTTTGCTTCCACCCACTATCTTCTAACATTTGGAGGCTCAGCTGGTCTGGTGTCTCTTACACGTGACGCACGGAGTCCGGCTCTCCATCTTCCCGCCAACCATTGCCTCTGCCTCCTCCTCCAGCATGTCCAGCTGTCCTCTACACGCCAGTGAGCAGGTCTCCCATTCGGCTGAAGTGCAGCAGGGACATTGGCGCCTTCCCTGCTGCAAATTTTTTTTCCCACACTTGGATACCGTCAGCCCCCCATTGCTCTGAGGACCTCCAGTGACACTTTACTTTCCCTTTCATCTCTCTCCACCTCTTCTTGCACTGACAATAGGATTTGTTCATATGTATATTATTAAATAAACTAGTCATGTTTACGTTCCACTGCCTGTCGTGAGACTGCCTTCTCTGTCAGCCCATTGAGCACTGGATCATTTTGTTATACACAGGTTTTCTTTTCAGATGGGACACATGGTCAAGATATATAGTTAATAATATTCTTGATAGATAATTCAACATCGAACTGTCACGCAAAATTAAGATTTATGAGACAGTGATTTAAAACAGCTTGATTATGTGATATTTTCTCAGTAAATGTTGTCTTTTGGAGGAGTTGTCAACAATCTTCACTATTTACATGGTCATTAACCATGTACATATAACAGTATAACCATTGTATTAAGTGATATAAAAGAAAAGCAGTTTGTAATTTTTTGCAATTTTTTTGCAAATGTGATACGGTATGCACATACAAGTCATGGTTTAATTCTTGTAACTATTGTTGACTATTGTTGACTAAAAATAGCTGCCTCCATAGATGACACCAGCAAGAAATAAGTGTCTAACAAACTGTTACACGGCCTCATTAAAAATTGCATTTTCAGATTATGTGTCACAGAAAAATAGAAAAGAGACAATTCTAGTGAAATCTCAGTTATTCCAACACTGGGGAACTACTTATTAACAGATATAGATAATACCTCTGGTTTAAATTAGGTTAATTAAGTAGTGCTGGATGAAAATTAGATTGGCAAGAAATAGACCCAATATCTTAAGAACATCTGTGTACATGTTTATTATGTGGCATCTGTGTGCTGTTCCCTCAGTCATGTCATGGCTTCATGGTCAAAACCATCAAAGGAATTTTAGTCAGAAATCTTTTATATGTGAAGATAAATTAGATAGGGGACCCTCACTAATCTTTATCCCTGTGGGTTACAATGCAGGCCAAAAGGTGTATCTATTTTGAATTATGATCTTGGTCAATATTCAACTATAAAATGTTGGCTAAAAAGACCCAGTCACTATCTTTCAGGTAAAAGCAGAGACAAATCAAGTATTTTTAACCACTTGCCTACCAGGCAAGAACACCCCCTTCCTGATCAAGCCATTTTTTCAGCTTTCAGCGCTGTCGCATTTTTGAATGACAATTGCGCGGTCATGCAACGATGTACCCAAATACATTTTTTATAATTTTTTCCCCACAAATAGAGATTTCTTTTGGTGGTATTTGATCACCTCTGCAGTTTTTCATTCTTGCGCTAGAATCAAAATAAGAGGGACAAGTTTGAAAAAACGCTATATTTTTTACTTTTTACTATAATAAATATCCAATTTTTAAAAAAAAAAACAAATGTTTTCCTCAGTTTAGGCCGATACGTATTCTTCTACATATTTTTGGTAAAAAAAATCGCAATAAGCGTATATTGATTGGTTTGCGCAAAAGTTATAGCGTCTACAAAATAGGGGATAAATAAGAAAAATACTAAAGCGCTGATAAATATAAAAAAAACTAAAACCTGATAAAATCAATAAGATGACTAAATGATAGGCTGCTACCAACAAAAAGTGTTCCCACACTTAAAATGATAGGTAAAAAGTATACAAAGGACGTATAGATGGTGCGCAAATCAACCTTATTGCATTAATAGATCGTAATTATACATACACTGTTGACAATAAATTCAATATACACTGTATATATACACTGTAGCCAATAAATCCAATATGGTCAGTAATATACAAATAGTGAAAAAATACAATCCATGTGACTGTGATAAAAACAGTGAAAGTGTATGCGTTTCTGAAAATGGTGAAAAAAACTCAAACGTGCAGATAATAAAAATCCAAATGGCACTGTTCCTTCAGATGCCAAATACAAAGTGGATATAATAAAACTGATAGACATGTGCACACTGAAATATTTCGTTTTGGAATTTCGTTTTTGTTCGAAAAATACATTTATTTAGTTACTCCCGAAATTCGTTCTTATTTATTTTGTTTTTCGTTAAAAATTGCATTCGTCCGAAAATCCAAATGAATCAAGGTCGAATCTGTCATTGAAGGCTTATGGTGTCTGTCGAAAGTTCAAAGAAGATTCGATGGAGCAGCTAAACTGTATGACTCTGTATAGTTTAGCTGCAATTCCACCCAATTCCAGCAGCAATCTTTCCTCGAATTTTTCCTCTCTACGTCGAATCTTTCCTTTCTACATCGAATCTTTCCTTTCTACGTCGAATCTTTTCTCTCTATGTAGAATAATCTTGGACTAATAGAGTTAAGGTTAGGCACATTCGACCACAGGTTCAATGGACACAGATTGTTATTGTCAGCGTTGAATCTCCTATCTATATCGAACTGTTGTCACAACGAAAATAAAGCATTTGTTTATGTGGGATCTTTGGTTTTTCGGATTCTGCACTTTCGTTATCGTTTGTTAAAACGATAACGAAAATACTTGAAATTCGGACGAAAATGCATTCGGACGAAAACGAATGCACATGTCTAAAAACTGATGAGTATAAATTACTCAAATTAAAATGTATTATGAAGTGCTATTAACCAAGTGTGCTTAGTGATAATAAAAGGTTAAAATATCTGGTTTAGCAGTATGTAAACTGACCAATCTGTTTATATCACATACACCAGACAATTAGTAATCAGTGCGTGTGTGCTCCGCAAACAATGATATAAAATCAGCTGGTGGTTTAATAATGTTCCACTGGTGGAAAACAGCAAGCCAACCATATATGCCCACTAATTACCACAGTTAAACATATATTAGTATATATATGTAGTGGGGAATAATATGCAGCCGCTAAATAAATAGGTATAAGGATGTGAGTATGGAAAAAGAACTTCCCTTAGTAATGCCGGTTTAGTTGGGGATTTGTTCTTCTCGAAGAAATTTGCTGGTATCTTATTCCGGTTGCTATACAAAAGAGAAAAATACAAAAACCATTGCGCAGCCTCTCTGATATAAACTAACATGAAGTGCCTGTGTTAGGTTTGCACTCACGTGTACCCAAAGTTTAAATCGCGGATTAGCTGTGATAATGGTCAGGCTCTGTTTGGGCTGTCAGCCCTTTTCCTCCTCGCTGAGCTTCATGTCTCACACGGTGTCACTTAGGCTCCTCCTCCCGACGCGTTGCGTCACAGGTCACGTGACTTTCTCAAGGGATAAGATTTAGGGATAGATAGGGGATAGATTTATAGCATTTTTATTATATTTGTTTTTACTAGTAATGGCAGTGATCTGTGATATTTATCATGACTGCGACATTGCGGCGGACATATCGGACACTTTTGACACATTTTTGGGACCATTTACATTTATACAGCGATCCATGCTATAAAAATGCATTGATTACTGTATAAATGTGACTGGCAGGGAAGGGGTTAACATTAGGGGGTGATCAAGGGGTTAATATGTTCCCTATGTTAGTGATTCTACTGTGGGGGGAGGGGACTGACTGGGGAAGGGGACCGACTGGGGAAGGGGACCGATCGCTGTCCCTATGTACAAGGGACACAGCATCAGTCTCCTCTCCTCTGACAGGACATGGATCTGTGTGTTTACAAACACAGATCCACGTCCTGCTCAGTTACTGGGCAATCGCAGGTGCCCGGCGGACATCGTGGCCACTGGGCACGCGCATCGGGTCCCCAGCGACACGGCACCCCTAGTGGCCGCAAAGTTAGTGCCATCATATGACGGCGGCCCGGAACAACACATGTTTCTTGCCGCCGTCATATGACAGTGGGCGGTCAGATAGTGGTTAATATTTACTTACAGTGTTTATACTTTTTATCTATAACTTTTTATTCTCTTGTAATTGGCCTCTTACAGTACTCACAAGATCCCTGCAGAGCCTTCCAGGATTCCTCACAAAATTCCTGCTGAAATTTACTAGGACCTTCACCCAGATAGCAAGCAATTGTGCTGCAAGTTTGAAAATGACTTGCTATGCTATTGGTAGACTTTCTAGGCTTCACAAGTTTGTTGCACAATTGCAGTAAATCATCATTGCATGACTTCAGATCTACTATCTTTGCAAACATTCTGCAAGTCTACATCAAGTTCTGGTTCACTTATATTGTGCAATAGTCATTCAACCACAGGGGTCATTGTGGCTGAATTTTCATGCTGCAGACTTACGAAGCTCTTGCTGTAGACTCACCACTGCAAATTTGCTCTTGCTAGAGACTAGAACTTGGGCTTCAAGTGCTCTGTAAGTGTCATGTAATGACATTTGACTTGACCTCTGACCATAAGGGTATTTAAACTTCAGCCTTTAAAGTTGCTGCTGTTGTGACCTATTGTCCTGACCTGAGAGCTAAATACTATAATAATTAACCACCAGTTGTCTGTTGCTGATCCAGCTTGACCTGACAACTCTTCTGTCTGCTGCCTGCCTCGACCGCTGCCTGGGCCTGACTACTTTACTTTTTGTAGCTGTCAAAACCTCTGCCCATCTACTGTCTTGTCAATGTTACCATGAACAGTCTCTGCAATGTAGCCCTACTGTCCCAGCAACCTCTTGATGGGGCAAACCTGAGGGCCCTTACTTGGCGCCAGCTTGCAACAACAAAAAAAACTGGTTACCACTATTGTTTCCAGCCTATCTCCACCATCAGGAGCTCTGGTGATGACCAACTGGTAATTAGACTCTATGCTATGGGTGAGCCAGTGTCACCTGCCAGGGTCACATGTGTTTACACATTGTAGTAACAATTACTGGTCAGTTCTCAGTGTCACAGCTTTGAATCTGCTGGGGGTGTTAACATCGCATGCAAGAGGCTGACACCCTGCAGCAGTCTCATGGCTTTTGGATGTCTACACAGGGAAGGTCTTTATAGGTAAATAACACACAAAATATGTTAAAAGCACATAAAATCCTATGGAAAGAGTTGCTAAAATGAATGGACTAGTGATAGGATCCCTTTAAGGCCCAAAAGGCAACTATTACTTTAACACAGCTTCTTTGGAATTGTTTGGTTGGCTAAAGGTGGGGGATCAATTATCAGTCAAGTGAGTGGTAAAGAAAAAGGACTTTCTTTGCGATTACAGACAAAATGCTTCATCAGGTCATGTGTATTCCATAGCCACCTACATCTCCAAGGAAAGAACACCTTATTTTTCACCTTAAGCTTAATTGTGGCTCACAAGATCAAGACATAATAAAGCTACCTCTGGCTGTTGTTATCCCTTTTTATTTAGATTAATCACTAGTTTACTGGGTTCACAGTGTTGACCCAGCTAAAGGAGGTTTGTTAATCAAAGGCAGTCCCTTTGATAGCACATCCATATTCCTCAAACATGCTAACAACAGTTTATTTTTCATAAAATTAGCCCTAAAAAAATATATTTTTTGTTTTGAGTTATAAAACATATTTTCTTTCAAAGAACTGCTTTCTTTTTTATCTTTTAAACATTTTTTTATTCATGTGCATATTATCTTTTATTGCTTTAGAACAACTTACAAACTCCAACAGTTTGACCTAGTGGTTCTCACTAATCCTTATTCCCCAATTTGGTTACAATAACACTACTGCCAACATGACACTCTCTGCCTTGGGAACAAACATGCAATTGCTTCTTCAGCAAGATAAAAACACAGCCAGAGAGATGATGAAAATGAGAAATTGTGATAGAGACAACGATGTGCTACACAGCAAAAGCTGTTAGAAACTCATTAGGACAGATGGTGTCTATAAAAAGAAGAAAATGCCATGGAGACTTAAAGAAGAGTAATTGGATGAAATTATCAAAAACCTCATGTAGAATCTGCCAGATATAAGGTGTCTGATGAATTTAGGAAGAAGACAGAGGCAAGTTACAGATGAATTGCAAAATATTTTCCATCACAGTGAATAGTAGGAGTGAAAATAATGTTTAGATTGTTTGCAAAATTTAAGATGCATTATTCATTTAATATCCAGGTGTGTGGGCTGTGGAGTTTCACCATCCACAGTCTTTTCATTTCATTCTGTAACTGTGTTTTAAATATAGAATGAAATCTAACTTGTAAATAGTTCACAGCTCAAGTATTGCTATACAGTATGTTGGGCAAATGACATGTATTACATTTTTCAGAAGTGTTTTTACATTTCTTATAGAAATAGATCTCTTTACTGGTCTGTTGTGAGAAAACATGAGTTTGTTTTTTTAGGAGAGAATCTTAAGTTTCAGTAATATTCCCATATGCACAACTATGGTAATAACTAAAAGCAAAAGGTCACAACACTATGTTGACTAACATAACTCCTAGAAATACCAAAGTTACTCTCCATTTAAATTGATTTACAAAGTCACTGTCCATACAAATTGATTTACACTATATCTGTTGCATTTAGCTTGGGTTGACGTCAGTGATGTAAGTAACTGAGTTAAAATAAACTGAGTTACCTAACGCAGTTACTTTAAAGGGTAACGAATAATCTAACTGATTACTTTTCCCCTCATGGTAACTCAGTTACCATTACTTTGGCTTAGTTACCCCAATTACATCTACCGCCACTAGATGGCAGTAGTGTAATTCCGGTGTCCTGCCGAAAAAGTTCCCCCGCCGGATAAGGACCCCCTGTACTGTGCAGGCGCAGGGCTTGCACAGTACGAAGGACTACGGAGCTTCTGAAAATTGCCGAACATAAATAGCTCTGAGTGAACTCTACACCGCGCAGGTGCAGTTAACATGTAATTGTACGAGGCGTCTATCGTGTAAGTAAGGGGCGGGTCTAGTATTACTGTAACCAAGGGGCGCATTTATTATTATTGTTATATATCGAGCTCTGCCCATTAATTTAACATTCGCCCTCTTCTGTAGCCATCCGCCCCTTACACGATATAATAATAATAGACCCGCCACTTGCTTACACGCTATAACA